>VZQC01007706.1:1671931-1701931 GCA_009823505.1 Rhizomys pruinosus | reverse complement strand
TGTAAACACCCACTAAGTCACCCATCTTCAGAAGGCTCTCAGTCTTAACAGTTATCTGTACCCTCCAGCTACTCAATGTGCTTTCTCTTCTCCCCCATAGGGCTTCCCTGACAGCTCCACAGCCTGGAGCTGCTCTGGTCACCATCCCCAGCGACCCAATGTTCGGGCAAAGCCCAGGAAGACCTTCTTATACTGAAGCACACTGACCAACCACAGCTCCATCCACAACTGACCACTCCTTCCCTGTAAAATTCCCCACTTCTGCGAAAAGAAATGGTCAGACCAGGTTGTGCCTTCTTGCTATGTCTCTAATTGCACCTACTCAAGTTTCCTAACCAACCCTGCCCACCACAGGAAAGTCTACTTCTGTAGTGCTCAGTAACACTACACACTGGAGTCTTCAGACAAATCTCAAAATAGCTGGGCAAGGGAGATGGTTCAGTAGATAAAGTGAATAAAGGTGGCTGCTGTCAAACCTGATGACCTGAGTTCCTGAGTTCTCAAGACCCACATGGTGGAAAGAAAACCAATCCCTGCAAACACACACACACACACACACACACACTCTCTCTCTCTCTCTCTCTCTCTCTCTCTCTCTCTAATTAATGTAACAATTTGTTTTGTTTCTCTTCTGTATTTTTGAGACAGGGTCTCCCTTTAGTCCCAGCTAGCCTGGAACTGGCTATGTAGACCAGGCTGGCCTTGAACTCACAGAGATCCACCTGCCTCTGCCTTCTGAGTGCTAGGATTAAAGGCACGCACCACCACACCTGGCTCTATTTGTTTTAATCTGGAAATTATCAGGCTGATATGCAGCAGAAAGCCTAAACAAAGATTAGACCTGACAGGTTGGCTAAGTCCTTTGGCTCTGTAGGGAACTCTACATGCCATCTCTGAATCACAGACCCAGGAGACCAAGTGGGATACAACCACTCACCTTGGAAAGAACAATAAATATCTGTGATAGGAGGAAAAAGTTCTGCTGTCCCATTTCACAGTAGAGTAACAATAATACGCCATATAGTCATTTTTTAAATTTTTTTATTTTTTATGTGTATGAGTGTACTGTCTGCATGTAGGTTGGTGCACCCATGTCATGCAATGCTGTGGAGGTCGGAAGAGGGCGTCGGATTCCCCTGGAACTGGAGTTAAAGATGGTTCTCTTTAGCCCCAATTCAACTTTTTTTTAAATAGAAAAAAAATTCAATTAACAAATAAAAGTTGTATATATTTGTGAAAGAACATATATTATGAAATGTTTGAATCAGGGCAAGTATGTCTATCTTATGAAACATTTTGTAGTGAAGTGAGAATATTTATTTCTCCTAGTTTTTTTTCCCCCTAGTGCTGGGATGGGACCCATGGCTTTGGGCATGCTAGGCTGGCACTCTTACCACTCAGCTACATCCCGGCCCTTTCCTAGGCTTTTTGTTGTTTGTTTACTGTTTTTTGAGCTGGCCTGGAACTATGTAGATCAGGTTGGCCCTGATCTCACAGTGATCTGCCTACCTCTGCCTCTTGAGGACGTGGTTTAAAGGCATATTCCACCATTCTTGGCCCTCTTCTAGTTTTTAAAGACTAGATATGGCAGAGGCCTCCTTTTCATATTTTTTAATTTCTTTTTTTATTTATTATTTTTTTATGTGTATGAGTGTACTGTCTGCATATAGGCTGGTGTCCCCATGTCATGCAATGCCGTGGAGGTCAGAAGAGGACGTCGGAGTCCCCTGGAACTAGAGTTAAAGACGGTTCTTAGCCACCATGTGGGTGCTGGGAATTGAACCTGGGTCCTCTTCAAGAGTTGTCAACGCTCTTAACCACTGAGCCATCTCTCCAGCCCCAATATTTTTTAATTTCTTAAATTTATTAATTTACTCATTCATTCATTCATTCACTGGGGAGGCACAGGCCGTAGGTAGAGGTCAGAGAACAACTTGCAGGAGTTAATCAGTTCTTGGCTTCCACCACGTAGGCTCCAGAGATCAAACTCAAGTCCTCTGCCTTGGCAGCAAGTACCTTTTTACCTATGAAGCCATCTTGTTGGTCCCACACTTTTCACATTTTTAAAACAGAAAACAAATCAAGTGTCAAATTAAATAGAGGCTATTTTATAGAGAACTATCAAATGAAAACAAAGAGACTTTTTTTTTTAAGAGGGCTGACTTTTCTTCTCCCATTGAAAAATGTTCAAAATATTTAAATGTACACACCGGCTAGTGTCAACATCAGCACACCAATTTGTTGCATGATGAAGACACTAATCATGGGCAGGAGACGATAATAACTTAGGTTACAGCTTCTCAAAGCACGGCTTCCATGGAGACAGAGATCTGGCAGAGAGCCAGCTTATTAGGAGAGAGGCAGCTTCAAAGACAGGGTGTAGTCAACACAGTGGCTCCTAGGAAAGGGGCACCACCCACTGTGTGGCCAACCTCCCAGTCCACACCCGCCCAGTCCACCAGCTCTTTACTGCAGGGATGTCCTATTTGGACCTTTGCCTTTAGCTTCAGAGTTTTCCCCAAACAGCATTTTTCCCCATTTCTGCTTACTAAAGAATGAAAATCAGATTAAACCTGAGCAACTTCTTCACATGACTTTCCAGTAACAGGTTTTATAATATCATTCATTCTTTCTAAATTCAGCAGTTTTATTATAGTCATAAATTGTACAACCTTTACCACTATCACATTCCAGAACACTTTGTTTCTTTTTTTAGCCCCAGTTGGCCTGGAACTCACTCTGTAGACCAGGCTGACTTAGAACTCACAGAGATCTGCCTGCCTCTGCCTCCTGAGTGCTGGGATTAAAGGAGTGCACCCCCACACCCGGCTTAAGACAGTTCTTTTTTTTTTTTTGGTCTTTTCGAGACAGGGTCTCCCTGCAGCCCCAGCTGGCCTGGAACTCGCTCTGTAGACCAGGCTGGCCTTGAACTCACAAAGATCCACCTGCCTCTGCCTCCCAAGTGCTAGGAATAAAGGCGTGGTATTTCTTATCCTTTAGCAGTCCACTTTGTCATCTGTTTCCCCAAGCTGTGCTGTACTATACTGTATTGTACTGTACTATACTGCATTGTATTCTTTCATTTGAGACAGATCTCATGTATCCCAAGCTAGCCACAAGGTCAACATAGGATGACCTTGAACTTCTGATCCTAGTGTCCCTGCCCATAAAGTGATGGGATTATAGACGTTCGACACCACACCCAGTTTATGTGGTGCTGGGATTTAACCCAGAACTTTGTACATATTGTACACACTCTATCAACTGAGTTATGACTCCAGCCAAAAGCCTGTCTATTATTTTATTTTTGTCTTTTCAAGACAGAGTCTCCTTGTAGCCCCAGCTGTCCAGGAACTCACTATGTAGACCAGACTGGCTTTAAACTCCCAGAGATCTGCCTGACTCTGCCTAAGCCTGTCTATTTTGATCATTTCTTTCCTTTTCTTTTTTTTTGGTTTTATGAGACATCATCTCACTACATAGCCCACGGTGGCTTCAAATTCTCAATCCTCCTGCTTCAGCTAGGACTACAGGAAGACTATAGCTAGGACTACCGGTCATTTTGCACATTTCACATAAATGGAGCCAGAAAATATGTGGCCTTCCTGTCTGGCATCTTTCACAGAGCACACTGTTTTCAAGGCTTATCCCTACTGTAGCCTGCATCAATAAGCCCATCACTCCTTTTGTGGCTTGAGGTATGTTGTTATATAGACATGCCACACATTGTTTCCACATTTAGATTATTTATTTGCTTTTTTTGGGGGGGGGTGGTAGTATTTTTGAGACAGGGTCTCCCTTTAGTCCCAGTTGGCCTGAAGCTCACTATGTAGACCAGGCTGGCCTTGAACTCACAGAGATCCATCTGCCTCTGCCTCCCAAGTGCTGGGATTAAAGACATGCGCTACCACACCCAGCCTAGATTTTTTTTTTCTACTTTGGGGTTACTATGAATGATGAATACTCCTGAAGAACTCACAACATTGACTATTGTCTCTTTAAATGAACATTATCCTACTGGATATATAGAGGTGCCTCTTTGTGAGTTTTGTTTTTTGTTTTGTTTTGTTTTTTGGCCTTTTTGAGACAGGGTCTCCATATAGCCCCAGCAATCTTTTTGTCTTTTATAATACTTATTATTATTTTATTTTGGTCTTTTTGAGACAGGGTCTCCCTATAGCCCCAGCTGTCCTAGAACTCGCTATGTAGACCAGGCTAGCCTTGAAATCACAAAGATCTATCTGCCTCTGCCTCCTGAGTGCTGGGATTAAAGGCGTGCATCACCATGCCCAGCTTAATGTTTATTATTTTTATTTTATGCTTATGAGTGTATTGCCTGAACATATCTAAGCACACACATGTCATGCAATGCCCATAGTGGTGAGAAGAAGGTGTCAGATCACCTTGAACTGGAGTTACATACAGTTGTTAGCCTCCATGCAGGTGCTGGGTCCTCTGAAAAATCAGCCAATGCTCTTAACTGCTGGAACCATCTCTCCAGCCCCATCTTTTTGCTTCCTTGATTGTAGTAACAGTTTTTAAGTTGGATAAAGATCAATTTATATCCCCCCTCCCACTTCGTTTTGGTGTTATACTTAAGAAACCAATGCATACTTTCAATACAATAGAAAAAAAAGGAAGCTGTTGCTAATCCAAGGGATTGAAGATCTATAACAAATTTTTTTCCTAGAATTTTACAGGTTTTTAATAGTTTTAAATTTTGCATTTAAGCCTATATTCAACTCTGAGTTCACATATATGAGTTCATATGTGGAGGGACGGATGACAGGACAGGTTCATTCTTCTAAGAATATCAACTTCTCTTGCCTTTACTGAAAAGACTCCTCCCATCAAACTGTCCTTCTTTTACCCTTGCTAAAAAAAAATAAAAATAAAAATAAAAATCAATGGGCCATAAATATTAGCATTTATTTCTAGACTCTCCTTTTATTCCACTAATTTATATATCTGCCCTTCAGTCTGAAGTAAACTGTATCAATTATTGTAGCTCTGTATTAAGCTGTGAAAAATCTTCCATCAGAACCATTTTGGCTACTCTGGTTCCTGCATTTCTATGTGAATTTCAAGACCAATTTGACAATTTCTCAAAAGAGTCTGAGATCTTAATGGAGAATGTGTAGGATCTGAAGAGCAATTAGGGGGTTTTCCCATCAAATAAGATCAAGTCTTGAAATCCAGAAACTTGGGGTGGCTTTCCATATATTCAAATCTTTGTGGCCTTCATAATTCAGAATATATCCATTTCATAATTCAGAGTATAACCATTTCATAATTCAGAGTATATCCATTTCACTTCTCTTGCTTATTCCTAAATGTTGTCTTCTCTGTGATGTCATTTAAAGGAACTGTTTCCTTAGTTTCACTTTCAGATTATTCTTTGCTGTGTACTGGAACTTAGTTGATCTGTTTGCTGACTTTGTATCCTATAAACTTGTTGGCCTTCTTTACTGGCTCTAATATATCTAGAATGGATATATATATGATCATGTCATCTCCAAATACAGACTTATTTTTAAATTCTTCTTTCCAATATACACACCTTGTCCTCCCTTTTCTTTACTGTTTTCCCTGGATAACATTAAACAGAAATGGTGAGTAGCATTTGGTCTTTCATCATTGAAGGTCCTAGCTATGGGTTTTCACTGATGAGTTTCATCTCATCAAGGAAGCACCTATTTTATTTTATTTATTTTATTTTAATCATGAAAGGAGGCTAGATTTCATCACAAACTTCTCCCTGAAGCTACTGAGATGATCTCATGGGTTTTGTCCCTTAGTCTACTACCATGGTATACATTGAAATGGTAAACCAACCTTATATTTCTGAGATAAATTCCTCTTAACCATAGTATATGACCTTTATAAATACATTTCTGGGAAAGTTGTAACTGGTCAAAGCACACAAAACTATCAGTGGAATATTCAGCTACAAATAGACATCTAAATTACACACTCGTTCACTTACCCACCCTCAAGGCTCAGAGTCCATGGAAGAATAGGGGGTAGAAAGACTGTAAGAGCCAGAGATTGGGGCAGACTAGAGTGAAACAGTGTCTTCTGGACACGACAGGACTGCTGCACATGAACTCACAACAGCTATGGTGGCCTGCACAGGACCTGCACAAGATCAAGCCAGTCAACATTCCAGCATGGAAGTGGGAGCGGCTCATGAGCCCCCATCCCTAAGGAACTAGAAAGGCAACTGATGGCTAAAAGGGTTTTTTTTTTTAAAAAAAACTGAAACTAGGGGCTGGAGAGATGGCCTAGCAGTTAAGAGAGCCGACTGCTCTTGCAGAGGACCCGGGTTCGATCCCCAGCACCCACATGGCGGCCAAGAACTGTCTGAGGCTCCAATTCCAGGAGAACTCCAGTTCCAGGGGGAATCCGACACCCTCTTCTGACCTCCGTGGCATTGCACGACACGGGTGCACAGACTTGCATGCAGACAGTACATCCATACACATACAGAAATAAATAAAATTAAAAAAAATAAAATAAAAAAACTGAAACTAAACTAAAACTGAACATTTCTTCCTATAAGAAGCTCACCTTATCAGCAAAGACATACTGAAAGTGGAAGGATAGAAAATAATATTGCAAGCAAATGAAATCTAAAAATAAAAGCAAGCAGCAGAACCTATACACATCCAACAAAACAATTTCAAGCCAGTCATTCAGAAGCAACAAAGAGGGCTGGAGAGATAGCCTAGCGGTTAAGAGCACTGACGCTCTTGCAGAGGACCCGGGTTCGATCCCCAGCACCCACATGGCGGCTGAGAACCGTCTGTAACTCCAATTCCAGGAGAACTCCAGTTCCAGGGGAATCCGAGACCCTCTTCTGACCTCCGCGGCATTGCACGACACGGGTGCACAGACCTGCATGCAGACAGTACATTCATACACATACAAAAATAAATAATAATAAAAAAAAATTAAAAAAAAAAAAAGAAGCAACAAAGAGGATCACTATTTATTGATAAGGTGAACAATCCATCAAGACCTAACAACCTAAATATGAATGCACCAGTGGACAGTGTATAATGAAGACACTCACAATTGCTCAAAGAGCACAAAATAACTGTGGAGTGTTCAGATACAAATGAGGCATCTGCATCACATTCCTTCCCCCAAGGCTCAGGGGACATCTTGGAAGAGTGGGTAGAAAGAGACAGAAGTCAGGGCTGGAAAGATGGCTCAGCGGTTAAGAGCGCCAACTGCTTTTGCAGAGAACCCGGGTTTGATTCCCAGCACTCACATGGTGGCTAAGAACTGTCTTTAAGCCGGGCGTGGTGGTGCATGCCTTTAATTCTAACACTCAGGAGGCAGAGGCAGGTGGATGTCTGTGAGTTCAAGGCCAGCCTGGTCTACAGAGTGAGCTCCAGGCCAGTAAGGGCTATAGGGAGACTCTGTCTCAAAAATAAAATTAAAAAAAAGAAAAGAAAAAAAAGAGACAGAAGTCAGAGAAGACTGGGACAAAACAGTGTCTTCTGGATAAGACAGGCCTGATGTACATGAACTCACAGCACTGTGACTGCCGGCACAAAACTGGCACAAGACCAAGACAGTCAACACTCCAGCCTCTAAACTTAGCTTCTTAGCTACTGACAACTGATGGTTGCTGGTGGAGGTAGAATATTTTCTCTAAAGGTGTAACCCCTGGTAGGTCAACCATGTTCCAGTGGATGGTCAGCACAAAGACAAACACTATTGGACATAAAGGGAGACAAACCCCAATATACAATAATGAGTGGTTTCAATACCAATTCTTACCAACAGGTGATCATCCAAACCAAAAAGAAATAGAGTTAAATTATACTGTAGATCAAGTAGACTAAACAGACATGTACTAAAAATTCTTTTCAAAAGTAGCAGAATGCACATTTTTAGCAGATTAGGTAGGCCATAAAGCAAGTCTGAAAAAATAAAAATATTTAAACAATTTTCTTTTCTCTTTTCAGACTATAATAGAATGAAATTAGAAGTTAATGGGAAGACAACATAGCATAGAAGATATGCCACTATGATCCCAGCACTCCGGAGGATCTCAATATTGTTCCCTAGCTTGAGGCACTGCTTCAAAAAAAAACCTATAAAAACATATGAAGATTTAACTACATACTTTCGAATGATCAGGTCATGGAAGAAGTCAAGGAGAGAAAACAGAATTGATGAAAATGAAAACACACCATGTTAGAATCTGTGCAACATTGCCAAAGCAATATTAATAGGGAAGTTCATAGCTATGAATGCCTACCTTTTTTAAAAAGTGTGAGCAATAGAAGAAAGGACCCAGAAATGAAGCAATGCAGCTCTGGCCATCTGATCCTCAACAAAAATGCCAAAACTACTCTAGAGAAAATATAGCTGCATCTAACAAATGGTACTTTAAAAAAAAAAAAAACAACAGGGGCTGGAGAGATAGCCTAGCAGTTAAGAGCACCGATTGCTCTTGCAGAGGACCCGGGTTCAATCTCCAGCACCCACATGGTGGCTGAGAACTGTCTTTAACTCCAGTTCCAGGGAAATCCGACACCCTCTTCTGATCTCTGCGGCACTGCATGACATGGGTGCACAGACCTGCATGCAGACAGTACATTCATACACATGAAGAATAAAAAAAAAAAAAAATCATCAAACTCACTTTAAAAAAAAACAAAAAACAACGAAATCTAGGGCTGGAGAGATGGCTCAGTGGTTAAGAGCACTTGCTAGCTGCTCTTGCAGAGGACCTGGGTACGGTTCCCCTTGCACCCATATGGTGGCTAACAACCGTCCATAACTCCAGTTCCAGGGGATCTGATGACGCCCTCTTCTGACCATGGGCATTGCATGATGTGGGTGCACTTACACATATGCAGGCAATATATTCACACATAAAATAAAAAGAATAAAATATTTAAAAAAAAAATCAACCAACCAATGAAAACACCTGGATACCCACAAGTAGATGACTGAAAACAGGTATCTGTCTTAAAAATGGATCGAGGGAGAGGGTTGGCTTAACAGTTAAGAGCACTGGCTGCTCCTGTAAAGGACCAGGGTTCGACTCCCAGCACCCACATGGCAGATAACAACCATCTTTAACTCCAGTTCCAGAGGATCCAATGTCCTCTTCACACCTCCAAGAGCATTGCACTTATATATGTGCAGACAAAATACTCATACACATAAAATTTTTCAAAAATGGATCAAAGACCTGAAACATATAAATCAATTAGAGGAAAATATAGGGAAAACACTTCAAGGTACTGACAAAGATGCCCTGCATAAGACTCTAATAGCTCAGGAAATAAAAGCAAAAATTGATGAACGGGACTACATCAAATTTAAGAGGTTGCACAAGCCCAGAATGGTGGCGCATGTCTTTAATCCCAGCACTCGGGAGATGAGGCAGGTAGATCTCTGTGAGTTCAAGGCCAGCCTGGTCTACATAGTGAGTTCCAGGCCAGCTGGGGCTACAGGGAGACCCTGTAAAAAAAAAAATTGCACAGCAAAGGAAACAGTAGACTAAAGAGAACCTACAAACAGGAGAAAAGCTTTGCCAGCTATGTATATGACAAAGGATTAATATCCAGATTATATTAAGAACTCAAAAAAGTTAAAAGAATAAACAATTCAATCACTAAATGGACTAAAGATCTAAAAAAAAAAAAACTCAAAAGAAATACAAATGGCCAATAAATATACGAAAAATGCTCACATCTTTAGCCACCAGGAAAATGCAAATCAAAACTATGTTGAGATTGTGTCTCACTCCATTCAGAAACCAATAATGCACAAAGTACTAAATGTTGGGGTTGTAGAGATGGTCGGGCAGTTAAAACCACTGGCTGCTCTTGCAGAGGACCTGGGTTCAGTTCCCAGCACCCACATAACAGCTAACAATCATCTACAACTCCAATTCCAGGATATCCAGTGACTTCTGGTCTCCACCGACATTGCATCCACATGGTAGACTTACATACATGTAGGCAAAACATTCAATACACATAAACTGAAAATAAACCTTTCTAAAAAAATTTTTTTTTAATGTGGTGGCACATGTCTTTAATCCCAGCACTCACAAGGCCTCTAAAGGCAGGCAGATCTCTGTGAGATCAAGGCCAGTCTGGTCTACATAGCAAGTTTTGAGATCCTGGCTCAAAAACAAAACAAAACAACGAAGATTTTTAAGAAAAGAAATTGGGGTCTGGAAAGATGGCTCAGAAGTTAAGAGCATTGGTAGCTCTTGCAGAAGACTTGGATTTGAATCTCAGAACCCACATGGTGGCTAACAGCTGTTAACTCCAGTTCCAGGGGATCTAACCCCCTCTACGGATCTCTATGGGTACTGCATGTCACAAGCACACTTACACACATGCAGGCATAACACTCACACACGTAAAATAAAAATAATTTTTAAAGCATTTTATTATTTTATGTGTATTAGTGTATTGTCTGCTTTTATATGAGTGCACCAGTGTTGTGCAACCCCATGGAGGTCAGAAGTGGGCATCGGATTCCCCTGGAACTGGAGTTAAGGACAGTGCTTAGCCAACATGTAGGTGCTGGGAATTGAACCCGGGTCTTCTGTAAGCGCAGTAAGTGCTCTTAACTGCTGAACCATCTCTCCAGCCCCTATAAATATTTTTTTTGCACAACACGGGTGCACAGACTTGCATGCAGACAGTACATTCATACACATACAGAAATAAATAAAAATTAAAAAAAATAAATAAATAAAAGAAAATGTGTGTGCATGTGTGCGTGTGTGTGTGTGTGCGTGTGTGTGAGTGTGTGTTATGTATGTACACATACATAATTGAGTGCTGTTAGGCTAAAAATAAGGATGCTGGAAGATGGTTCAATGAATAAAGTATTTGCTGGGCATATGTAAGGACTGGAGTTAGATCTTCAGCAGTATGTACAAATCTGGCAGGGATGGAGACTACCTGGAATCTAGCACTCAGGAGGTAGACAAAGACTTCCCAGAGCAAGGTGGCTACCCAGACTACCTGGAATTGGCAGCTCCAGGTTCAGGGAGAGACCCTGCCTCAATAAATAAAGTGGAGAATGACCAAGAAGACACATCAACTTTGGGCCTCCACATACACACACAACCCCACACACGTAAACATACATACATGTACGAACACAATACATACATTAACATGCAAAGAAAAGGAGGAAAAGCAGTTTGGAGGAGGAAGGAGGGAAGAAAATCAGATGGAACTGAAGATCAGCATGTTAAACTAAATAAGCATGACACAGAAAGGCTAGTATTGGTTGTTACTGCTCACATATGCAAACTCGATAATAGTAATAACTATTACAGTGACCTGAAGGCAGGAAAGGAACCAATAGGGAAAGTGAAATGGGGGGAAATGGAGAAAAAGAGAGAAAGATGTGATGGCTGATCTTGGTTGTCAACCTGAGGGGACCTGGAATTAACTAAAATGTGAGAGACTTTCTTGATCAGATTATTTGAGGCCCAAAGTCCTACCCTAAATGTGGGCAGCAGAACCTTCTGACAACAGCCTATTTGAAAGGACATGGCAGGGGCTGGAGAGATGGCCTAGCGGTTAAGAGCGCCGACTGCTCTTGCAGAAGACCTGGGTTCGATCCCCAGCACCCACATGGCGGCTGAGAACCATCTTTGACTCCAGTTCCAGGGGAATCCGACACCCTCTTCTGACCTCTGCGGCATTGCACGACACGAGTGCACCAACCTACACGCAGACAGTACATTCATACACATAAAAAATAAATATTAAAAAAAAGGACATGCAGAAGGAGCTTTTGCTTCTGCTTGCTTTCTCCCATACTGCAGACTTATCTATCTTGCTACTGTTTCATTTGCCATATTAGAACCAACTTCTTCAAATTCCACTGTAGACTGAAGACCAGAAAATCTCGAACACCTTCAACAGCAGATTGGAACTGCAGAGACATGGAGCCCTGTAGACCGAATAACTACTGGATTCTCAGCCTCTCCTGTGTGGGGCAGCTACTGCTGGACTACTCAGCCTCTCTCCTCTAAGCCAATCGAATAAATCCATATACATATATGTGAATACATATAATCATTTTATTAGTTCTGTTCCTTTAAGAGAACCTTGACTAATACATAAGAGTAGGAATCAGAGCGGTGGATTCAAGCAAAGCACAATATATTTGTGCATAGAAATGTCATTGAGAAATCTATGTACAATAACTGAGTTAAAATTATAAATTCATTGGGCGTGGTGGTGCACACCTTTAATCCTAGCACTTGGGAGGCAGAGGCAGGCGGATCTTTGTGAGTTCAAGGCCAGCCTGGTCTACAGAGTGAATTCTAGCCTAGCTGGGGCTACAGGGAGACCCTGTCTCGAAAAAACAAAAAAAAAATTATAAATTCACAAAAGTTTTTTTAGAAAGGGGGGCTGGGTATGGTGGTACATGCCTTTAATCCCAGCACTCAGGAGGCAGAGGCTGGCAGATCTCCGTGAGTTCAAGGCAAGCCTGGTGTAACATAGCGAGTTCCAAGCCACCTGGGGCTAAAGGGAGACCCTGTCTCAAAAAGAAAAAAAAAGAGGCTGAGGCTGGAGAGATGGCTCAGAAGCTCTGAGTGCTTGCTGCTTTTCCAGAGTTTGGATCTCAGCACACGCATTCGGCAACTCACACCACCTGTAATTCTAGCTCCATGGAGCACTTATATCCATGCAGGCAAAACACTCATATACATCGTAAAAAATTAAAATTAAAAGAAATTAATTTTTAAAGATGCTAAGTACAGAAAAAGGGGTTAGATTATTATTAAGACTATATTAGACAACTGAGGCCCTTTTCAAAATGTATTTCCTTATTCTTTATACATGAATGTGTATATGTATGTAATGGATTTTGTCATTTTCATCTCATTACCCTCTCTTATCACCTCTCACTATTGAGCCCCTTCTTTCCTACAGGTCCCCTCCTCCTTTCATGTCTTTTGTTCTGTTTTGTTTGTAACTTCACAACTCTCTGATCTTAACCAGCCAGTTTGTATGAACAGGGGAGGGATTACCTACAGAAAGGCAACTCACCAGGGGCCACACCACTGAAGAAAACGCTCAGGGCCAGTAACCACTCATTGCCAACAGCTCTCCAGAGAGGGGTGGGGCTGTATAAACCCCTCCTTCTCTTTTTTAATACAGGCATTTAGGGCCATAAATTTCCTGCTGAGCACTATTTCTGCCACAGTATCTAACAGACCATTTTGTGGTGTTTCCTTTTAAACAGAGGCTCACTGTGTAGCCCTGTCTGTACTGAAACTCACTATGTAGACCAAGCTGGCCTGCTTGCTTAGAATTAAAGGCCTGCACCACCACACCCAGCTTTGTTTTGCTTTTTGCTGGTATTCAATAAACATTTATTCTTAAGCACAGGAATGACAAAGTTTTGTTTAACTGTAGAGTGCACACATGAAGTTTCCCATTTTAACCATCCAAAGTATAACACAGCAGGAAGTCCATTCACACTGCTGTGAATAGCTCCACCATTGTTTTGTTTCATTTTCATTTCAAGACATTTTCCAACTTGCCAGTTTTTCTTTCAGCCATTGGCAGTTTCAGAGCACAAAGTTTAATTTGGACATATTTGTAAATTTCTCAAATTACCTTCTATTGATAATTTATTTCATTCCACTGTGGTCAGAGAACATACTTTTTGTTGTTGTTTTGTTCCTTTATTTATTTAGTTAGTTAGTTATCTATTTATTTATTTATTTTGATCTTTTTGAGACAAGGTCTCCCTGTAGCTCCAGCCTGCCTGGAACTCACTCTGTAGACCAGGTTGCCCTTGAATTCACAGAGATCCTCCTGCCTCTGCCTCCCGAGTGCTAGGATTAAAGGTGTGTGCCAGCACGCCTAGCTAGAGAACATACTTTGTATAACTTCCATCCTTTTAAATGACGAAGGCTTGTTTTATGACATAACATATGGTCTATCCTGCAGAAGGATCAAATGTCTTTGTGTCAGTGTATATTCTAATTTATTGGAACATTCTATAGAGATCTATCCCTTTAATGACTTGAAAATTTGCTTGCATCCAGACAGTTTAAGGAAAAACTGTGCCAATTATCTAAATCTTAAAATTTTCATTTCAGAAGGTGGAGAGATAGATGGCTTAGTGTTGCTCTTGCAGAGAACCTGGATTTGGTTCCCAGCACCTGCATGGGGGATCCAACACCCTCTTCTGGTTTCTACAAGCTCCTGCATGTATGCATGTGGTACACATAAAATCAGGAAGGGGTGAGTGTGTGTGCATGCACACAAACTCACAAATAATATTTTTAAAATTTCATTTGCTTCCCTATTTTTGATGAGCACTTGTGGGGCCTAATATTCCATAATGGCTGAACCATAAGTGAGCAGGCTTTACCCCAATAACCTACAAAGGCTGGAAGGAGCTGCAGCCAGCCCCCACTCGCCTGGTGGACGTTAGGTATCTGCAGCCCATCCCCCAGGGAGTGTAACATAAGGTATAACACTCCTAAACCTGTCACTTCTGAGGCATACCTTGGTCATGGAACCAAATGGCGCATCCTCCAGATAAATGCCTAATCTTGTTTAATAAATGGTATAGTAAAAAGTGCATGCCTTTAATCCTAGCACTTGGGAGGCAGAAGCAGGTGGATCTCTGTGAGTTCAAGGGCAGCCTGGTCTACATAGTGAGTTTCAGGACAGCTGGAGCAACAGGGAGACCCTGTCCCAAAAAGACAAAAAAAAAAAAAAAAGTCCGCTACTCCAGGATGTCACATTCCGTGTAGCCTTTGTGATCACAGGTTAGCTGAAAACAACTTACTTGATTACCACTTACGTTTATATGCTCTTTGCATGCATTTGTCACATGGGTATAAAAGCCCCCCAAAGACTCGGTCAAGGGGCTGACTCCTTTATGGAAAGATCCATGGATCAGTCACACTAGCATAAAATGAAACTCACTCTCCTCACCTAACTTTGGCTTTGGTCTCATATTTCTATAGCACTTTTATTAGGATCTTTCTATTTTCTACTTCTCAGTTCTATATAAGATATTCAGTCCAGCATCACATTAAAAGTTACTTTCTAGCCAGGCATGGTGGTGCACACCTTTAATCCCAGCACTTGGGAGGCAGAGGCAGGCAGATCTCTGAGTTCAAGGCCAGTCAGGTCTACATAGTGAGTTCCAGGTCAGCTGGAGCTACAGGGAGACCCTGTCTCAAAAAAAAGAAAAAAAGTCAGTCATTAAAAAGTTAATTTCTAGCAGCAAAACCTACTAAAAAA
The DNA here is from genome assembly GCA_009823505.1 of Rhizomys pruinosus. Taxonomy (NCBI): domain Eukaryota; kingdom Metazoa; phylum Chordata; class Mammalia; order Rodentia; family Spalacidae; genus Rhizomys; species Rhizomys pruinosus. The sequence goes on along the minus strand of VZQC01007706.1, from coordinate 1,686,647 downwards.
TCCAAACAAGAAGGAGGATATATGCCAGCTTGAGAGATTTTTCTCAGATGTAGCTGAATAGGAAAATCCCAGACTTGGGTGAATTAGAAAAGAGGAGAGAATTTGATATGTCACTTGATAGTGTAACAGCTGACATGGCCATCCCAAATTTCCCTAGGGAGCTGAGCTACACCCAGCAGACAAAAAGAAAACCTATTAAGTTCTGGGCATTTAACATGCAGACAGAAGGTATAGGAAGGCTGGGGATATGAAAGGACAAGTGTGCTCTGTTACTTGAATGGAGTCAAACTACAAAAGAGCAAAGCAGCACTACTTTACAATTTGGCTTTCATTTCAACACTTTAAAATAAACATAGCATGGGGCTGGAGAGATGCTCAGCAGTTAAGACAGCTTACTGCTCTTCCAGAGGACCAGAGTTTGAATCCCAGCACCCACATCAGGTGGCTGACAACAGCCTGGAACTCCAGCTTCAGAAGCTCTGACACCACTGACCTCTGTGGGCACCTGAACTCACAAGTGTGCCTGCAAGCTCACACATGCATGCGCACACACGTGTGAATACACACACACACACACACACACACACACACACACACACACACACAGAGTCTGCAAGAGACAAGCAACTGAAAGGGCATCCCTAGCAAGCTCCTGCCTTGAGTATACTCTGCAAGAAAGCCCAGGCACGGATATCATCTCTTGCCCTTCATTCCCTGTAGAGTGTTACACACCTGTGGAGTGTTATGCTTACCTCCTCACCAACCGAACAGACTTAATCTGTGCTTGGGAGCAACAGCTGAGTCAGTGGTTTGAGCCGATTATCAGCACCTGATACGTTCGAGGAAGAAGCAGAAGATGATCAGATATAAATCCCTAGTTATCCCTGATTAAACGAGGTTGCAGGAGCTCACATTTTCCTTGCTTTTCACCCAACTCCCAGGGTCTGTGGTGTTGACTTCTCTGCCTACTTGCCCCCTCCTTGGTCAGGACCTGAAACCCCTCCGGCTGCTCCAGCAAGATTCATGGAGGATCAGGAAAGCCTACAGAGTCACATAGCCTCCAGAGCTAAGAATATTGTGCTTGCCAAAGGAGGGGGGAAAAAAAAAAAGAAAAAAAAGAAAAAGAGGCTTTAGAGAATCATCTATTCATTGACCAATAAGATCTGATTACATTTACTTCAAATCATTCCAACACACTGGTGGCAGTGTCCTGGCATGAAATACAATTTGGACCACAAATCGAGAATGACAGACAACTTCATTACACTGCTTCTCATCCTCCCCACACAACCCCATTTCAGGGACATGCACTTTAAATGTACATGTCACTACTGTGTACTTAAAGGGGAAATTTTGCTATATTCTTCAAGAAAACTACACAGGGCAATGCAATCAATAAATTCACATTTTTGTATTTCTGTATTATGGATTTATGGAAAAAAAAACAGAAAGAAATGTGCTTTAACAATGTCATCTACTCAATAGGAACACATACAGACACTCAGCTCCTAGGCTGAGCTGGAACTACCCAATGTCTTTTCAATACTGACTTACTCCTAGTCAACCTTGACTTTTTTTTATTATTCTTTTTTTTTTTTGTTTTTTTGTGTTCTTTTGAGACAAGGTTCCTCCCCTGTCAGCTTCCTCTCCCGCTTTTCCCCCCCCACGCTACCCGCTTTTCTTTCCCTCCCAGGCTGTCCTGTGACTCACTATGTAGAGCAGGGCTGGCCTTGAACTCACAAAGATCCACCTGCCTTTGGCCTTCCCGAGTGCTAGATTACAGGTGTGTGCCACCATGCCCCATTTTTTTTTTTTTTTTTTTTTTTTTTTTTTTTTTTTTTTATGTGTATGCATGTAGGTTTTTGTGCATCTGTGTCGTGCCATGCCTCGGAGGTCAGAAGCGTCAGATCCCTGGAACTGGTATGGTTATAGATGGTTTATCTAGCGCCATGGGGGGCCGCTCGCGGACATCAAACCCGGGTCCTGCTTGCACTTGACGCCCATCTATCTAGCCCTCGTCAATACTGACATTTAAAAAACTATAAATTCAGGGGTTGGAGAGATAGCATGGCCGTTAAAGGCCGACTGATCCTACAGAGGACCCCGGTTCGATCCCCAAGATCCACATGGCGGCTGACGTCTGAAGAACCATCTGTAACTCTCAATTCCAGGAGAACTCCAGTTCCAGGGGATAATCCTTCGAGACCCTCTTCTGCCTCCGCGGCATTGCAGACCATTGGTGCACAAACCTAATGCAGACCAGTACCCCATTCATACACATAAAAAAATAAATAAAACTACACAAGAATCCCTGTCTAATAAAAAATAATTTCATTAAAGATCTCTCCTAACCCCTGCTCGAGTCCCCAAATTTAAAGAAAATGGCTCACTTAAGAACGTGACCTATGGGGGCTGGAGAGCTGCCTCAGCGGTGGTTTAAGGAGCACTGACTGTCTTTAGATGAGGCCCTAGGGTTCAATGCCCAGCACCCCACATAGCGGCTAAGCCCACCGTATTGGGCCTGTGCGTTGTGGTGGAGCCTAGAGAGTCTCAGCAGCTGGGGCTAAAAGGTGGCGGACTTGTCCCAAAACAAAAAAAGAATGTGACTACTGGGCAGGGCTTTCTTTGGTTTTGGTTTGTCATGCCTTTATCCCATCACTTCAGGATTTGGCGGCAGAGGGGGGCAGGAATCTTGTGCGGTTCAAGGCCAACCGTGTCGAACAGAGAATAAGCCTCCAGGCCCAGACTTTGGGGACATATAAGGAGGGACTCTGGTTCTTTCATCAAAAAAAAGACCAATCCAAAAAAAAAAATAGACATAATTTTTTTTTGTGTTGACTATGGGCCAGTTGGATGGACTAACTCAGAAGGTAGTAGTCTTATTAATAAAATAATTGCTTGTTTGCCAAGGCTGACACCATCTGAGTTTAGACTGGGGGATTCACAGGATGGAAATCGACGGTAAGATTGTAGGCTGAGTGCTTGATTTCCACACAGATGGAGCGAGAGGATGATTTTGACACACAACACACACCACCACATCACAAACCCACACACACACAAACAAAACTTTTATTTCTGGCCAGGTATGTGGGGGTTGTCCTGCCTGTGAATCCCAATAACTTGGGGAGGTGTCTTAGAGTCAGTAGCGGATTATTCTCGCCCTGAGATACAAGGGGCCAAGCCCTGGTCTTACATAGTGACGTTCCAGGATCCTCTCCGATGGGGATATTCTGCGGCTGAAAACTTGTTCCGATTTCAAAGCCCTCAACATGCCTGGGCGTGGTGGAACCACACTTTAATCTAGCATAGGGAGCGCGCAGACAGCGGCATGGCGGCGCTCCTTTGTGAGTTCGCCGAGGCCCAGTCCTGGTTCTACAGAGTGCTTTAATTAAGGACAGAGTTTCAGCAGATAAATGGGCCTGGACTGGAGGATTAGAAAAAAGAACAAAAGAAATAAAGAAATAAATATATAATATAATATAAATAAATTACATATAATTTCTAAAAAGTATAGTAACTTATTGCATAATAAACCTGAAATGTTCTAATCAAATCATAGTTTGGAAGACATTACAAATACACATCCAACAAAGCCAAACTATATAGCTACACCTCAAATGACNAAAAAAAAAAAAAATAGTTGGGTGTGGTGGCGCATACCTTTAATCCTAGCACTTGGGAGGCAGAGGCAGGCAGATCTTTGTAAGTTCAAGGCCAGCCAGGTCTACAGCGTGAGTTCCAGGACAGCTGGAGCTACAGGGAGACCCTGTCTCGAAAAAGACAGAAAAAAAAAAAAGAGTATCAGTGAGGTTGTTGACCGGTAAGCTCCAGCCTCACCCAGGTATAATGGTTCAGCTAAGGCAAGCCATCCCGAAGCCCACTGAGGAAACTAAAACTAAAACTAGTGGCTAATCTGGGAATGGGAAAAGGGGGGGTTGGGGGAGGTCTGTAATGTCACTACACTACATCCTCCTGTACCCTGAAAAAACTCTGTTACCAAGTAGCTATTTTGTCTCTTTAAAACAAGGTCTCCCTGTAGCCCCAGCTATTCTAGAACTATGTAGCCCAGGCTGGCCTTGAACTCACAGAGATCAGCCTACCTCTGCCTCTGAGTGCAGGGATTAAAGGTGTGTGCCACCACACCTGGCTAAGAAATGTAAATTTGGTCCATTAAAAAATACTCACATAAAAAAAAAAAATGCATGGGGCCACAGAGAGATGGCTAAGCAAGTAAAAGCACTTGCTGCTCAAGACTGATGACATGAGCTCAATTCCTGGAAGCCATGTAAAATGTAAAGTTGGATGTAGAGAAACAACTTTACAAAGTTGTTGTCCTCTGACCTCCACATATACACTGTGGTGCACACACGTACATACATACATACACACACACACACACACACACACACACACACACAAAATTAATTTCTGGCCAGGTATGGTGGTGCATGCCTGTAATCCCAACACTTGGGAGGCAGAGGCAGGCGGATCTCTGTGAGCTCAAGGCCAGCTGGTCTACATAGTGAGTTCCAGGACAGCTGGGGCTATAGGGAGACCCTGTCTCGAAAAGACCAAATGCAGGGCGTGGTGGCACACACCTTTAATCCTAGCACTCGGGAGGCAGAGGCAGGCGGATCTTTGTGAGTTCGAGGCCAGCCTGGTCTACAGAGTGAGTTCCAGGACAGATAACTGGGGCCTGGAAAAGACCAAAAATAAATAAATAAATAAATAAATAAATAAATAAATAAATAAATAAAAATTAATTTCTAAAAGTATAGATTATTGAATAATAAACTTAAATGTTCAAAAATCATTAGTTGGAAGTACATTACAACACATCCAACAACAGCAAACTATATAGCTACACCTCAAATGACAAGAAAAATATATACCTATTTTCTGTAAAACTATCTACAATTATTTTAATGGGGGAAAAACACTAGAGGACAGCAGGTTTATGATGTCGTTTTCTAAAGTGAAAGTGCTTAAATGACAAATATTAAGAGTATCAGTGCAAAGACCAAAAAAAAAAAAAANCCCTCTCTGCCTTTCCCCTCCGTCCCCACACCCCACCTGTCACGCTATTGCACCTGTCCCACGCCTTGTCCTTACCATATAGTAAGTTCCACAGCCGCCCGCTTTTAGAACAGCGGTCTACACCCTTTTTTGAGACCTATCTCAACCACAACCCTTTTCCAATAACAACACACCAAAATCAAAAACAATCAACACTACTAAACTAAATCCCCTCCCCTAACTCCCTCACTCTACAATCCCTCACACCTTTTCGAATTTCCTCATAGTATCATCCCCCTCATTCTTTCCCTGTATTTCTTTTCTTCTTGAATTGGCACGCATATTTACAGCTAATTTCCCCTGTCCGTGTCTCTTTCCAAGACCTCCAGGCAAAAAACCTGTGTTACATTGACTCCCTTTCTTCTAGACCTTTCTCTTTCTTTTTGGACGAGTACTCCTAGTACTAGCTATGGCTCTTTCTGACTGCCTATTTCACTGTATTTCAGTACTTGGTGGAGCCCCTGATGTTGTCTGTGAAGTCCCTGATATTGGCTGTGGCATCGATTATAGTTTTTTGACTTTGTAATCAGCTTTTTGTTTTTTTTTTTAAAGGATGATTTTTTTAAAACTTAAAACATATTTTTATTTTTTTTAATTTTTTTTCTTACAGTTTTTCTCGCGGCGTGTGGCCACACCTTTAATCCTAGCACTTGGGAGGCAGAGGCAGGCGGATCTTTGTGAGGTTTCAAGGCCAGCCTGGTCTACAGAGTGAGTTCATCCGGACAGCTGGGGCTACAGAGAGACCTGTCTCGAAAAGACCCAAAAAAATTTTTTTTTTCTTTCTCTTTTTTTTTAAATTTTTTTATTGTTTTTTTTTAGTGTATGATGTTCTGTTGGCATGTAGGTTTTGTGCACCCATGTCATGCAATGCTCGCAGAGGTCAGAAGAGGTGTTGTCTGATTCCTTGGAACTGAGTCAAAGACGGTTTCTCAGCCGCCATGTGGGTGCTGTGGATCGAACCCGGTTCCTCTGCAAGAGCAGTTGGCGCTTAACCGTCTAGGCCTACTTCCTCAGCCCAAATTTTTAATTTTATTTCTGTATTAATAATGTAGTGTATGATGTGTGGTTTGTGTTCTGTCGCTTGTGTATGTGTATGATATGTACGTGTCCGTGCACCACAAGTGTATATGTGGAGTGTACAGAGGACAAACACTTTGTAAATCTAGTTTCCATCTTTCCTCTTTACATGCTTCCAGATTGACTCTCCTATTTCTCTTGTGAGCAGCCACAAGTGCTTTTTACATGCGCTTCCAGGCCATGCTCCTCTGTGTGCCACATGCCATTTTTTATTTTTTTTATCGTTTGAGCCCCTACCTTTTTTAAGGACCAAACTTTACATTTCTCTCTTCGAATTGGTGTGTGGGTGGTAACTACTACTCTTACACTATCCCTCGCACTCAGAGGCAGAGGAGGCAGATCTTTATGAGCTTTACACAGGCCATGGCCTCGCGGCTACATAGTTCTAGATTCTATCAGCTGCGGGCTACACGGCCTTCTTCTTCTTGTTCTTGGAGACCTGTTTAAAGAGAGACATAACATATGCTACATTGGTAACAGCCTCTTGGTGTGTCAGTGGTACAGGTACGGTGATGGTAGGGTAGGAACATTACAGACCCGTTCCAATTTTTAAAACACAGTTGGGCCACTCATTAACCAGACATAGCACCACTGTTGAGGTTCTAGCTCTTACCTCAGTGGGCTCTCGGGAGGGCGTCGTCAATCTTCAGTGTCCCTCGAAACATCCCCCCTCATACACCGTGCTTTCGAGGGCTGCGAGTACAGTCTCTGTGTAAACCTCAACTCCAACTGACGATCCTCGATTTTTGTTTTTTTTTCTTGTCTTTTTAGCGAACTGGGTCTACCTGTAGCTCAACCGCGGTTTTTTCCCTGGACACTCCCACGCCTTAGACCGGCGGGTCCTGAACTTACACAGATTGCCTGCCTGCTGCACACACTTACGTCGCCTTAGGATAATAGGTATGCGCCATTTTTTTTCAATTAAAACAAATTATTTTTTGTTTTTGTTTTTTGAGACAGGGTCTCCCTATAGCTCTGTCTGTCCTGGAACTCACTATGTAGACCAGGCTGGCCTTGAACTCACAAAGATCTGCCTGCCTCTGCCTCCCAAGTGCTAGGATTAAAGGCCTGTGCCACTACACCCAGCTCAAATCACATTTTTAAAAAAACATATCAATTGGGGCTGAGAGATAGCCTAGCTGGGTTCGATCCCCAGCACCCACTTGGCAGCTAAGAACCGTCTGTAACCCCAATTCCAGGAGAACTCCAGTTCCAGGGGAATCCGAGACCCTCTTCTGACCTCTGTGGCATTGCACGACACGGTGCACAAACCTACATGCAGACAGTACATTCATACACATACAAAAATAATAATAAATAAATAAATTTAAAAACATATCAATTAACACTGGTATGGTAGCACAAAGAAAAAACAAACTGGGCATGATGTCCCATAGCTGTAATCCTAGCACTCAGGAGTGGAGGCAAGACGACATAGTTTCTGGCCAGCCTGGGCTACCCAAGACCTTGTCCCAAAACTCTACGACCAACCACCAGCAAACTCCAGTTATCCTGGGGTAATTAGCAGAGAGCAAACAAACTATATAAATTGACCAGAATCTTCAGTCAACAACTTATAACACCTAAGGTCAGAGAAAAAGGTTCTTATTTCTCAAGACCTATGTTTAAGAGGGAAGGCAGACAAGGAGATGGTTCACTGCATGTTAGGGGTGCTGCTTTAGGAAGACTAGAGAAGGAAGTATTCTGCCACAGGTTTAGATGGCTTCCCAATTCCATGTGGGAAACCTGGCCTCAAATTCACACATTGATAGTGCTTGTGGGTGGAGCCTTTGGAGGTGAATAAGATTTGATGGGTTGCTGGTGTGTGGTGGTGCCTGCCTCTACTCTCAGCACTCTGGAGGCAGAGGCAGGTGGATGTCTGTGAGTTCAAGGCCAGCCTGGTCTACATAGCAAGCTCCAGGCCACCTGGGATTAAAGGTAGACCCTATCTCAAAAAGACAAAAAAAAAAAAAAAAAGATGGGGCCAAGCAGATGGGGTCCTCCGGTGGCATTGGTGGCATTGGAGAAGGAAGAAATATACGACTAGTGTGTTTACTCTGATGGCCTCTGCTATGTTGCCCACCCAACAGCCCAGTGCCATGCTGTTCCTGGGCTCTGACCCTCCAGAATTATGAGCCAAATACATTGTTCTCTGTAAGTTATTCAGTCTGAGGTATTTTATTTTAGCCACAGTAAACAAACTAAAATAAGCTCCTCTTCTGAGGCTAAGGAAAATCAGTCAGTCAGTCAGTCAATCTCCACCCCCCCTTCCTGTCAGGTCCAGAACCAGGTGCAGTGCGGCTCTCCTGCTGGACACACTGGACCCTGTTTGCTATCTTCTATCCATGAGAGCACTGTGTTGGCTGGGGACCTAGCTTGTGACCCTGGGACAAGAGACTGACCCCTGGTAATTATTTATGCCATGTTCTAATTTTGTGAAGTGGCTGTAGATAAGGGCCAAGACAGCACCTTTGCTAAGCAAGGCTATTTGAAACCAACTTCTAGAGAGCTCTAGATCTTCATAAAATTAGGACTCTTCTATTTTTCAGATCTTTACTGGAACCATCAACTAACCAGTGTTTTAGTTTTGGAATTTTGGGGGTAGGCTTCAGACATGTCTTTTAGGAAACTGTTGGCATTGTAGTCGCTTCGACATAGGGATGTTATTATTAACATTGTGAATCTGTTATTGTAGTTATGAGCCCATTGCATGTGTTAGCTGTGCAATTCAAAAACTGACCTAGGGGCTGGAGAGATGGCTCAGCAGTTAAGAGCACCATTGCAAAGGTTCTGTTCCCAGTACCCACATGGCAGGTAACAACCATCCCTAACTCCATTTCTAGGGGATCCAATCCCATTTTCTGGTCTCTGCAGGCATTATAAAACATAGGTACCCTTGTATACATGCACGTAAAACATAAAATTAAAAAAAAAAATTGGGGAGCTGGAGAGATAGCCTAGCAGTTAAGAGCACCGACGCTCTTGCAGAGGACCCGGGTTCGATCCCCAGCACCCACATGGCGGCCGAGAACCGTCTGTAACTCCAATTCCAGGAGAACTCCAGTTCCAGGGGAATCCGAGACCCTCTTCTGACCTCCGCGGCATTGCACGACATGGATGCACAGACCTGCATGCAGACAGTACATTCATACACATACAAAAATAAATAAATTAATTTAAAAAAAAATTGGGGCTGGAAAGATGGCCTAGCACTGACTGCTCTTACATATCTTCTTTTTTTTTTTTTTTTTATTTATTTCTGTATGTGTATGAATGTACTGTCTGCATGCAAGTCTGTGCACCCGTGTCGTGCAACGCCGCGGAGGTCAGAAGAGGGTCTCGGATTCCCCTGGAACTAGAGTTCTCCTGGAATTGGAGTTTCAGACGGTTCTCGGCCGCCATGTGGGTGCTGGGGATCGAACCCGGGTCCTCTGTAAGAGCGGTCGGCGCTCTTAACCGCCAATTTACTCATACATATAAAGTAATAATAAAATACTAAAAAAAGTTTAAAAGACACTTAAGGGATACTCATGCCCTTTTATGAAGACTGAGTTATTTAAATGAAAACAATTTTATTACATTTATTTAATCATGTGTGTCTATATATGTGTCTGTGTCTTCATACATGTCACAGTGTGCATGTGGAGGGCACAAGACAACCTTTAGGAGTCTGTTTCTCCTTCTACCATGTGTATCTCAGGGATGAAACTCAGGTAGTTAGCATGATGACAAGTGTCTTTACCTTTACATTTCGTTTAATTTTTATTTATAAATGTTACAAAGAATAATCCTATATTATTTTGTATAAGTAAATAAGTTCTTAGCTGTTGGCTTCTGAACATATATTTTTCTTTTTTTTTGAACATATTTTTAAAGCTTATTTTAATTGTGTGTATGTCTGCATGTGTCTGCGTGTCTATATTAGTGTGTGCACATGAGTGCCAGTGCCCAAAGGCCAGAGCATCAGATCCTCTGGAACTCGAGTTACAGGCAGCTGTGTGTTGCCCAGCAGCATAGGTCATTAAGAGCAGTACATTCTCTTAACTGCTGACGCATCTCTCCAGCCCAATATAATATTTTTTTATTTATTCCTTGAGAATTTTATACATGTATACAATAAATCTTGATCATATTAATTCCCCCTTTTAACTCTCCAGACTCCCTCATGTTGACATTTTGTTTTTGAGACAGGGTCTCAATATGTAGCCCTGACTATCATGGAACTTGTTATGTAGACCAGGCTGGCCTTGAATGCACAAAGATTCTGCCTCCTGAGTGCTGGAATTAAAGATGTGACATCCCTGGCTCATGTTGACATTTTGAGTTATAGATTGTATGCCATAAGATCTTGAGATGCTGCCAGGTTATCTACCCAACAGAGTCTAACAAAATCCAGCCTATGGTATGAGAATCCTATAATCAATGTTTTTTGTTGTTTTTGTTTCTTTTTCATTTTTTCAAAGGGTCTCCCTTGTCCCAGCCCACCTATGTAGACCAGGCTGACCTGGATCTCATGGAGAGCCACCTGCCACTGCAGGGAGTAAAGGCGTGCACCACCACACTGACTATTCGTCTTTTAAAATTATATTTATTTACTGTGTGTGCACAGGTACAGGCATGTGCCACAGCACACCTATGGAGGTCAAAGAACAATTTTTGGGAGTCAGTTCTCTCCTTCCACCATGTAGGACCCAGTGACTGAACTCGGGTCGGCAGAACTGGTGGCTAGGGCCTTTATGCATGAGCCATGGGGGGGGGTATTTTTGTTTGTTTGTTTTGTTATTTGTTTGTTGTGGGGGTTTTTAAGATAAGAGCTCTCTCTAGCTTTGAACTCACTAAACAGACTAGGCTCACTGACCAACAAGCTCCAGGAATCCACCTGTCTCTACCTCCTCTGCACTAGGATAACAAGCTCTAGCCACTATACCCAACTTTTTGGTTTTACACTTTTTTTTGGTATTTTTGAGACAGGGTCTCCCTTTTAGTACCAGGTGTCCTGGAGCTCGCTCTGTAGACCAGGCTGGCCTTGAACCCACAGAGATCCACCTATCTCTGCCTCCCGCATGCTGGAATACCCAACTTTTTTTTTAATTTTAAATTTTATTTATTTCTGTATGTGTATGAATGTACTGTCTGCATGCAAGTTTGTGCACCTGTGTCATACAATGCCGCGGAGGTCAGAAGAGGGTCTCGGATTCCCCTGGAACTGGAGTTCTCCTGGAATTGGAGTTTCAGACAGTTCTCGGCCGCCGTGTGGGTGCTGGGGATCGAACCCCGGTCCTCTGTAAGAGCAGTCGGCACTCTTAACCACTAGGCCATCTCTCCAGCCCAAGGAATACCCAACTTTTTACAAGAGTTCTGGAGCTTGATCTCAGGTACTCATGCTTACACAGCAAGGATTTTACAGACTGAGCCATCTCTCCCCATCCCAGAGATTAAGCTCTTGATGAATCATTTTGTTGTTTGATAGTTATCTTGAAAAGATAATAGATATACTGCATTTGTTCTGACTTCTCTGATATGCTGCTTGGAACTAGGAAATAAAAGAAAATAATCTCTTTGTTTCCACTGTTAGTAAGGCTCTGAATCGAAAATAGGTGAATATATAGTACCAAAGGTGATAGAAGTGTTTACCTAACAAAATGCTAAGAAGCTCCTACCAGGGAGTCAAAACCTACAGGTAAACAAAGCACCTAAGGCCAGGCTTCAGGCTACAGGCTGCACCTCCCTTCACTGCATCTAGACAGTAGGTTACAAAAATGACTCCCAAGGGAGTTCTCCTCCTGAGGACAAGTAACACTAGGCCCTCCTGAGTGCCACAGAGTGCCAGAGAGGGAAACTCAATCACAGGCAGTTTCAAAATTGCCTTCAGTTTTTATAATGAAGTGTGTATTTTTCTAATAAAGTGAGATAAACAAAATTAGCAAAGTGTTTTATCTAGAAAAAAAATCACCCTTAAAATAAGTCAAATTTTACATTTAAAATTCAGTCCCTAGGATTTTTATTTCTTTAGTTTATTTGAGACAGGGTCTCCCTGTAGCCCTAACTGACCTGGAATTATCTATATAGACCAAGCTAGCCTCCATCCCATAGAGATCTGCCTGCCTCTGCCTCCCCAGTGCTGGTATTAAAAGGGCATGTACCACAGGCCAGGCATGGTAGCTCATGCCTTTAATCCCAGCACTTGGGAGGCAGAGGCAGGGGGATATCTGTGAGTTCAAGGCCAGCCTGATCTACATAGTGAGTTCCAGGATAGCTGGGGTTCCAGGGAGACCTTATCTCAAAAAAGACCAAAAAAAAAAAAAGGAAAAAAAGGTATGCACCATCACGCCCAGATGTTCTGTTTTGTTTTCTAACTTACTATGCAGCCTCGGCTGACCTCTAACTCAAATTCTTCCTTTGTTTCAGCCTCCTGAGTGCTGAGAGTGTGAGTGTACACCACCATACCCATCATACATCACCCCGACCTGAGATTGTAAACACTGACTGTGAACTTGACAGGATCTAGTGTCACCTAGAAAACAAATCTCAGCCAGGAAATGTCTGTGGGGGACTTTCTAGAGTATGTTAACTGAAATCAGTCCGCACCATCCCAAACTAAATAAAAAGGAGAAAGTGAGCCAGCAGCAGGGTCCAGTGGGTAGCTCACCTGCCACCAAGACTGACAACCTGAGTTCAATCCCCAGGACTCACATGGTAAGAGGAGAGAAGTGGCTCCTGGAAGTGGTCAGAGGACCTCCACATGTATACGTACAACATATACATATACATATATGTACATATATATGTATATATATATGAGAGAGAGAGAGAGAGAGAGAGAGAGAGAGAGAGAGAGAAATGGAAAAAAATCTAGAGGCAGGCAGGTGTCTGAGTTCAAGGCCAGCCTCGTCTACATAGTGAATTCCAGGCCAGCTGAACTATAGGGAAACCCTGTCTCAAAAAGAAACCCCCCCAAAAAAGAAAAGAGTTGAAAGGAGCCTTCCTCTAGCTCTGATTCCTGCCTTCTGTGATTCTCTGCTGACTGTCCACACAATGTAACTGTCAGGGATTTTGTCATAGCAATAAGTAACTAAAATACACCTAAATCTTTTTTTTTTAGTGTTTTTGAAACAGGGTCTCCCTATATCCCCAGCTGGCCTGGAACTCACTCTGTAGACCAGGCCGGCCTCGAACTCGTAGAGATTCACCTGCCTCTCCCTCCAGAGTATTTGGATTAAAGGCATGGGCCGCCACGCCTGGCTCAACACATATAGCTCACATAGCAAGCTATGGCTTTTAGGATTTTCTGCAACTACAAATATTTTCATAAATATATGTGTGGCTTCATAATTCAGTCAATGAAGTTTAAGCACAACACTGCATAGTAACAGACTACGCACCAGAGTGATACAGAGGTGTCAGATTAGGCACCAGAGACAAGAGGCAGGCATCCCTTTCACAGGACAGGAGGATACCAGGGAACCAAGGAACACTTCCTCAACTGTGAAGGTTCTTACCTTGGGGACGCAAACTATTTCAATGTTAAACAGGAGGCTGTGGGCATAGCTCTATATGAAGTGAAAGGCCCTGAATGCAATCCACAGTTCCACAAAATAATAATATAAAATAAAACCTGGACTCACAGAGATCTGCCTCCTGAGTACTGGGATTAAAGGTGTGAGCCACACGCCCCGCCAATTTTTAATTTTTAAAGAAACTTCTAGGGCTGGAGAGACAGCTCAGTAGTTAAGAACACTGACTGCTCTTGCAGAAGACCTGTGTTCCATTCCCAGCACCCACATGGCGGCTAAAAACCGTCTTTAGGGTGGCACCCGTCTTTGGTCCCAGCACTCGGGAGGCAGAGGGAGGCAGATCTCTGTGAGTTCAAGGGCAGCCTGGTCTACAGAGCGAGCTCCAGGCCAGCTGGGACTAAAGGGAGACCCTGTCTCAAAAATGAATGAATGAATGAATGAGAAAAAGAAAGAGAGAGAGAGAGAGAAAGAAAGAAAGAAAGAAAGAAAGAAAGAAAGAAAAAAAGAAAGAAAGAAAAAGAAAAAGAAAGAAAAAGAAAAAGAGAGAAAGAAAGAAAGATTGATTTATTAAAAGAAAAGAAACTTCTAGGGGCTGGAGAGATACCTCAGAAGTTAAGAGCACTGACTGCTCTTAAAGAGGACCAGGGTTTAAGCTGGGCGCGTAGTGGCACACGCCTTTAATCCTAGCACTGGGGGGGGGGGCACAGAGGCAGACGGATCTTTGTGAGTTCAAGGCCAGCCTGGTCTACACAGTGAGTTTCAGGACAGCTGGGGCTACAGGGAGACCCTGTCTTGAAAAAAACAAAAAACAAAAAACAAAAAAAAACAGGACCAGGGTTTGATTCCCAGCATTTACATGGTGGCTAACAAGCATCCATAACTCCATGCCAGGGGATCCACACCCTCTTCTGACCTCCACAAGCACTGCACCACACTTATGTGCATGCAGCCAATACACTCATGCACACAAAATAAAAACAATAAATATAATATTAAAAAAAGAAACTTCTGGGCTGGGCATAGTTGTGCACACCTTTAATCCCAGC
>VZQC01007706.1:1649184-1671257 GCA_009823505.1 Rhizomys pruinosus | reverse complement strand
TCTTCTGACCTCCGCGGCATTGCACGACACGGGTGCACAAACTTGCATGCAGACAGTACATTCATACACACACAGAAATAAATAAAATTAATAAAAATTAAAAAAAAAAGTGGATCCAACTTAAAATGGGCAAAGGGTTTGAACAGACTACAAAGACATTTCTACATTTCTACAAAGATATTCCAAGGGTCAGTAGACACATGGAAAGATTCTTAACACCTTAGTCATAAGGGAAATTCAGATCAAAACCACAATGAGATATCACTTCGCACATACTATAAATAGCTATCATCAAAAAATATTCTCAAAGTACAGAATAGCATTGGTAAGGATGTAAGGAAACTGGAACTCTTACACTGTGCTCGTAGGGATACAAAATGGTGTAGCCACTAGGCAAAGAGTTCAGCAAGGCTTCCAAAGGGTTAAACATCTAATTACCAACCCACCTAACAATTTCCCTCCAAGGTATACACCCCAAAAAACTGTAAACAGAGATTCAAACATATCTGAAAGAAAGACAAAAGGAGAGGGAGGGAGGGAGGGAGGAAGGGAGGGAGGGAGTTAAAATGGAGAGCAAGCTGCAGCACCTGAAGGCCAAACACTACTACTCTGCAGCTATGTGAAGATAGATTCACCTGTCCAAAGCCTTGGCTCCTCTCATTATGAAAGGAAAACAGTACCTGCCTATCAATGTTGCTATAAAAAATTAGTATAATACAAGTATAGTATACCTGCAATACCCAGACAGTGCTGGGCATTTAATATATGATAGCAACTAACTGATGACAACAGGACCTGGCTGGGTGCTACCCAAGGACGAGGCTTGGGTAGAATTCCATCTCATCAAAACTTAAAGGCTGAGCATGTGGTTCAGTTGGTAGATTTGCTTGCCTAGTATGCACAAGGCCCTGGTGGGTTGGAGCCCCAGTACCAAATAAATCCCATATATTGGCACTTATAATTCCGCATACAGTACCATCCTAGGATGCGAAAGGCCCTGGATTCAATCCCCAACACTTCAAAAACCAGGCTGGAGGCAAACATAACCTGGGGTACATGAGACCCTATCTCAAAACAAAACAAAACCCTCAATAAAACACAGCCCAAAACATCACAAGGAGACTTCCGAGGAACTGTTTTAATGAAGTTCAACTTCTCTTTGAAAGACTGGCTTATTGTTCCTCGAGTGAGCCCGGCTACTCTTCACCGGGAATGGCACCACTACACAGTTCATTCTCTCAATACAACAGGCCTCTGTGTTCGCATGTCTGAGCACCCATTCATAACAAGACTTGCCTCAACTCACAGGAAAGACACAATCTGTGAAGAAAATTACCTGGAAGGTAGTCCCCAGGGGCTGCTCTCAAACTTTAGTGGCCTCAGAAACACTTGGGGAGCATGTTTGAGAAACAACAGAACCCTTGGCCCCAACCACAGCCATTCTGACTAGTAAATACTTTAAGTTGGACCTAGTGGACAACTGTTTAAAAAAAACACTTGAAGACAGGCCACAAAAATGTTGTGAGATCACATTCTGCTATGGACAGACACCAATCAGTCCCATACAAGCAAGAGCTGCATTTTCTTCCTATGAAGAAATGCACTGGCTTGAGGAATCTTCTGGACAATGCAGGAAAATAAGAGAGGACAGGCAAAAAAAGAAAGAAAAAAAAAAAAAAAGGAGAGGACAGGCAAGATGTTCAGTGGGAAAGGAGCTCTCCACCCAGACTGACAACTTGGTTCAATTTCCAGGACCCACATGGTAGGAGAGAACCAATTCCATAAAGTTGTCCTCTGACCTCTACACACACTGTGACTCGTGCACACACACAGATGATAGATAGATAGATAAGTAGATAGATGATAGATACATAGATAGATAGATAGATAGATAGATAGATAGATAGATAGATAGATAGATAAATGGGTGTCTAAGAAAAAAGAATCAGCCAAGAGTGGTGGCACACACCTTTAATCCTAGCACTTGGGAGGCAGAGGCAGGCAGATCCTGTGAGATCGAGGTCAGTGTGGTCTACATAGTGAATTCCAGGTCAGCTGGGGCTGTCTCAAAAAAGGCCAAAAAAAAGAAGAGTACTAGCTGCTCTTGCAGAGGACCTGGTTCAATTCCCAGCACCCACACAGCCACTAACAACCATTAGTAACTCCAGTAACTACGGAATTGGACAACACAGGTGCACTTAACACATGGAAATAATACATTCATACACATAAAAGAAAAATAATAAAATATTAAAACAAAGAATGGTTAGAGAGTCTGGGACTGTACGTGGGTTAGTAAAGAACCTGCCTGGCATGCACAAAGCCCTGCTCCCTTCCCTGGCCCTTTATAAACTAGGAGTGGTGATGCACATCTGTGATCCCAGCACATGGAAGGTGGAGGCATGAGGTTCAAGAGTTCAAGTTCATCTTCTACTACATAACAACCTCCAAGGCAGCCTGGGATCAAGAGATCCTGTCTCAAAGGAAAAAAAAGGAACAAAAGAAAGAATCCCTAGGGCTGAGGGTACAGCTCTGTGACAGCACAGGTGAGCACCCCTGAGGCACTGGGGTCAATCTCTATCAACAGGCACACACACCCATCCAGTGTCAACTTTCTGTGTTGCTCTTTTTGAGACAGGGTTTCCCTATAGCCCCAGCTGTCCTGGAACTCACCATGTAGACCAGGCGGGCCTTGAACTGACAGAGATCCACTTCCCTCTGCCTCCCAAGTGCTGGGATTAAAGGCGTGAACCACCATGCCTGGCAATCCCAGTACTCTTATAGAGGACTGGGGTTCAATTCCCAGAGCCCACATGGTGGCTAACAATCATCCATAACTCCAGGTCCAGCAGATCTGATGCCCTCTGCTGACCTCCATGGGCACTCCACAACAAAGGTGCACTTACATGCATCCAGGCAATACACCCATGCATATAAAATAAAAATAATAAATATTAAAAAAAGAAACTTCTGGGTTAGGCATTGTAATGTTAATCATAGCACTTGGGAGGCAGAGGCAGGCAGATCTCTGTGAGTTCAAGGACAACCTGGTCTACACAGTGAGTTCCAGGACAGCTGGGGCTATAGGGTGACCCTGTCTCAAAAAAAAAAAAAAAAAAAAAAAAAAAAGTAAAAAGTAAAAAGAGTATCAGTTAATTTAACTACCTGGACAGTTACTTGACTAACAGTTATGGAGACAAGTGGGAAGTATAAATACTGACCTCAGCTATTCTGATCAAGAACAGACATCCAAGCAGGGCCTGGTGCACACCTTTAATCCTAGCACTCAGAGAGGCAGAGGCGGGTGGATCTCTGTGAGTTCAAGGCCAGCCTGGTCTACATAGTGAGTTCCCAGCCAGCTGGAACTAAAGGGAAACCCTTTGCAAAAAGACAAAAAAAAAAAAAAAAAAAAGAACAGACATCCAACTGAGCCAAGTTAACAGGCAGCCAAGGGGGGCAGTTTTAGATTTTGTTTCTACAAAAGATACATTTTAATTTTTTTAAAAGATACATTTTAAAACCTGTAATTTAATCTTTGTTCATTTGTCTGTTTTGTTTTTATGAGACATAAGCTCCCTATATAGCCCAGGGTAGCCTGAACATATGACCTCCCTGCCTCAGCCTCCTGTGCCTGGGATTACATGAGATATAGTTGGGTACCACCATGCCTGACTGAATTTATGGTCTTTTTTGTTTTTCTTTCTTAAGGCAACTGTATGCTCTAAAGGAAAGGGGGAAATCTGGTTTGGAAAACTACTCACATGGCAAAAATATCAGAAGACTTCATGAACCACAGCTTCAATAAAATCAACAAAATTATGCCACTGACAGAGCAGCAGGCCAAGCAACAGAAGGCTCTGAGTCTCTGGGTTCTAGGAGAAATTGGTTTCATCTGCAGACTTTGGTTTCTCATCTGCAAACTGACAGCAGAGCCACACTCCTTCCCTGCCCACCTGACAGGAATTAAAAGTGAGCAAAGGGGATTATGACTGTAAAAATGCTTTGAAAATCATTTTCATTTTTAAAGTCTAGCTGTGATCCTTATGAAGTCATTCATTTAGCTCATTAAAAAAAAAAAAAAGCCAGACGTGGCAGCGCACGCCTTTAATCCTAGCGCTTGGGAGGCAGAGGTAGGCGGATCTTTGTGAGTTCAAGGCCAGCATGGTCTACAGAGCAAGTTCCAGGACAGCCAGAGTTCCAGGGAGACCCTGTCTCAAAAAAGAAAAAAATAAAAATAAAAAGTGGTAACAGTGTTTAGAAGGATACATTTCAGTACCAATGAAATTTGGGGGGAAAAAAAGGATACATTTCAAACAGATTTTTTTTTTTTTAATGGGAGTTGGTAAAATGGCTCATTGGGTAAAGATGCCAGTTGCCAAGGCTGATGACCGGAGCTTGATTCCTGGAACCCACATGGTGGGAAGTAGAAAACCAACTCCCACAAACTGTTCTCTGACCTCGACACAAAGGCCATGGCATGCATGCACAAACACCAATACACACATGAATGAATAAATGAATGAATGAATGAATGAATGGGAAGGAAGGAAGGGAGGGAGGGAGGGAGGAAATGAGACGATGGGTCTCCAGGCCAAGCATGTAGCTATAGCAAGTAAAATGCCTGCAAGTATGAGGTCCCGAGTTCAGTCCCTAGAACAAACATGAAAAAACTGGGCATGGTGGTGTACACTTGTAACCTCTGCTCAGGAGGCAGGGACAGGCTTGCCGGCTGACCAACCAGTCTAGCTAAATCAGTAAGAAACTGTCCAGTGAGAAACTGTCTCAAAAACAAGGTGGACAGCTCCCGAGGAACGACACCCAAGGCTGATCTCTGGCCTCCACCTGCGTACACACACAGCCAAAATCATCATCTTCTTTTTTTTGAAACAGAGTCTCTCTTTAGTCCCAGCTGGCCTGAAGCTCCCTATGTAGACCAAGCTGGCTTTGAACTCACAAAGATTGGCCTGCCTCTGCCTCCTGAGTGCTGGGATTAAAGGCATGCACCACCACGCCCGGCCAAAATCTTCTATTAAAAAAAATAATAATAAAATAAAATAAAATAAAAACAAAAATAAAACACCTGGGAGACCAGAGAGACAGCTCAACGGTTCAGAACACTTGCTGTTCTTCCAGAGGGCCTGGGTTCAACTCCCAGGCCCCACGTGGAAGCTAATAACCTCCTGTAACTCGTTCCTGGGGACCCAATGCCCTCTCCTGGCCTCTGCAGGCATTACATGCACATGGTACACTTACATGCAGGCAAAACTCATATACATAAAATAAAAATAAAATCATTTTTTAAAAAATGGGTCTCCAGCTGGGTGTGGTGGCACACACCTTTAATCCTATCACTCAGGAGGCAGAGGCAGGCAGATCTTTGTGAGTTCAAGGCCAGCCTGGTCTACAGAGTGAGTTCCAGGACAGCTGGGGCTACGGGGAGACCCTGTCTCGAAAAAATACAAAAAAAAAAAGGGTCTCCAGATGTGATGGAGTCCAGAGACTGTGCCTTTCTGTTAAATTTAACTTTGTAAAGGATAATGTGATCACCAGCATCACAGAACAGAATGCAGAGCCCCCAACATCTGGGGTGTGTGAGAATCATCTGGGGATGGCTCCAACAGTGGCCCCAGGGCTCGTGCAGACTTAGCTGACCAAAATCTCTAGATAGAAAAGAGTAAGTGAGGCCAGGCCTTTTATAATTCCATAAGGTCCCAACTAAGCATGGTGATGTTCCTACTGCAACTATGTCACTCTGTTATTAGCATTAACTCCTACCTGCTGTGCATTGTTACTATAAATGCCAGTCTTCCCACCACTTTACAAGTATTATCTTATTTCACCCTCACAACAGCCATAAGTACCTGCCCGCTACTTACTCTCATTTTTATAAAGACTCTAAAACACAGATTATTTCACTGGTCTAAAATCATAAACTAGCCTGTAGTAGAGCCCGAATATACAATGAAGTTTGAAGATCATGTCTACGGTTTCTATATTATTTTCTTTTTCACTGCATGGATATGTGTTTTGGTATGTCAGCATATATACCTAAGTACACATGAAGCCAGAAGTGTTGGATCCTCTGGAGCTGGAGTTACAGGAGGTTGTGAGCCACCTGACTTGGGAGCTGGGAACCAAACTCAGGTCCTCTGCAAGAGCAATATGTATTCTTAACCACTGAGCCATTTCTCCAGCCCCATATAGTTTCTTAACTTGAGAAAAAGTTGTATATTCTAAACAGATCATATGAAAACCTGATTTATTTCATACTCTGCCATTTAAAGAACACTGAAGGGTGCCACTGTGCCTAAAGACCTGAGTTCAATCCCTGGGACCCCTATGGAAGGAGAGAACCTACGCAGGCAAGCTGTTCTCTGATCTCCACATGTGTGCTGTGGCACACAAACTATCACGTGATGCACACGGACACATACAGAAACACACAGACACACAGACAGACACACACATGTAAAAAAAAATAATGCTTTAAAAAGAGTAACAAAGAGGGGCTGGAGAGACGGCCTAGTGGTTAAGAGCACCGACTGCTCTTGCAGACAACCCGATTCGATCCCCAGCACCCACATGGGGGCTGAGAACCGTCTTTAACTCCAGTTCCAGGAGAATCCGACACCCTCTTCTGACTTCCTTGGCTTTGCACAACAGGGGTGCACAAACCTATATGCAGAAAGTACATTTATACACATAAAAAATAAAATTTAAAATTTTTTTAAAAAAGAGTAATAAAGAATACTTAAAAAACAGAGGGCTGCCAGGTATGGTGGCACAGGCCTTTAATCCTAGCACTCAGGAGCCAGAGGCAGGCAGATCTCTGTGAGTTCAAAATCAGTCTGGTCTACATAGTGAGTTCCAGGACAGCTGGGGCTACAAGGGAGACCTTGTCTCAAAAAGACCAGAAAAAAGAAAAAGAAAAAGAAAGAAACAACCACCACCACCACAACAAAAAACAACAGTCAGTAAAGTTTGCACATAAGCAGGAAATCAGTCGGGACACTAAATCTTTAAAAAGCTAGGCAGGGCAGAATAAAATTATAATTTCAGTGCTGGAGAGGGCAGGCGGGGACAGGAGAACTCCTGGGGCCTTCCAATCTAGCCAAATGGCTTCAAATTCAGTGAGACAGCCTACCTCAAAACATAAGATGAAGAGCAACTGAAGACACACGCACATACACCACACACATACACACACCACACACACACACCACCACCACACACACCACACACACACACTCAAATTGAAAAAAAAATAAATGCATTAAAGTATGTATGAAACTATCAAAGAATAAATTTAAAATATTTTAGGAGCTGAGAAATGGCTTAGCAGTTAAGAACACTGGCTGAGCTCAGCGTGGTAGCACAAGCCTTTAATCTTAGCACTCAGGAGGCAGAGAGAGGTGGATCTCTGTGAGTTCAAGTCCAGCCTGGTCTACAGATCGAGTTCCAGGCCAGCTGGGGCTACAGGAAGACCCTGTCTCAAAAAAAAAAAAAAAAAAAAAAAAGACCCAGGTTCAGTTCCCAGCACCTACATGGTAGCTAACAACAGTTCAATTCCAGGAAGTCTGATACCTTCTTCTGGCCTCCATGGGCATTGCACACATGTGGGGCACCTTACTTACATGCAGACAAAACACTCATTCACATAAAATAAAAATAAGTAAAAATTTTCAATAAAAGCATCAGGTCTAGAGAGATGGTTCAGCAGTTAAAAGCACTTACCCCACTTGTAGAGGACTTGAGTTTGGTTCCCAGCAGCCACATGGCTGTTAACAACACCCCATAATTCTAGTTCCAGAGGATCCAATCCCCTCTTCTGGCCTCTATGGGCATTATACAATACAGGCACACTTACAGATATGCAGGCAAGTCATACATACAAACAAACAAACAAACAAATAAAAGCATGGTAAGAGTCTATTAAACCAAAAAGAGGGCTGGGATGTAGCTCAGTGGCAGATGACATGCTTACAGTGCCTGAGGCCCTGGGTTCAGTGCCCAACACAAACAAATAAACAAGAAAACAAACCAAGAGGGGTCAAAGAATCTAGGGTTATTTGCACACTTCTAAAATAATTAACCTTGATTCAGGTTATGGTCAGCCATCCCAGAGTCATAGCCTCTGACATGCTAGGAATATGTATGTCTTTGCAATGGACCTCTTGGGACCTGGTACCCAACTAAAAAAATGAGTTTAGCCAGGCGTGGTGGTGCATGCCTTTAATCCTAGCACTTGGGAGGCAGAGGCAGGTGGATCTTTGTGAGTTCAAGGCCAGCCTGGTCTGCAGAGTGAGTTCCAGGACAGCCTGGGCTACAGGGAGACCCTGTCTCAAAAAGACAAAAAAAAAAAAAAAAAGAATTTAGTAAAGAATCTCATTTAAGTCTAGAGAAAGCCTGACTGACCAGAGGAACATGAAGAGGTGTTTGTGGGAAAGAAACAGACTTAACTCACTCATACCGCTTCACAGGGCTAACTAATATCAACAAGCAAAGGGGGAAGGCCAAACTTTGGTGCAGTCTAAAACATTTCTGGTAACCAAAGCTTGTTCTAAAGTATAGAAGCATGCCTGCGGTTTGAGGCTAAGTAGAGCCTCAATCAACAATTTCCACTAGTTATACCAGTCATATCACCAAACAACAGAAGACATCAAAGTATGTTCTATAAACTCCCTGTACCCAAGGATTTAAAGAAGAATGCTCCTGAATGAAACAGCAGGAGAAAAGGGAGTGATAAAGCTGAAAGAGCGGGAGTGAGGAGATGCAAGCAGAAGTTAACATAGATGTTCAAGGAAATGCTCCACCATCTGAGCACATTTAGGCTACATCTTTTGGGGTCTGTGAAGAAAGGTGGAAGTGGGGCATGATGGCATAAGAATTTGTGCAGAAAAATCTGGTGGGGCAGAAAAGAAAGCAGTAAAGTCCTAGGATGGGGAGGAACTAGCTAGAAACAATCAGTTAATTCAACACAGAAGCCTATATGTATACAGGCATTGCCAGGTGATGCTGGACTGGGCACTGAGTAAACAAACCAAGGTTTGTTTTTGAAACTTACATTTTACAAATCAAAAATTGCATCATGTGATTTTTTTTCTTTGCTTAGTTTTTATTTTAATTGAAAACTGATCTTCCAGAGCTGGAGAGATGGTTCAGTGGTTAAGAGCACTGGCTGGTCTTACAGAGGACCTGGGTTCGCTTCCTAGTATGGTGGTTAACAACTGTCCATAACTCCAATTCTAGGGAATCCAATGCCCATTTCTGACATCCGTGGGCACTGTACAATATGGGTGCACCTATTACATGCAGGCAATACACTCAGACAAGGAAACCTTTCAAGTGATTCTTCTTTTAAACACATTTTATTACTATCCACAACTTTCAACAAATTGATTTAAGAACCAGATTTGCATTTATCAAAAGTGGCTATTATTAGAACTCAGTTCTGAGCCTAATCCTTAACTTTAAATAGTTATATTTACAATAGTGCTACAAAATTAGAAGTATTGCTTATTCAAAGATAATTTCAGAGCTCTCAAGATGGCTCAGCAGGTAAAGACACTTGCAACCGAACCTGAGTTCCAACCCTGGGACCCACTTGGTAGCAGGAGAAAACAAACTCTGAGAAGTTGTCCTCTGACCTTCACATGTACAGTGTGGCACATACATGGTGGTACATGCATACCCACTCACATACCCACACTAAATAAATGAAATAGAAGACTTTTTTGAGTAATTAGTAAGAATAAATGGAATCGGGGCTGGAGAGATGGCCTAGTGGTTAAGAGCGCCAACTGCTCTTGCAGAGGACCCCGGTTCAATCCCCAGCACCCACATGGCGGCTGAGAACCATCTTTAACTCCAGTTCCAGGGGAATCCAACGCCCTCTCTAACATCAAGGCATTGAACGACACCGGTGCACAATCCTACATGCAGACAGTACATTCATACACATACAAGAATAAATTAAAAAAAAAAGAATAAATGGAATCTCAAACAATTAAATCTCAAATCTAAAAAATTATCTTGCCCAACTTCTAAAGACATTGAGTTACTCAACATAAAATTAACAAAAGACTAAAAAAAAAAGTCAAAACCAAACGAAATGTAACACATCTGAATGATAAACCTTCTGACCAATCATTCCTCACCATCCATGTAAACTACTTTTTTGGGAGGGGGTCTTTTTTTTGAGACAAGGTCTCCCTGTAGCCCCAGCTGTCCTGGAACTCACTATGTACACCAAGCTGGCCTTGAACTCAGAGAGATCTGCCTGCTTCTTCCTCCCGAGTGCTAGGATTAAAAGCCATGTAAATTATTTTAAGGATCTGAATCTTCCTCTATAAAAACCAAGTTCCCATCATTTGTTGAACAGTTCAGAAAGTCCATCACAGTTATTACTGAGGCAAGCACACCAAGCTGTAGATTTTTGCTTGCTATTAACACAAAAAGAAACGCTGGGGGCCAGCGAGATGGCGAAGTGGATAACAGCATTTGCTGCCAAGCCCGAGGACCTGAGTTTAATCCTCAGGACACACATGGGGAGAGCACAGACTCCCTCAAGCTGTTCTCTGACCTCCACTTGCATGCCATGGCACATGCACACACACAAAAAAACAAAAATAAACATAAAAAAGCTTTTTTTTAAACTAAATGACAGACCACCTGCCTAGCATGTAGAAGACCCTCAACAACAAAACATAAATAATCTAATGAATTAAAACTTTAAAGCTCTAAAACAGTGACTGTCTAGTTTGTGTGTGTATGTGTGTGTGTGTGTGTATGTGTGTGTGTGTGTGTTTGAGACAAGGTCACCCCAGCTGGCCTGGAACTCACAGAGATCTGCCTGCCTCTGCCTCCAAGAGCTGGAATTAAAGGCATGTGCCAGGATGCCCAGCCCTAAGTTTACTTTTTTTTTTGAGACAGGGTCTCCCTTTAGTCCCAGCTGGCCTGGAGCTCACTATGTAGAGCAGGCTGGCCTTGAACTCACAGAGATCCACCTGCCTCTGCCTCCTGAGTTTGCTTTTTATTGATATGATAAATACCATGGCCAAAAGCATCTGAAGGAAAGAAAAGGGTTTATTTGGTTTACGATTAAAGGCCACAGTCCATCATTTAGGGAGTAAAGACAAGAACTTGAAGCACGGCCCACGGAGGAAAGCTACTTAACAGGCTTGCTCTCTGGCACCCACAACTATCTTTCTTACATAGTCTAGACTCACCTGCAGAGAACAGTGCCTCCCATAATGGGCTGGGCCCTCCCACTTCAACCATCAGTCAAAACAACTTCTCACAGACATGGCCATAGGCCAATTTGATCTGAGAAATTCCTCAACTGAGGTGCCCTCTCTCCAGGTTACTCTAAGTTGTGTCAAGAGGACAATAAAAACTAATAAGCACAGCTACGTTACTCATAATAAACAATGCCTTACAGAAACTGAGATTTGAGTACTGTTACAAAGGTGTGGCTAGACAATTTTACAAAGATGGAGCAAATACTTATTAAAATTAAAATCTTTCTTAGCAAGTTAAGAAGATAGATAACATTCCGCTCTCAGGGGTACTGTGTTATTTTTCCTATCTCTATGGTCTCTGCATCAATGTTGCTATTCTCCCTATTAACTCCATGGATGTTTAGATTCCTTCATATCAAGAGTTCCATAAATGTCTAATAATAAAAACAATAATTTCTAAAACCAGAATTGACACCGGACCCTGGCACCTGAATCTGGTGCAAAGTACAGGGCAGCATGCAACTGTATCTCTCCCGACTCTTCTGCATCACTGCCTCCCAGAGGACTACAGCATCTGAAGCGCTCACTGTCACATCTACAAATTAAAGTATCAGGTTTAAGGAACTCATAGGTTATACCATTAGGTCAGTGTTTCATCGACGAATTCCCCTAACAGAAATTCGTCCGGATGCGACACAACATGCTTTAAGGCTCCACCTATTTTTTTTTAAGAAATAAACACAACTACTTTTTTAAAACCCATGGATATATTATATAATGACTTTTACTTTAGAAAACCTCACACTCATCCAAGCAGCTCAAAAAATAGAAAGCAAGATTCGATCAGCTCCATTGTACCCAACCAGACTAACGTGCAAGATCACACACTCATCTTCGTCACAGCGTCTCTGCCAATACCAAAGAACAACAAAGGCAAGTTGAGGAGGCTGCACAGGCTTAACTCAGCACTTGCCCGCTTTACCCAGCTTCGCAAAGACCCTCCCGGCGGGGCCCTCCTGGGGACCAAGGGGACCCTCCGCAGCCCGCTGGGCCCCGGCCGCTCCGCTTTGTCTGGGCCCAGCTGGGAGCCCGGGCCACCCGCCCGGCCTCCCCGACAAACCCTTCTTCGCTCTGGATCTTTCTCCACACCCATCACTCGCCGATGACTAGTTGTGGGGTTTGCTCTTCTGAAGCCCCCTTCCCCCTCTTTGCAATCCGGGGTCCTTTCCACGCGCCCCCCGGGCAGCTTCGGCTTCCCCCCAGCCGGGCTGGGGAGACTCCAGGTCAGGAGGGGCCCCGGGGTGGGGTCTGAAAGAGACGGGCACACAAAGCCCGGCTTGACCCCAGAGCCGCCCCACCTCCCCTCTGCAAACCAGCCCGCGATCAGGACTGGACCAACAGCTCTTGCATCCCGGTTCCTCATCCCGATCCCACCTCAGGGCCGCCCCCTCCCCCAAAAGTGCACACCAGAGCGGCTGACAGCGCCGGACACCTTCGCCACCCGGACCCTGCGCCAGCCGCCGCTGGGAAAGGGACCAGGGCCCTCGGGTGGACTCCAGTCTACAGCGCCTTCGTCCTTAACCTGGTACTTACAGCTCTATTATTCACTACTGTTGCCGGTGCGGACCGGACAGCCGCCGCCTTCTCCACCCCAATGAGGTTAAGCGCTTGCTGCGGGGATTAAAAAAAAAAAAAAAGTGAGAAGCCGAATGCGCCTGCGCAGTACGGTCTCCCTTTTTTCTCCCTTACCGCCACCGACCCAGCAAGACCATAGAGACCGTAAAGCGAGTCCAGAGCGGTGGCTTCCTCTCTATGGTAACGCCCGGCGCAGGCGCAGGCCTCGCAGCGGTGAGCTTCTCGAACTGGCAACCCCTGGCGCGTTTGTTCCCAAGGGGAAGGTTGATTTACCCTGATGGCGACCCGTAGAGTAAAGGTGCTTTAAGGAACAGGGTGACTGGGGACTATTTAGGCCCCTTGGGAGTGGAGGCAAAGTCGGGCAATACAAGGAACGCGGCAGCGGAAAACTGGCTGTGCTCTAAAAGAGCTAGAGAGGAGTCCGAGACTTGAGTAGATGTCTTGCGACCGGAACTTCCTTTGGTCAGGGCTGTCTAATACCTGAAGCAAGCGGACTTTCACTTCTGGGTTATGGGTGCCCGCGGTTTTCGGGCAATTTCGGCGAAGGAAATTGAATCCTACGCCATCCCGTAGCTGGTCAGGTTGGTGCGCTCTTATCCTAGTGCGCACGCGCAGAGTCTGCTGCCGGAAGCACGGTTTTTAAACCGTTCTTGGTACTTTAGCATGCGGAGCCGTGGACGTAAATTATTAATTTGGTGAGCCACGGCGCGTTTTTTACTTGAGTAATTTCACGAATAGTGTTTCCTCACCCTCCCGCGTGGCCGTTGGATGACAGGTAGAAAGTGTTCTGGAAGGTGGTAAGCTGTGCAAATTACAGAACTGTCTCCACTTTTGCCGCCTTCCGCCCATGTGCTTAACCAGTAATTTGAGAAAGCTTTTGTGTTGAAGTTGTAATCTAGTTAGTGAAAATCCCATTTAAGATATGAATTGGAGTACCAGGCGTGGTGACGCAAGCCTTTAATCCCAGCACTCGGGAGGCAAAGGCAGGCGGATCTCTGAGTTCAAGGCCAGCCTGGTCTACTTAGCGAGCTCCAGGCAAGCTGGCATTAAAGTGAGACCTCGTCTCAAAAAGACCAAAAATAAATAAATAAATAAATAAATAAATAAATAAATAAATAAATAAATAATAGGCTCTCTTCATTGCGATGTCCAGCGCATTGGGTGTTTGTGGGAACTCTTCTGTGTTGGGCTGTATATGTATTAGGAACTGCAATAATGCCCTCTGGCCCTCAGGACTTGGAAGTTAGGATTGGCCAGGCAGCCTAAAACAACAAAGCTATGTGCAGGCCCCCTGTGGTACTGAAAAGGTAGAGGATTTGTTTGAAGGAGTGGGATACAACTGAAGGATGTGAACCATGAAGGCAACTTCTTTGAGACAGAAACACAAGCAATCTATTGTCAGTTAGTGATTCCATAGGAATATTCTAGAGAAGAAACGCCTAAGGGTAAAGTGTCAAGAGGAAATGGAAGTGCTGGGAGAATAAGGTGAAAGGTAAAGAAAGACCAGCAAAGTATAAGTAAATTTGATAACGTACAGTAGGAAGAACTTTTAAATGTTTTTTTCAGTTAAGATTAAACCGGGTGTGGTGGTGCAAGCCTTTAATCCCAGCACTTGAGAGCCATAGGCATCTCTACTAGATGGAGGCCCACCTGGTGTACATAGTGAGATCCAGGCCAGCCGGGGCGACAGGGAGACCCTGTCTTTGAAAAAAGGTGCCTGAAGAGATAGCTCGGCAGTTAAGAACAGTAGCTACCCTTGCAGTGGACCCAGGTTCGACACCCATCACAACTGTCCTCCAGTTCTGGGGGAATCCAACACTTTCTGATCTCCACGGGCACTGCAGGACTGCGGTGAACATGGGCAGGCAATTCATACACTAAAGTAAAAAAAAAATTTTTTTTTAATTATACACATCGTGGGGCTGGAGAAATAGCTCTGACTTCTCTTGCAGAGGACCCATGTTTGATTCTCAGCACCCACGAGGTGGCTAAGAACCATCCTTAACTCCAAGGGAATCTGACACCCTCTCCTGACTTTCTCGGCATTGCACAATTGGGGTGTACTCACATACATGCAGGCAATACACTCATATACATAAAATTTTAACAAAAAATTAAAGACATTGTCACTGGTGGATGGTATAATTGAGTGCAGTTACATTGTCACTGGTGGATGGTATGATTGAATGCAGTTACATTGTCACTGGTGAATGGTGTGATTGAGTGCAGCTACATTGTCACTGTGGTGGATGGTATGATTGAGTGCAGTTACGTTGTTGCTCAGCAATCTTCCAGCATTCTTTTCATCATATGCACACACTGAACAGTAATTCCCCACCAGCCTTGGTAGCTCATGAAAAGTGGAGTTATAGTATTTGTCCTTTTTTTCATGTATGAATGTTTTGCCTGCATATATGTACGTATCTGTGTGTGTACCATGCCTAGTGCCCAAAGAGGATAGAAGTGGGCATTGGATTCCCCTTGAGTTGTAGTTACAGACGATTATCAGTTGACATGCTAGGAACCAAACTCTGATCCTCCGTTAGAGCAGCAAGTGCTCTTAACCACTGAGCCATCTCTCCAGCTCTGGTCTTGGTCTTTTTGTGGCTGGGTTATTTCATTTAGCCTAATGTCTCTAGAGTTATCCATGCTTGTTCCAGCTATGTGTCAAAGTGTCCCTTTTTTAAAAAATTTTATTTATGTGTATGAATGTATTGTCTGCATGTAGGTCTGCACCTGTGTCGTGCAATGCCACGGAGGTCAGAAGAGGGCGTCGGATTCCCCTGGAACTGGAGTTCTCCTGGAATTGGAGTTACAGACGGTTCTCAGCTGCCATGTGGGTGCTGGGATCAAACCCCGGTCCTCTGCAAGAGCAGTCGGCACTCTTAACCACTAGGCTATCTCTCCAGCCCCAAAGTGTCCCTTTTAAAGGTGAATAATACACCATTGGATGTATATACCACATGGATTACTTCCATTGCTTTGCTCTTGTGTATAATGTTGTAAACATAGATAAGACATAACATGCAGTGAAGAAAATTGAATTCTGTTTGCTAACCTCCAACCCCAAGAACTGCTTTATTTATACAAAGCATTTATGGAGGCTTGTACTTATTATGCCAGGTATTGTATGACAGCTTTGTGCAAATTGTTGATGTCATTGAGTCCATCAACATAAACATGAGGCTGGTGTTATTCAGCTATCTTATGAGAAGAAAATCAAAAGTTCTATGTTACCAGTGGGCTTAGGGGAGCCTCAACAGACCTGCATTCACACAAGTGGTTAGAAAAGAAAGCTACCAAGCCAGGCTTGGTGGTGCACACCTTTAATCCCAGCACTCAGGAGACAGAGGCAGGTGGATCTCTGTGAGATCCAGGCCAGCCTGGTCTACAGAGTGAGTTCTAGGCTAGCTGGAACTACAGGGAGACCATGTCTCCAAAAAAAAAAAAAAAAACAAAAACAAAAACAAAAACAAAAAACAAAAATACATTAAAAAAAAAAAAGAAAAGAAAGCTAGCATGAGAGCCTGTGGGCACTGACAGGTCATTGCTGTGGGCAAAGATGGTGAAAGAAAACTGTCTTTTTCTTTTGGAGCTGGCAAGGCCTTGCCCATGCTAAGCAATTCCTCCATCATCGAATTACTTTACTTAGGAGAAATAATAAACTGACACCAAAAACTTTTACTGCCATGGGTTATTTTAGGGTTTTTTGGTTTTTGTGGGGTTTTTTTGGTCTTTTTTGAGACACGGTTTCCCTGTAGCTCCTGGAACTCACTTATGTAGACCAGGCTGGCCTTGAGCTCACAGAGATCCCCCTGGTTCTGCCTCCTGAGTGCTGGGATTGAAGGCGTGCACCGCCATGCCCCTTTAGATTTATTTTTATTTGTATGTGTGTGCTTCTCTGTCATATGTGTTCAGGTGCCCATGGAGGCCAGGAGGTGTTAGATTCATCTCAAGCTGGAGTTACAGGTGATTGTGAACCAAAATCAGGTTCTCTGCAAAAGCAGCAAGAACTCGTTTAACTGCTGAGCCATCTCTCTACCCCTTCACTGTTCTATTATGTGCGTTAAGGCTCACAGCAAAACTGCATCTTCCAAATCTCTAAAAGGACCCTGGCCTGATTGCAAGTTTTGCCTGTAGCAAATACAAGATGTCAGATAAGAATCTCTCTTTTTGTTACCCTTGGTTAGGTAAATATATCTTTTGACATCATAGAGAAATTAGAAAGACATATTGTTCTCAATGCTTCTTTCATTTATATCTTCAAAATACTGTGAGGTCTTTTGACAGATGAGAAAATCAAGAGTTTCCAAAATTCCCACTCTGCTTTTGTTCCCCCATGAGAATAGATGGCTTACTCTGAGTGAATGGACGCTATCTCTGCTCTCTATCTTCCTCAGGAATGCTTGCCTAAACTCCCATGAAGCTGGAGTTAGTGAAATGAGAAGGCAGAGAATATAATAGCATTATAAACAGCATTCATGCACTCCAAAATACTATATAGCAGCTCTGTGCCAAACACAGCCAGTCACGGAAAAAAATCCCTGACGTCACTGAGGAAATATTTTTTTAAAGTAATGAGTAAAATATATGATATGACAGGAAGGAAAAGCACTGCAGAGAAAATGAAGCAGTCAGGCAAAAACAGGTGCCTAGGGCAGTGAGCGGGTTTTTGTTTAAATGCACCATGGGGGCCCTACTGAGAAGATGAATTTACAATAAGAACTTAAAAAAAAAAAAAAAAGACACCAAGTGATTATAACAGCACTTTAACAATACTTAATGTCTGCCCAGGAACTCAGAGACAGGTGGATCCCACTTTCCTGTCATATATCAAGAAGGTGTAAAATATGAGTATCTGTTATTCTAAAGAAAGGTCCAAGCTGGGCATGTTGGCGTTCAGCTTTAATCCCAGCACTTGGGAGGGAGAGGCAGGCACAGCTCTGTGAGTTCAAGGCCAGTCTGGGCTACAGAGTGAGTTCCAGGGAAACCTTGTTTCAAAAACACCAAAAAACCCCCAAAAAAGTCCATGGTAGAAATGTTGAGAGGCATCAGTCTGTACAGTCTTTTTGAGACAGGGTCTCCCTGTAGCCCCAGTTGGCCTGGAACTCACTATGTAGACTAGGCTGACATTGAATTCACAGGATCTGCCTGCCTCTGCCTCCCAAATGCTGGGCTTAAAGGGATGAGCCTCCACACCCAACCATAGACAGTATGTAAAGTTATAAGACAATCTGTCAGGTGTGCCTAACCCATTGACATTATAATGTCATTTACAAAGTTCATGTTAAGAGCTGTACAGTCAGCCAGGCATGGTGCTACATGCTTTTAATCCCCGCAATCAAGGGGCAGAAGCAGGCTGATCTCTGTGAGATGAGGCCAGCTGGTCTACATATTGAGCTCCAGACCAGTGGGACTAAAGGGAGATCCTGGCTCAAAAAACAAACAAACAAAAAAAAAAACACCCCCAACAACAAAAAGAAATATACAGTAAATTTTCAAAAAAATAAATAATAGTAGTAATAAGGATTTGTGAGATGACTGAGTAGTTAAAGGCACTTGCCACCAAGCCCAGTGACCTGACTTTGAACCCCAGGACCCACATGAAGGAGAAAACCAATTTCCTCAGGTTGTCTTATGGCATCCACACAGGTCCCAAGCCACGTATGCATGCATGCACATGCATACCTACTTACAACAAATAAATGAATAAATGTCACTCTTTTTTAATTTTTTATGTGTATGAGTGCATGTAGGTTGGTGTACCCATGTCATGCAGTGCCTCAGAGGTCAGAAGACGGTGTCGGATTCCCCTGGAACTGGAGTTAAAGACGGTTCTTAGCTGCCATGTGGGTGCTGGGAATCAAATCCAAGTCCTCTGCAAGAGCAGTCGGTAATCTTAACCACTGAGCCATCTCTCCAGCCCCATAAATGTCATTTTTAATTTAAAAATTAAAACCACCTTAAGATATCATCTCACTCTGATAAGACTGGCTAGGATCAAGAAAACAAATGATACCAAGTGCTGGAGAGGTTGTGGGGAAAGGGGATATTCCCATCCATTGCTGATGGGAATGTAAACTTGTACAGCCACTATGGAAAGCTGTGTGGAGAACCCTTGGAAGACTCAAAATGAGCTTGCCATTTGACCCAGTCATACCACTCCTGGGTATATAGCCACAAGGGACTCATCTTTCCGCAGAGATACATGCACAGCTATATTTATTGCAGCTCTGTTCACAATAGCAAAAAGCTGGAACCAACACAAATGCAGTACATGTACACAATGGAGTTCTATGCAGCAGTAAAGAAAGACAACATCATGAACCATGCAGGTAAATGGATGGAACTAGAAGATATGTTAAGTGAAATAACACAGTCCCAGAAAAACAAAGGAATGGTATCCCTCATCTGTGGATGCTAGCATCAATAACTCAGTTATAAATATTTCATGTGGGGAGTGATGCATATTGGAAAGAACAACAGAAAAATCTACATCAAAGAACTGGCTGAAATGGTGAATCTGGTGGGGTGGGAGGGTTGGGAAGGGGACATGGGTCTATATTTGATTACTATATATTTAATTGATGTGAGTTTAACAAGTATCCAAATTTGCCCAAACTTTATCTACAAATTATATGGTATTTTAGGACTTAGTAAAAGTAAAAAAGTCTATATTAAACAACATTGGTAGCCAGGTGTGGTGGCACACGCCTTTAATCCTAGCACTCAAGGAGGCAGAGGCAGGTGGATCTTTGTGAGTTCAAGGCCAGCCTGGTCTACAGAGTGAGTGCCAGGACAGCTGGGGCTACATAGAGACCCTGTCTTGAAAATACAAAAAAAAAATGGTAATACATTTAAGCTGATTAGAAATATAAATTGTTGTCCACATTTGTTTTACTTAAAATTTATATAACAACAACTTTGGGATTAATGGATACAAATGTTCTCTATAATTTTTGGTTGTACAGTATCATCTCATAACATTTTATCTGTAGGATAATTTAACTTAAGGAATTAAGTTTGCTTCCCAAATTAACAACATACAGTCAATGAAAAACAGCTTGGGTAAATTTAATGAAATTTACACCTTGATTCCTGCCTATAGGTATGTGTACTACAACTGCCTTTTTGAGATTCATGGGTCAAAAAATAAAAAAATAAAAAAGGGGATACAGTTATGTATTAAACCTATTGTCAAATTTTTCAATTTAAATCTTAAAACTATGGGAAAAGATTTGCATGTTTCCACAGGTCAAAACATACCAACTTAATGGCTGAGAAAGAAAAGATACAGCTTTGCATTGTGCGGGATGTACCAAGAAATACCAGCAGAGAAGTTGGCACATCTAAACATTAAGAGGAAGAAAATCCTCAGACTGCTACAGGCATCAAACATCTCTGTAGATCCTATTTGTAACAACTGTTTATAATGAGTCGTAATGAACTTTACCTTCCAGGGGCCGCAAAGTTTTAATATGAGAGACTTTCTTACCTCCTTTTCATAGAACAAAGGAAAACATGATGGTAATGAAGTCATTCTCTAACTGTAAATTAGAGCCTACTGTTATAGAAGTAATCTCTTTTTTAAAATATTTTATTTTATTTTTTTTATGTTACTAATCAAATATAGACCCGTGTCCCCCACCCTATCCCCCCACCCCACCAGAGCTCATGTATTCTGCCAAACATGCTTTTCATCTCTTTCTCAGTCTTTCTCAAAATTCTCCATGTGGAAGTTGACTCTTTTGAGCAGAAGTTCACCATTTCACTCAGTTCTTTGATGCAGTCCTTTCTGTTGTTGTTGTTGTTCTTATTTCCAATATTCATCACTCCCAACTACTTGGACAAAAGCTCAGAGGTAATCTCTCATAAAACCGGTATAAGTGCTTTCTTTTTTTTTTTTTTTAATTTTTTAATTTTTGACACAGGGTCTCCGTTTTAGTCCCATCTGGCCTGGAGCTTGCTCTGTAGACCAGCTGGCCTTGAACTCACAAAGATCCACCTGCCTCTGCCTCCCAAGTGCTAGGATTAAAGGCATGCGCCACCATACCCAGCCTAAACTGCTTTCTTTAATTGACTAATAGACATAGAAACTGTGAAAAGGATAATTCTCTATTCAGAGCCAAATATAATACTAAAGTTTTTTAAGCTGTGCAATTAAGCAAAATATATTAATACAGAAGATCTCCGATATCAGCAATGGATTATTCTGACAAGGAGATGTTGGCCAGGGTATCCACCCCCCCAAAAAAAGGTAAAGGCTTCTTGCCTGTAAACTGGGATACCTGTAAGAAGAGCGATGGTAAGGTCCTGCTGTCAAAGACCTGGTGTAAGCATGGGAAAGATGTATTGAGACCACACTTGCAAGTGTACAGTTGGTCTCTGGAATGCCAGAGAGTGTTACCAAAGGCCACTAAACCAATAAAGCAAATATTGGTCCCCTTGAGTCAAGCAAGACTCCTCCATCAGCATCAGCTACACCTCACCTGCCTGGAAATACTGTGTAGCTGTGGCAGCCATATGTCTGTATATCCCAAATATAATTGGCTATTAGCTCTCTCCTTGGAGGAATAATTCACAGCTGATGCCACTAGCTTACATCCTCTAGAGGTTAGGAGATGTTATAAGCCACAGTAAGACCTTGTCATCTTTTACAGAAAAACTATAGTTCATGGATTAGCATACTGTATTAGTCACTTTTCTGTTGCTGTGATAAAACACCATGACCAAGGGAACTTATACAGGAAAGAGTTTATTTGAGCTTAAGATTGACGGTTCCAGGGAATTAGAGTCCATTGTGGCGGGAGGTATGGCGGCTGGAGCTGGAGCAGCAAGCCGAGGGTCACATCTCACAATGAGCACAGGAAGCAGAGAGAGTGACTGGAGACCGCAAGGGTTGTTAAACTCGCTAAGCCTGCCCCCAGTGACATACTTCCTCTAGCACGGCCACACCTTCTAAGACCTCCAAGAACAGTGCCACCAACTGGAGACAAAATATCTGAATACTTAAAGCCTATGGGGGACACTCATTCAAACCACCACATTCCACTCCCTGGCCCCCATAGGCTCCTGACCATATAAAATGCAAAATGCATTTAGTCCAACCTTAAAAGTCCCCATAGTCTTTACCAGTTTCAATGCCATTCAAAAGTCTACAGTCCAAAGTCTCTTCTGAGACTCAGGCCAATCTCCTAA
>VZQC01007706.1:1570839-1647639 GCA_009823505.1 Rhizomys pruinosus | reverse complement strand
TTCCAGGCTTCTACTAGAATGGCCCCTTAAGCTCTGCTTACAGTAGTCAACAGCTTTTCTAGCCCAAAGTTCCAAAGTCTTCCACATTTCTCCAAACACCCACATGGTCAGGTTCTTCACAGCCAACAGCCCACTCTCTGGTACCAAATAACTGTATTAGTCACTTTTCTGTTGCTGTGATAAAACACCATGACCAAAGCAACTTATAAAGGGAAGAGTTTATTTGAGTTTAAGATTGATGGTTCCAGGGAATTAGAGTCCGTTGTGGCGGGAGGTATGGCAGCTGGAGCTGGAGCAGCAAGCCAAAGGTCACATCTTGCAATGAGCACAGGAAGCAGAGAGAGCAATTGGAGACTGCAAGGCTTGTTAAACTCACTAAGCCTGCCCCCAGTGACATACTTCCTCTAGCACGGCCACACCTTCTAAGAACTCCAAGAACAGTGCCACCAACTGGAGACAAAATGTCTGAATACTTAAAGGCTATGGGGGACACTCATTCAAACCACCACACATACCATCCAAAAATCTGTGTCTAGGGGCTGAAGAGGTAGCCTAGTGGTTAAGAGCACCAACTGCTCTTGCAGAGGACCTAGATTCGATCCCCAGCACCCACATGGCGGCTAAGAACCGTCTGTAACTCCAATTCCAGGAGAACTCCAGTTCCAGGGGAATCTGAGACCCTCTTCTGACCTCCGCAGCATTGCACAACACGGGTGCACAGATCTGCATGCAGACAGTACATTCATACACATACAAAAAAAAAATCTGTGTCTATACCAATGTAGCCTACCATAATAATTAGTACTGTTTAAATTCCTGTATATCTAATTGCTTGTGATTCATAGTAGGATTGAAAGGTTATTCCTGGATAAACTGTCAACCCATGAAAAGAAACAGCCTGAACTGATCAGAGTCCAAAATGACATCTCCAGAGAAAGTAGACTATTTTGCTTCTCGCCCAATTGTGCCTCTTTTATAAGCCTAGGGAACAATCTGCAGAAGAGGGGGCTGCAATTGGGGTGAATGGTGAAACTACAGCAATATAGACTGGACACTTATTTTATCAACATGATTGTACATACAAGCCCCTCCAGCTGGATGGTGGGAGCCTTGGGCTGTGTGGGTTTGGGCATAGCTGCTTGCAAATTGGTTTTACATGAAGGATGCTTGTATTCACTGCTTATTGTTTAAAAAAATCAAATAATAAATTAAAATAATAAAATTTTAAATCACACAGGAATCTTAACTAAGTTTATAATGTAACTGAGCTGTACACTGAACACACCTGATAGAGTATGGGCATAAATTAATAAGGTACCTAGATACTAGCCATGGGGGGTGGTGCACAACTTTAATCCCAGCACTTGGGAGGCAGAAGCAGGAGGATCTGTGTGAGTCCAAGGCCAGTCTAGTCTACAAAGAGAGTTCCAGGACATCTGGGGCTGCAAGAAGACCCTGTCTCAAAAAGAAGGAAAAAAAAACTCTAGCTAATAAGAGGAAACTGGTGGAGAGAAATTCAAGGCAGAAAAATCCTGTTGATTGCTGATAGCTAGTTTATTGTTGAAGTAGTAAAGATGGAAGCCAGACTAGATTAAGTTAAAAAATGAACAATAAAAATAGAAAGGGAGAGAAGACAAATTTGGAGGAGTTTGATGTAGGGGCAGAAATGTGGTAGTTCAACTGGTGGATGGTGGAATAGGTGTTAAGTTGTGTTGTCCACAAATGCAACCTGAATAACACTGTCACTCTAAAAATTAACTCCAGGGGGTAGAATGTAAGGGCTGCGATTGGGGTGAATCTTGAAACTACAACAATATAGTCTGGACACTCATTTGGTCAACTTGATTGAACATACAAGCCCCCCCTGCTGGATGGTGGGACCCATGAGCTGTGTGGGTTTGGGCACAAATGCTTGCAAATTAGTTTTACATGAAGGATGCTTGTACTCATAAATTATCACTTATTGTTAAAAAATTAAAATAAAAATCAGAGAAAGATGCAGGAAAGTTATGGCAGAATGCATGAGCTGGGATGGGGTGGGGTGGGGTTGGGGGAAGGGAAAGAGAAATATGCCTGAACTGAATTGGAAAATGATGTATGAAATACACAAAGCATCAATAAAAAATGAAAATTAAAAAAAAAAATAACTCCAGGGCTAAGGACTTGGCTCAGTGGATAAAGTATTTGCCACAGAAATGTGAGGGCCAAAGTTTGAACCTCCTGGACCCATGTAAATGCCAGGTGGGTGTGGTAGCCCACCTGTCATCCCAGCACTCCAGGGCTAGACACAGCCTCACTGCAAGCTAGCTAGCTGACCAGCCTAATTGGCAAGCTCTAGGTTCAGAGAAAGACCCTGCCTCAATGAATAAAATGAAATCAAGTAAGATATGGACACCAGCCTCTAGCTTTCATATGCACACACACCATGGGAACATGCATACACAACATGCAAGCAGCCCACACAAAAAAATTCAATAATTCCAAAATAACTATGGGCTTCTCTCATATTTGGGGGGAATTCGTTCCAGTACCCTCTACACACACACACACACACACACACACACACACACACACACACACGGATATCACAATGTACAAATGCCCAAGTTCCTCATATCAAAGTATTTGCCATGAACCCACATCACCATAGGTGATGTAACACCAAATACAATAGAAATCCTGTGTCCAGCTGGAGGGGACTTGTATGTACAATCAAGTTGATCAAATAAGCATCCAGTCTATATTGCTGTAGTTTCACCATTCACCCCAATCGCAGCCGTTACATTCTACCACGCCCCCTCTCCTGCAGATTGTTCCCTAGGCTTAGAAAAGGGGCACAGGTGGACAAGAAGCTGTGTGGGTTTGGGCAGAACTGCTTGCAAATTGGTTTTACAGGAAGGATGCTTGTACTCAAAACTTATTACTTATTGTTAAAAAAATAAATAAATGGAAGTAAATGTAAAAAAAAATAATGGAGGAAAATGTGAATTCCTAAGCATAAAAAAAAAAGACTGAGGGAAAGATGCAGGACAGTTATAGCAGAATGTATGATCTGGGGTGGGGTGGGGGAAAGGGAAAGGGGAATATGCGTGAACTGAATTGAAAAATGATGTATGAAATATACAAAACATCAATAAAAAAAGAAAATAAATGTACTGTCTGCATGTAGGTTCGTGCACCATTGTCGTACAATGCCGGGGAGGTCAGAAGAGGGTGTTGGATTCCCCTGGAACTGGAGTTAAAGATGATTCTCAGCCGCCATGTGGGTGCTGGGGATTGAACCCAGCTGGAGAGATGGTTAAGAGCGCCAACTGCTCTTGCAGAGGACCCGGGTTCAATTCCCAGCAGCCACATGGCGGCTGAGAATTGTCTTTAACTCCAGTTCCAGGGGAATCCGACACCCTCTTCTGACCTCCGCAGCATTGCACGACACGGGTGCACAAACCTACATGCAGATAGTACATTCATACTCATACGAAAAAAAAAACAAAAAAAAAACAAAACGAAAAAACAAAATCCTGTGTCATAAAAACAGCTTGGTACTGGCACAAAAACAGACCTGTTGACAAATTGAACAAAACTGAAGATCCAAACCTGAGCACATACAATTTCAGCCACCTCATATTTGACAAGGGGGCCAAGAAGACACAATGGAGGAAAGACAGCATCTTCAGCAAGTGGTGTTGGAAAAACTGGATCACCACTTGTAGAAGAATAAAGTTAAACCCCTACCTCTCACCCTGTACAAAAGTCAACTCCAGATGGATCAAAGACCTCAATGTGAAACCCCAAACTCTGAAGGTGATAGAAGAAAAAGCTGGCAGCAGCCTACAAGACATAGGTGTAGGAAAAGACTTCCTAAATCAGACAGCAGCTGTGCAAGAATTAAGGTCGACAATTGACAAATGGGACCTCATTAAACTCAAAAGCTTCTGTACATC
The DNA here is from genome assembly GCA_009823505.1 of Rhizomys pruinosus. Lineage (NCBI taxonomy): Eukaryota > Metazoa > Chordata > Mammalia > Rodentia > Spalacidae > Rhizomys > Rhizomys pruinosus. Next base: position 1,643,698 of record VZQC01007706.1, on the reverse strand, counting down.
AAAAGAAACAATCAAGGAAGTGAAGAGAAATCCCACAGAGTGGGAGGAAACCTTCACTGCAGATACATCTGACAAAGCATTGATTTCCAGAATATATAAACTACTCAAAAAACAAAGAAAAAAAACAAGGCTGGCCTTGATACTCCACAGGACTGCTTCTGCCTCCCATGCTGGGATTAAAGGCCATGCACCACGACACCTCACCACCCTACCCGGCACTTAACAATTGGTTCTTATCCACTATGTGGGTGCAGAATTCAAACGTAGGTTGTCTGCAAGAGCAGTCCAGTGCTTTCTTAACCATTGACCGCCTAAATCTCTCCAGCCCTCAGATTCACTTTTTTTTTTTTTTTTTATATTGGAAACTATTTTTGTTGTTTTTTTTCGAGACAGGTTCTCCCCTTTAGTCCCAGCTGACGCCGTGGAGCTCACTATTACGACAAACGGATGGCTTGAACTCACAAGAGATCTGACTGCCTCTGCTCCCAAGTGCGGGGGATTAAAGGTATGTGCCAAGTGGATTCAACATTTTTTTTAAATTAATTTATTTAAATTTTTAACAAAAATTTAGACCCATGTTCCCGCCCAATTCCCCACCCGCCAAGTGGTCCTCATAGACCTCTACCAAAAATTCCACACTAATACCAGAGAGAATACACTTTTCCTAACTTTCAGTTTCGACCATTCCAGGAAAACATTCTCAAGTCAAAAATCGAACACATGCTGGGACACAGAAAGAAACCTCTACAAAATACAAAAAGATTGACCAATAAATAAATTCATGCATCCTGTCAGACCACAGTGCAATAGAAGAATCAAACATCAACACCAGGACAACCCTCCTGCCTACAGAACACATGGAAAACTAAACAAACACACTCTTGAATAATGAAATATGAAGCGGTAAAGAAAGAAAGAAGAAGAAAGAAATAAAAACATTCCTGGAACGTGAATGACAATGATAATAACACAACACAACAAAAACTATGTGGATACCTTAAAAGCAAGTCCTAAAGAGGGAAGTTTATAGCCCTGGGTGGCCTACATTAGAAAAACAGAAAGAGCACAAGTGAATGATCTAACACTACAGCTAAAAAGCACTTGAGAGGCAAACAACAGATGAACCTAAATGCAACAGACCAGGAGAAATCAACAAATAATTCAGATGCAGAAAATCAATGAAAATAGAAAACATAGAAAACAATACAAAAAATCAAAGAAGCCAAAAGTTTGGTTCTTTGAAAGAATAAACAAGATAGACAAAACCTTAGCCCAGTTAAACAAAAAGAAAGAAGGAACAACTCCAAATCAATACAATCTGTGAAATGAAAAGGGAAATTATCACAACAAAGAAACGTGGAAAAGATCAAGTAAAATTAAGTATGGGGAATATTGTTGCAGAAGACCCTATATTGCGCGCTACCACAGTTGAAAACCTAGAAGAAATGGATGAATATCTGAAATCCTGGGAATCACCAAAGCTTAGGCAAAGAAGAAGAAACCAGCAGCTTAAACAGAACACCCATCCCACCACCATATTGGAGGAAATAGAGGATGTGTAAGAAGCCTCCCAACTAAAAAAGTACAGGCCTAGACGGTTTCACAGCAGAATTCTATAAAACATTTCAAAAAACCATCATTTCTGAAACTATTTAGAAGTAAACAATCAGAGGGAATTCTCCCAAATTCCCCTTCTATGAAGCCAAACATCACTCTATTACCGCAAAACCAGGCAAAGATCCAACTAAAAAAAGGAGAATTAAGACCCATCTCCCTCATGAACGACAGATGCCAAAATTCTAAACCAGATACTGGCAAAGTCGCATACAGACCACCATCAAGAAGATCATCCCATCATGACCAAATTGGATTTCATAACCAGGGATGGAGGGATGGTTCATCATACAAAATCCAATAAACATCATCAAAACACATAAACGGAATCAAAGACAAAGACCACACCATCACCTCAATTAATGCAGAAAAAGAGGCCTTTGGAAGACAAAAATCCACGCATCCCTTCATGTTAACAGTCCTAGAAGGAATTGGATTGGAGGGAATCATTTCTCAATGTAATCAAAGCCATATATGTGAAACCCACAGCCAATATCGACCTAAATGGGGAAACAACAGAAAAACATTCTCTTTAAAGGTAGGAGACCTCGGCGCAAGGCTGTCCCCTATCACTGTTCCTCTTCAAATATAGTGCTTGAACACTTGCTAGGACAATAAAACAAAACAAAAAAAAAAAATTTAAGGAGTACTAATTGGAAAAGAGGGAAGTCAAGCTATCCCTATTTCGCTGATTGATGATTGTTGTTTACTGTAAGGGGATGCAAAAAACTGGCCGAGCCAGAAACGCCAGAAAGCGAATGTAAAAGCTTTCGCAAAGTGGCAGGATACAAAATTAACCTTAGAAAATAATGGCCTTTCTTTACAACAACAAAAAAAAAAAAAAAAAAAAAAAAAAAAAAAAAAAAAAAAAAAAAAAAAAAAAAAAAAAAAACAATAAGATACCTAGAAACAAACCTAACCGAAAGACACCAAAGACCTCCTACAACAAAAATTGTTTTAAAAAACCCTTAAAGAAAGAAAATTGAAGAAGACCTCAGAAGATGGAAAATGACCTCCCATGCTCCATGGATTGGGAAAAATTAACATTGTAAAAATGTCCATTTTTTTTTTTTTTTTTTTGCATTTTTTAAAAGTCTTAGTCTTTCCCAATTAAAACCCCAAGAGGTTTCTTCACAGGCTTGGAAACAAAAGTTCTTAAATTCAATTTGGAAAGAAAACAAAGATCCCCAATAACCAAATCAACCCTGAGTGAGAAGAGCTACACAGCAGGGATCTCTAATATGCCAGATTTCAAACTATACCTACAGGGCTATAGTCATGAAAAACAGCCTGGTACTGGCAACAAAAGAGCCTTGTTGACAAATGGAAGAAAACCGGGGTAGGGAGGGGGACACAGGTCTAGATTTGATTTGTAACATAATCTTGTACAAAAAATATATATATAATAATTTTTAAAAATTAAAAATAAATAGAAAATAAAAATAAAAATAAAGTATTTAAAAAATGAATGACCCTTGGGGCTGGAGAGATGGCTCAGTGGTTACGAGCACCGACTGCTCTTACAGAGGACCCAGGTTCTATTCCAAGCACCCATATGGTGGCTAAGAACTGTCTTTAACTCCAGTTCCAGGGGAATTCGATGCCCTCTTCTGACCTCCTTGGCATTGCACGACACAGGTGCATCAACCTACATACAGACCGTACACTCATACACATAAAATAAAATAAAAAATAAAAAAGAATGAATGATCCAAAAAAAAAAAAAAGAAAGAAATCCTGTGTACCAATACAGGTGATTTTCATTGAATATTTTCACTCATGTTTAATAGAATCCACAGCTGTAGCATTCAGAAGTAGATATGGGGACCAACTGCATTTGGTCCCTCAGCATCCCCTGTCTCATAATTTTTTGCTACCAGGGACTGGAGAGATGGCTCAGCAGTTAAGAGCACTAGCTGCTCTCTCAGAGAACCTGGGTTTGATCTCAGAACCCACATGGTGGCTAACAGTCCATAACTCCAGTTCCAGGGACTCTGACAACCTCTTCTGACCTCCCCAGGCCTTGTATGACATGGGTGCTATCTAGAAGCATTCATACACATACATGTGCCACACCAACTCCAGTGTCGTCTGTGTGAGCAATGACGAAAGTCATAATAACAGACGGGAGATACGTGCCTTTTGAGGCTAGGCTCCCTGGTGGTCCCTGGCAGAGTACTCGGCCTCAGCTTCCAAGATCACAACGCACTACAAAGATGTTATACTTCATGAGTGTTGGACTTTGTACACTGTCTTTTGATTCTTTTCCTGAGCTCTGCACAACCTCAGTCCCAGAAAAGAAACAGTTAAATGTGTCTGGAAATAAATCAGGCAAACAGAAGCTTCATGAACCCAAGCAAAATCATACAGAGAAACAGAATCTAAAAGCTCCTTTGTCCTAGAAGCCCCCCAAAGGTATTATGAATGAAAAACATTACACTGAGTGATATCATAGGTCAGTTACAAATAATAAAAATGTTTTTCCAGATTTAATAAAAATAAAGGCTCAGTCTTTTAAGCAGGAAACTACATCTGATAGAATTAGTAAAAGTTTTAGTTACAGTTATGCATGTTAAAATGTAATACTTAGTTAGAGGCACACAGCGGGCTTTCTCCTTTAAGAGAAACAGAACTAATTAGAGGCTTTCCCAGGCTTTTGGCTTGAATAACAGCCTAGAGATAACAAGCAGTCTTGGAAAATAGGGCTCCAGGAAGGATGAGAAACACCAAATTGGAACTTCTAAACAGAGACAAACTGTTTATGGTTTGTGGTTTTAGGACTACTGTTTTGTTGCTTATCTCCCCTGCCTGATTGATGTATAAATTTATCTGACTTGCTGTCCTTGGAAACCCAGGTGTGAGTTCCTTTGGTGATGAGAGAAGAGTGCTAACTTTTATCCGCTTTCCCTGCTTTTGTATAAAAACTTTGACTTGCTCTCAGTAAAGTGCAGCAGATTCATAAGCCATCTCTGGTGTGGTCTCTGTCTGTCATTCGCCTAATCTGTGCCATCCTTCCAAGACCCTGGATCCCGCAAATTGAGTGAGCCCACCCAGTTGGGACGGTTTGCAGCATACGTGCAGGCAAAACATTCCACATAAGTTTAAAATAGACAATTTTTTAAAGATGGAAAAAATTAGAAGTGGTATGCATGTTATAGTTTGTTTTAAAACATCTATACCTATTAGTAGTCATTCTCTATTTCCTCCAACCCACTGATCTTCAGTAACAACTAATCAGATCTTTTTCTATATGAATTTGCCTATAATACTTCATTATTTTTTTATTGTCAAATAAAGCTCTATATAATATATGCATGTCACATACTATGTGTCCCTTCACTGGTCCAAGTCATCATATTTTCACTTTTGAGCTGCTGTGAATAACACTGCTTTGAACAAGATAAGTATGCCTTCAGTTTGCTGTTTAATTTTTTATTGAGCTTTTGTGCATTTCATGCAACTTTTCCCAATCAAATTTAGACCTGTTTCCCCATCCATGCCACCTTCCACCAGAGCACATGCTTTCTGCCATACATGTCAAATCCTGTCTTGCATATTTTTCTTATTTTTTTAACTTTTTAAAATGTAGAAGTTTACTGTTTTGGTCAGTTCTTTGAATAAGTCTTTTGTTGTTGTTCCCTTTAATTTTATATTTCTCCAAAATACACATATACCAAAGTGACAAGAGTTTGAAAATAAACTACAGGTTAATTACAAAACACATTTGGGATTCACATTTTATTTTATTATATTTTATTATTTATTTTGGGGGGGTATGTTTGAGACAGGGTATCACTTTAGTCCCAGCTGACCTGGAGCTCACTCCATAGACCAGGCTGGCCTTGAACTCACAGACTGCCTCTGCCTCCCAGTGCTGGGATTAAAGGCATGCACCACGACACCCACCACCACTCCCGGCACTAACAATGGTTCTTATCCACTATGTGGGTGCTGAGAATCAAACCTGGGTTGTCTGCAAGAGCAGTCAGTGCTCTTAACCATTGAGCTATCTCTCCAGCCTCAGGATTCACTTTTTTTTTTTTTTTTTATATTGGAAACTATTTTTGTTGTTTTTTTTCGAGACAGGTTCTCCCCTTTAGTCCCAGCTGACGCCGTGGAGCTCACTATTACGACAAACGGATGGCTTGAACTCACAAGAGATCTGACTGCCTCTGCTCCCAAGTGCGGGGGATTAAAGGTATGTGCCAAGTGGATTCAACATTTTTTTTAAATTAATTTATTTAAATTTTTAACAAAAATTTAGACCCATGTTCCCGCCCAATTCCCCACCCGCCAAGTGGTCCTCATAGACCTCTACCAAAAATTCCACACTAATACCAGAGAGAATACACTTTTCCTAACTTTCAGTTTCGACCATTCCAGGAAAACATTCTCAAGTCAAAAATCGAACACATGCTGGGACACAGAAAGAAACCTCTACAAAATACAAAAAGATTGACCAATAAATAAATTCATGCATCCTGTCAGACCACAGTGCAATAGAAGAATCAAACATCAACACCAGGACAACCCTCCTGCCTACAGAACACATGGAAAACTAAACAAACACACTCTTGAATAATGAAAATAATGAATGGGTCAAGAAAGAGAATAAGAAAGAAATAAAAACATTCCTGGAACTGAATACAATGATAATAACAACACAACAAAACCTAGTGGATACCTTAAAAGCAGTCCTAAAAGAGGGAAGTTTATAGCCCTGGGTGCCTACATTAGAAAAACAGAAAGAGCACAAGTGAATGATCTAACACTACAGCTAAAAAGCACTTGAGAGGCAAACAACAGATGAACCTAAATGCAACAGACCAGGAGAAATCAACAAATAATTCAGATGCAGAAAATCAATGAAAATAGAAAACATAGAAAACAATACAAAAAATCAAAGAAGCCAAAAGTTTGGTTCTTTGAAAGAATAAACAAGATAGACAAAACCTTAGCCCAGTTAAACAAAAAGAAAGAAGGAACAACTCCAAATCAATACAATCTGTGAAATGAAAAGGGAAATTATCACAACAAAGAAACGTGGAAAAGATCAAGTAAAATTAAGTATGGGGAATATTGTTGCAGAAGACCCTATATTGCGCGCTACCACAGTTGAAAACCTAGAAGAAATGGATGAATATCTGAAATCCTGGGAATCACCAAAGCTTAGGCAAAGAAGAAGAAACCAGCAGCTTAAACAGAACACCCATCCCACCACCATATTGGAGGAAATAGAGGATGTGTAAGAAGCCTCCCAACTAAAAAAGTACAGGCCTAGACGGTTTCACAGCAGAATTCTATAAAACATTTCAAAAAACCATCATTTCTGAAACTATTTAGAAGTAAACAATCAGAGGGAATTCTCCCAAATTCCCCTTCTATGAAGCCAAACATCACTCTATTACCGCAAAACCAGGCAAAGATCCAACTAAAAAAAGGAGAATTAAGACCCATCTCCCTCATGAACGACAGATGCCAAAATTCTAAACCAGATACTGGCAAAGTCGCATACAGACCACCATCAAGAAGATCATCCCATCATGACCAAATTGGATTTCATAACCAGGGATGGAGGGATGGTTCATCATACAAAATCCAATAAACATCATCAAAACACATAAACGGAATCAAAGACAAAGACCACACCATCACCTCAATTAATGCAGAAAAAGAGGCCTTTGGAAGACAAAAATCCACGCATCCCTTCATGTTAACAGTCCTAGAAGGAATTGGATTGGAGGGAATCATTTCTCAATGTAATCAAAGCCATATATGTGAAACCCACAGCCAATATCGACCTAAATGGGGAAACAACAGAAAAACATTCTCTTTAAAGGTAGGAGACCTCGGCGCAAGGCTGTCCCCTATCACTGTTCCTCTTCAAATATAGTGCTTGAACACTTGCTAGGACAATAAAACAAAACAAAAAAAAAAAATTTAAGGAGTACTAATTGGAAAAGAGGGAAGTCAAGCTATCCCTATTTCGCTGATTGATGATTGTTGTTTACTGTAAGGGGATGCAAAAAACTGGCCGAGCCAGAAACGCCAGAAAGCGAATGTAAAAGCTTTCGCAAAGTGGCAGGATACAAAATTAACCTTAGAAAATAATGGCCTTTCTTTACAACAACAAAAAAAAAAAAAAAAAAAAAAAAAAAAAAAAAAAAAAAAAAAAAAAAAAAAAAAAAAAAAACAATAAGATACCTAGAAACAAACCTAACCGAAAGACACCAAAGACCTCCTACAACAAAAATTGTTTTAAAAAACCCTTAAAGAAAGAAAATTGAAGAAGACCTCAGAAGATGGAAAATGACCTCCCATGCTCCATGGATTGGGAAAAATTAACATTGTAAAAATGTCCATTTTTTTTTTTTTTTTTTTGCATTTTTTAAAAGTCTTAGTCTTTCCCAATTAAAACCCCAAGAGGTTTCTTCACAGGCTTGGAAACAAAAGTTCTTAAATTCAATTTGGAAAGAAAACAAAGATCCCCAATAACCAAATCAACCCTGAGTGAGAAGAGCTACACAGCAGGGATCTCTAATATGCCAGATTTCAAACTATACCTACAGGGCTATAGTCATGAAAAACAGCTCTGGTACTGGCACAACAAAAGAGCCTTGTTGACAAATGAACTGAATAAAACGCGAAGATCCAAAGCTGAGCACATTACACATTTCAGCCACCTTCATATTTGCCAAGGGGGGCCAAGAAACAAAATGGAGGAAAGACAGCAATCCTTCAGCATTGGTGTTGGAAAATGGATCACCACTTGTAAGAGTAAAGTTAAACGCCCTACCTCTCACCCTGTACAAAATCAACTCCAGATGGACTTAAAGACCTCAACGTGAAACCCAAAACTCTGCAGGGTGTTAGAAGAAAAAGGTGCAGCAGCTACAAGACATCAAGGTGTAGGAAAAGATTTCCTAAATCAGCAGCAGCTGTCACAGATTAAGGTCGACAATTGAACAAATGGGACCTCATCAACATCAAAAGCTTCTGTACATCAAAAAAAACAATCAAAGGAAGTGAAGAGATCACAATGAAACCCACAGAGTGGGAGAACTTCACAGGTGAACATCTGACACAAGCATTGATATCCAAGGAATTAAACTACTCAAAAAACAAAAAAAGAAAAAAAAAGAGCAAATGCTCAACTGATGAGCACTCAAAGATCTATCAGAGACTTCACAAGTCTGCTGAGGAATTAAGAGATGGCTGAGAAACCACCTGCAGAAGAACGTTCAACATCGACTAATAATAAGGAAATGAAATGAAAAACAATTCGAAATATCATCTTACTCAATAAGACGGGCCAGGATCAAGAAAACAAATGATGCCCGAAGTGCTGGAGAGGTTGTGGGCAAGGGGAACATCATCCAACTGCTGGTGGGAATGTAAACCTATCAGCCACTATGGAAAGCAGTGTGGAGAACCCTTGTAAAAAAAGACTCAAGAAATGAGCCTACACCTGACCCAGCATACCACTCCTGGTAGATAGTACCACAAGACTCTCAGCAACAAGAGATACATGCAACAGCCATGTTTATTGCAGGCTCTGCTTCACAATAGCAAATGAGCTGAACAAATCCAAATGCCCCTAACTGACAGTGGATAAAGAAAATGTGGACATCTACACGAATGGAGTTCGAGTGCAACCGTAAAGAAAGATGAACATCATGGATGTTGAGGTCGTGATGGCTGAGCTGAACGACTATTATGTCTGAAGTGAAGTACACAAGTCTCAGAAAAACAAAACGTGAATGGTAATCCCTCCATCGTGGATTGCTCGTGCCAATTACCAGTTGGTAAGTATTTCTTGTGTAGGGCCCCTGAGCTTTTGTACAAAGCAGTTGGCATAATGCATTTTGGAAACAAAAAGAACAACAACAACAACAACAACAACAGAAAAGACTGCATCAAAGAACTGACTGAAACAGTGAACTTCTGCTCAAAACAGTCAACTTCCCCATGGACAATATTGAGAAAGACTAAGAGATGAAAAGCATGTTTGGCAGAATGCATGAGCTCACATTTTAACAGTAATGTTGCTTGCAGGTAAAAGGAAATATAACTTTGCATTCCCAAGTTACATAGCAAGTTGATGTGTGTTTTAATGTACTTTTAAAGAGGAAATTTGGGGGCTGGAGAGATGGCCTAGCAGTTAAGAGTGCTAACTGCTCTTGCAGAGGACCAAAGGTTCGATCCTCAGCATCCACATCATGGCTGAGAACTGTCTGTAACTCCCGTTCCAGGGAAATCCCACACCCTCTTCTGACTTTTGCAGCATTGTACTACATGGGTGCACAAACCTACATGCAGACATTACATTCATACATATAAAAAAATAAAAATAAATTTGTTCTTTCTCATAAATCTTAGAACTTAGGAAAATAGGGACATAAACTTCAATATAGTTTGAAGTCTGGTATAGTAATCCCCCCTGCATTGCTCTTTTTGCTCAGGGTTGCTTTGACCATCTTGGGTGGGTTCCTTGTTTTTCCATATGAATTTTAGGATTTTTTTTCCTAAGTCTTTGAAGAAGGTCATGGGATTTTAGTTGGGATTTCATTGAATCTGTATATTACTTTGGGTAGGATGGTCATTTTTACTATATTAATTCTTCCAATCCATGAGCCCGGGAGGTTTTTCCATCTTCGAGTGTCTTCTTCAATCTTCTACTTCAATGATTTAAAATTTTCACTATAGAGATCTTTAGTGTCTTTGGTCAGGTTTGTTCTGAGATTTTTTTTTTTATGCTAGTGTGAATGGAAGGTCTCCCTGTATTCTTTCTCCACTTGCTTGTTGTTGGCCTAAAGAAAGGCTACTGATTTTTCTAGATTAATTTTGTAACCTGCCACTTTACTGAAACCCTTAATCATTTCTAGGAGCTTTCTGGTGGAATTTTTGGCATCCCCAATTGTTGGTTATCCTGGGCCTCTGAAGACGCTGCAGGCTAGGAAGACAAGAACTAGCTGATTACTCCAGTACAAAATCAAAAGTGAAAACCTGAAGCCTAGAGCATCCACTCTTTCATAAGAAGACAATGAAAGCATTAGAAGAAAACAAGCAAAGTCAGTCCTCAATTCAACTAGGAAATACTTGAGTTTCATAACAAAATACAAACAACAAAACAAATCCACCTGCCAAAATCACAATGAAAAAGACAATAATATGAATAACCCAAATAATAAGTCTCCCCTAAATACTACCAATCCTGTAGAAGACTTCTACAATGAGGGCTCCCTAGAAGTATCCCAGGACACAGATCTTAAAAGAATGATCATAAACATACTCAAAGAATTCAAGGGATTTAAAGAACACACAGACAAATGAATCAAAGAACTAGAAGGAGACAGAGATATGCTAAAAGGAGAGAATGATAAACTTCGGAATGAGGTGGAAATACTAAGGAAAACTCAAGCAGAAATGAAAAAAGGAAACTGAATACTCATACAGTCAACAGGAAAGGATCAGAGAAAGCCTCAGTAACAGAATAAATGAAGTAGAAAATAGCCTTCAGTTTTCTTAGACATGCACATAGAATCAGAGTTTCTAGGTCACAAGTATAACTGTATATTTAACCTTTGTAGGAATGGGTTAACTGTTTTCTAATCTAGAAGCTCTGTTTTATATTCCCTCAGGCAATATATGAGGGTTCCAATTTCTCTTTAAATTTCTACATGTATTTCTTTATTGGGTGGGGGGGAGCACCTGTATACATGAGGAGGTCAGAGGACAACTTCTTCCACATGTAGGTTCCTAGGATTGAACTCAGATTGTCAGGTTTGGCTGCATGAACCTTTACCCAATGAACCATCATGTGGGCTGGAGAATGTATACTTTCATTTGTGAACCTGACACACTTGGAAAGAGGAGACTTAATTGGAGAATTTTGTCTATCACCCTAGCCTGTGGGCATGTCTTTAAGAATTATTTTTTTTATTGTTTTGGAGTAATATTAGAAAGCCCAGCCCACTATGCGTGGTGCCAACCCTGGGCAGTTGTTATATAAGAGAAAACCTGAGTCAGGTATAATGGTGTGTGCCTTTAATTCCAGTACTGATAGGCAGAGGCAGGCTTCCATGAGATCAAGGCCACCCCAGTCTACATAGCAAATTCCAGGCCAACTGGGGGTACAGGGAGAGACTGTCTTAGAAGAGAAGAGGGGAGGGGGGAGGAAAGGAGGAGGGGAGAAGAGAAGAGAGAAGAGAAGAAAGAAAAAAGAAAAGAAAGCAAAGTAGGAGGGAAGGAAGGAAAGGAAAAAAAAAGACAGTTCTACAAGCTCAATACAAGCCAGGAGAGCAAGCAGTGCTCCTCCATTGCCTACACTTCAGTTGCTGCCTCCATGTTTCTGCCCTGACTTCCCTGAATGTTGAATTGTGACCTGGGAGTTATAAGCAAAACAAACCCTTTCCTCTCCAAGTTATTTTTGGTCAGTGCTTGTGAGGCAGTGGAGTTCCTGGGTGTCCGAGAATGGGTCACCGGCCTCTTGGGAGCATAAAGTTGTTTTACTTATGCACTGGGCAGCAGGCAGGGGGAGGGAAAGGAGAAAAAGGACTCTGAGTGCAGGTAAACTCCACAGATCAAAGGAGACCTGCTAGTTGGCCTCAAGGGACCAAAAAACTCATTTACTTGCAGGAGATTGGGGTCTTATATAGTAGCAATTGGTGGGCTTAGTGATTTGTTCTGTGGGAGTTTGGAAGATAATGCTAAAAAGGACGTAGACAATGGAGGCCTGGTTTGTGAAGCTTCAGAGAGAAACAAAGGCCACTTGTGTGATATTTTCAATATGGAATCTGTAGAAGTGAAACCTTCTTTACTTTGCTAGAATAATTAGTGATGGATAGCTGGGACTGAAAAAATAGCTGTTGTTAAGAAGAGACCATCTTTGGGGCTGGAGAGATGGCTCAGTAGTTAAGAGCACCGACTGCTCTACCAGAGGACCTGGGGTTCAATTCCCATCACCCACATGGCAGCTAAGAACCATCTTTAAGCTAGGTGTGGTGGTGCATGCCTTTGATCCTAGCACTCAGGAGGCAGAGGCAGGCAGAATTCTGTGAGTTCGAGGCCAGCTGGGGCTATAGGGAGACCCTGTCTCAACAAGGAAAAAAAAAAAAAAAAGAGAGACCATCATCACTGAGGTGAAATCTGAGAAGTATTTCCTCAAGGTCAGTCCAAAGAAGTTGTGGTCCAGAGAGAACAAAAGCTGTGCATCAAGCTGGCAGCAGAACTTGGTGATACATAAGCATTGTCCTACATGGTACTGGTTTGGTGGCAAAAAGTCCACAGGACTGAAGGGGGTCCTGGAGGGAATCTGAGATTTGGCACCATGTGAGGCTAGGAGTGGCCAATGGTGAACATGCAGTCTCAGTTGCAGTGGAGACACCACCATATTGGAGTTGCTAGGAATGGAAGGAGCACAGTGGCAAGTGTAGAGTGCAGCATGCCTGAGCCTAGGACACATGTACTATGGATGGCAGAGTACACATCCACATGTACTATGGGTGGCAGAGTACACATCCACATGTACTATGGATGGCAGAGTACACATCCACATGTACTATGGATGGCAGAGTACACATCCACATGTACTATGGATGGCAGAGTACACATCCACATGTACTATGGATGGCAGAGTACACATCCACATGTACTATGGATGGCAGAGCCAGAGAAGTGGAGTGCCCAAACCTTTTGGAGGCCAGAAGATCATGAGTGAGCCAGGCATGGTGGCGTATGCCTTTAATCCCAGCACTCAGAAGGCAGAAGCAGGCAGATCTCTGTGAGTTCAAGGCAGCGTGGTCTACATAAGCAATTCCGCCAGCAGGGCTACAAGGGAGACATTGTCACACACACACACACACACACACACACACACACACACACACAAAGAAGAAGATCATGAGTGAATCCAAAGTGTCCAGCCTTGAAGATGGGCTGTTGAGAACCTGGTTTTGTTTGCTGAAGTATCCCCTGGTTCTTCCCTCTTTAAATAAGACATGTAACATGTTTTGAATTTGACAGGAGCCCACAGTTAACAGAATTTGAACTTTTAACTTGTATTATGTTTTATATTATTAATATGAACAAGATCTTTTTGAGACAGAGTCTCCCTGTAGCCCAAGCTGGCCTGAACGCACTCTGTAGAACCAGGCTGGGCCTGAACTAACATAAATCACATTCCTCTGGCTGCCTCCTGAGTGCTGGGAGTAAAGGCTGGGCCACCACACAGGGCCCAAAAACAAGATCTTGAGGACAAGAAACAGAAAGGTAGGGCTAGAGAGATAGCCCAGAGATCAAGAGCACTGACTGCTCTTGCAGAGGAACCCAGGTTCGATTTCCTACACCCACATGATGGCTAAGAACAAAGCCGGATGGGTTGGCACGCGCCTTGTAATCCCAGCTCTCAGGAGCAGAGAGGCAAGTGGAGCTGTGTGAGTTCACAAGCCAGCCGGTCTAAAAGTGGAGTGCCAGGCCAGCTGGGGCGACAGGAGACCCTGTCTTAAAAGAATAAAACAAAACAAACAATATATATATATATAATATATAGATATGTAGATATATATAGATAATGTTTTTTGCAATATCAAGATAAGGGGGGGATTTTCCTGGATAGTTGTTGTTGTCACTTGGAGAACACTGGGAAAGGAACCTAAGTGGGGAATGTTTTTACTGGATTGGCCTGTGGCTGTGTCTGTGAGGCATTTTCTTGATTATTAAGTCATGTGGGAGGGTACGGCCCATTATGGGTGATCCTATGCTTGGACAGGTTGTATAAGAAATAAGGTTGGGCCAGGCATGGTGGCCCATGCCTTTAGTCCCAGGACTGGGGAGGGCAAGAGGCAGGAGGAATCTTTGTAAGTGCAAGGCCAGCCTGGTCCCTACGAAGTGAACTCCAAGGCCCAGCTGTGGCTACAAGGAGAACCCTTCTCAAAAAGACAAAAATAATAATAAAAGAAACGGGGTCGCCCTTTAGTCGCAGCTGGCCTGTAACTAGCTATGTGACCTGGTTGGCCTTGAACGACAGAGATCCACCTGCCCTCTGCCTCCCAGGTGTGTGTGCCACCATGGCCTGAGCTTAACTACCATACTTATTGCCCATACCAAATTGGCCAAGGGGCTGAAGGGATAACTTTGTTCCGTTGCCCTCAGAGGTCACAAAGGTCCCCAGGGGACTATGCGTGGGGGCAAATCTCTTGAAATGTCCTGCAAATGTGAGTCATCAGTCTCCCTGTGCAGGGAGGGCTTGGAGCTCCACTAATGGGACCTCAGCCAGTGCCCAGTCTATATAGAGAAAGTCCGGCTCATGCTTCAAAAAGGAAGCCTGGTCTAGCAAGATCTTGTTTTGTCCGCGAGTGAAGGGAATCTGGTAAATGAAAAAGCCAAAAGAAGCCAGGGGAGTCCTCCCCCCAAAAACCTGAGTTGACCCCTGAGGACCAGACACTCAACTGACCCTTGAAAAAACAAAAACATTGGTTAATCTGTACTAACTGTGTGGCCTGTAAACATCCAAAAGAAAGTATAACCAGAATAAATTAATTAGTAAGGCCTGAGAAATTGTACTTCAGATATAAAACTTGAGATCTTGGGTAAAAAGAACAAAAAGTGAAAAAAAAAAAAAAAAAAAAAAAGCAACTGGTTTTGTTGTTTTGCCTGTCTTCATTCTTACTGGCAGTGCATCTTCTACCCTGTGGCGGCCACTGCTTTGCCATCTTCAAAGACATGATACTCAGCTTCTTCATCAACCTTCAATTTCAATCAAACCTTTACCAATATGGATGGAAGACTCATGTCTCTCCAAGAATCCTCCAAAACCTTCAGTGCCAGATGGTTACTGCTGAGTTATCCAGCTTGTGGACTGAGACAGCCAGCTTGTGGACTGAGCCACTACTGGGGTTTCAGCCTCTTCCGAGTATAGACTACCATTGTGGATTACCCAGACTGTATCATGGACACCAGTACAGAGGAATCAAGACATGACATGTGCTTACACCTCATTTTTGGTGGCCATGGGAATGGAAGGCTCCAGTGTGGAGCACACGGGCAGGACTGATAGACTGACGTTGGTTGGACTTGTCACGGAGGAGCCTTCAAACAATTCCTTAGGGAAAACATTACATCTTTCAGCGAATAAAGAAAAAAAAAAACAATAATATGAAAAAAAGAAATCATAAGCGGAAGATGCTAAAACCAATATTCCATAATCTTGATATATGTGTGGCAAGAATAAATGCATATTTTGGAAAATGTGTATTTTTTTAAAAAAAAAAAAAAAAAAAAAAAAAAAAAAGACTGGGTCAAAAGAACTGACAAACGGTGAACTTCTGCCTGACACAGTAAACGTCTAACTTCTGCATCATAAATTTTAAATGAGACTGAGAAAAAGGACAATAAAGCAGTGTTAGAGCAGAATTCCATGGGGAGCCTCTGGTGGGGTCAGGGGTGGGCAAGGAACAGGGAAAGGGTCTAGATTTGGCTTAGAAAAAAAAAAGAAGGCCGGTCATGGTGGCACATCCTGTAATCCGAGCATTTGGGAGGCAGAAGCAGGGCAGATCTTTGTGAGTTCAAACAAGCCCAGCCTGGTCTACAGAGTTGAGGTTTCCCAGGACAGCTGGGCTAGCAGGGAGAAACCGTCTTGAAAAACAAAAAAAAAAAGAAATCAGGCTGAGGGGGCCTAGCACCCACACGGCAGCTCACAACCATCCTTAGCTCCAGTTCTGAGGGATGTTGTTCCCTTTTCTGGCTTTGACAGGCATTGCTCACACATGTGCACTTATATACATGCAGGCAAAATACTCATACACACTAAAAATTAAAAATTGGGGCTGAAAGAGAGGTGGTGCACCACCATAAAGAAATAGAATCCTACAAGCTCCTGGGACCCTGCTCATAGGAACCTACAGCAATGGTGTGAGCATGCACTAGACCCATGTGAACTTAGACAGAAACCCAGCAAGGAGCTGGAGAAATGAAGAGCAGACCCCAGTCTTAGCTCAAGAAATACTGGCAGCTTACTGTTGAGTAAGGAAGCGCTAGTCCTCTTAAAATGAGGGACTCTGGTTAGGCTGACTAGACCTCAGTGGATGAGCATGCATCGAGGAAGGAGCAGGGACACTAATTTGGCACAGTAGGCCTTAACACAAATGCAGTGTATGACTTCCAGTGGGGTGCTGTGGTGGGACGCCAATGGAGAGGGGGGTGATTAAGGTGATTAATGCTGATTGAGAATTTCTATAGGAAGTACACAAAAATTCAATAAAAGAATTGAAAATTAGGGCTGGAGAGATGGCCTAGCAGTTGAGAGTGGACTGCTCTTGCAGAGGACCCAGGTTCGATCCCCAGGACCCATGTGGCAGCTGAGAACCGTCTTTAACTCCAGTTCCAGGGGAATCTGACACCCTCTTCTGACCTCTGCGGCATTTCACTACACGGGTGCACAAACCTACATGCAGACAGTACATTCATACATATAAAAAAATAAAATCAGCCGGTCCAGTTGGCACATGCCGTTAAGCCTAGCACTTGGGAGGCAGAGGCAGGCAGATCTTTGTGAGTTCAAGGCCAGCCTGGTCTACAGAGCGAGTTCCAGGCCAGCTGGGGCTACAGGGAGACCCTGTCTCAAAAAGATAAATAAATAAATAAATAGAAATAGGAACTTAAAATTTATTTTTTTTAATTTTTAAAATTTATTCTTGTATGTGTATGAATGTACATGCAGTAGGTTTGTGCACCCCTGTAGTGCAATGCCGCGGAGGTCAGAAGAAGGTGTCGGATTCCCCTGGAACTGGAGTCAAAGATAGTTCTCAGCCGCCATGTGGGTGCTGGGGATCCAACCCGGGTCCTCTGCAAGAGCGGTTGGTGCTCTTAACCGCTAGGCCATTTCTCCATCCCCGAAAAATAATTTTTATCTTTTTAAATTTTATTTATTTTTTTATGTGTATGAATGTACTGTCTGCATGTAGGTCTGTGCACCCGTGTCGTGCAATGCCGCGGAGGTCAGAAGAGGGTGTCGGATTCGCCTGGAACTGGAGTCAAAGACGGTTCTCAGCCACCATGTGGGTGCTGGGGATCAAACCCGGGGTCCTCTGCAAGAGCAGTCGGCGCTCTCAACCGCTAGGCCATCTCTCAAGCCCCGAAAATTAATTAATTTTTAAAATGGAACTGGAGAGATAGCTCAGCAGTTAAGAGCACTGGTGGCTCTTGCAGAGGACCCGGGAACAAGCCAGTAAGCAGTGTTTCTCCATGTTCTGTGATTCACTTAACGCCTCCAGGTTCCTGCTCTGGGTTCCTGCCTGACATCCCTCAGTGATGAACTATGATCCAGATGTGTAAGCTCTAAGCCTCTGGAACTTTGAGCCAAAATACACTTTCTTCTACTTTTGCCTCTGGTCGTGGTATTTTATCACAGCAACACAAGAGTAACTGCTACAACAACACACATTATTATCTGTATTTCTTATTCAGCCTGTTCTACTTGGTATGGAATTGTATTTCACTGACCTTTGTTTCTCTAATGGTGAATGCCCTGTTTTTTTTATGTGCCTATTGACAAGGTACACTTCATCACAGAAGTATCTATTCGGGTTCTTTGCCATTTTAACTGAGTTATCTTTCTCAGTTGTAAAAGTTGTAAAAGTTCCTTTTATATTAGAAAGCTCTTTATCAGATACTTGAGTATTTTCTCCTATTCAGTGAGTTGAGAGCAAGAGAAAAAAGAAAAGAAAGAAAAAGATTTTCAATGATACCACTTATGATGAAAGAGAATCCACTATTTTGGTAGGATTACTGGAGAAACAGTTTCTGGTTATATAGTTGTCCATTTGTGTTGATTTAATTTTACTGAAAAACAGAAAAACATTTATTTAATGTGGCTACATTGGGGAGAAGGAAATAGAGATCCAGTGACCATCTCTGCCCCCACCCCTGTTGTTCATCTTCCTACTTTTCTATTTTATATTTCCTCATTTTATTTTGGGGGGGTTGGGGTGGTCTTTTTGAGACAGGGTCTCCCTGTAGCTTCAGCTGGCCTGGAACTCACTATGTAGACCAGGTTGGTCTTAAACTCACACAGATCCACCTGCCTCTGCCTCTGGAGTGCTAGGATTAAAGGCAGGTGCTACCATGCCCGGATTTTTTTTTTATTTTAATTTTTTTATGTGTATGAATGTACTGTCTGCATGTAGGTTGGTGCACCCCTGTTGTGCAATGCCTTAGAGGTCAGAAGAGGGCATCAGATTCCCCTGGAACTGGAGTTAAAGATGGTTCTCAGCCACCATGTGGGTGCTGGGGATTGAACCTGGGTCCTCTGCAAGAGCAGTCAGCACTCTTAACTACTAGGCCATCTCTCCAGCCCCATTTTTTTTTTTTTTGAGATGGTCTTACTATGTAGCCCAAGCTAATCTGAAACTCAATCCTCCTGCCTCTAACCACCTGGGTGCTGGAGTATCAGATGTGAGACACCACATTGGACTATATTCTTTTTATATAGAACAATGGATTTTATCAATTACCCACATAAAC
Organism: Rhizomys pruinosus; assembly: GCA_009823505.1. Taxonomy (NCBI): domain Eukaryota; kingdom Metazoa; phylum Chordata; class Mammalia; order Rodentia; family Spalacidae; genus Rhizomys; species Rhizomys pruinosus. Next base: position 1,624,564 of record VZQC01007706.1, on the reverse strand, counting down.
ATATCTTTAGATGTATTGATCATTGTAAAAGAACTTATATCTATCTAGGGACGGTAAGATGGTTCAGTGGGTAAAGGCACTTGTCACCAAGTCAGATGGCCTGAGACCAATCCCTAGGACCCACGTGGTGGAAGGAGAGACCCAAGTCCTGCAAGTTGTCCTCTGGCTTCCACTACCATGCAGTAACAAGACACTAACATGCACATGTGCACACCCACATGCATGCACACACACACACACACACACACACACACAAGTTTTAAAGAAATCTTTATTTTATTTATTTCTTTGTGTGTATGAATGTACTGTCTGCATGTAGGTCTGTGCACCCATGTTGTGCAGTGCCCCGGAGGTCAGAAGAGGGTGTCGGATTCCCCTGGAACTGAAGGTAAAGACGGTTCTCAGTGGCCATGTGGGTGCTGGGAATCGAACCCGGGTCCTCTTCAAGAGCAGTCAGCACTCTTAACCACTAGGCCATCTCTCCAGCCCTGAAATCTTTGAAAAAATATATTTTAAAATATTTTATTTTTTTTATGTGTATGAGTATGTTGCTTGCATGCAGGTAGGTGCACCCATGTTGTGCAATGCCCATGGAGGTGAGAAGAGGGCATTAGATTCCACTGGAACTGGAGTTATAGACAGTAAACAGTTGTTAGCTGACATGTGGATATTAGGAATCGAACCCAGATCCTCTGCAAGAGCAGCCAGTGCTCTTTTTTTTTTATTTATTTTTATGTGTATGAATGTACTGTCTGCATGTAGGTTTGTGCGCCTGTGTTGTGCAATGCTGCGGTCAGAAGAGGGCGTCGGATTCCCCTGGAACTGGATTCAAAGACGGTTCTCAGCCACCATGTGGGTGCTGGGGATCGAACCCGGGTCCTCTGCAAGAGCAGTAAGCGCTCTTAACCTCTAGGCCATCTCTCCAGCCTCGCAGCCAGTGTTTTTAACCACTGAGCCATCCTTCCAACCCCATAAAAATGTTTTTTAAAAGCTTTGACAGAGCCAAATGTGGTGGTGCATGCCTTTAATCCCAGCACCCAGGAGGCAGAGCCAGAGGCAGGTGGATCTCTGTGAGTCTGTGAGTTCAAAGCCAGCCTGGTCTTCATAGTGAGTTCCAGGATAGCCAGCACTCCAGGGAGACCCTGTCTTAAAAAGACCCCCCCCCAAATTTTTTTTAATATGTTGGTGTTATTCTTCTTTTGTTCTTTTAGTCTTTTGAGACAGAGTATCCCTGTAGCCCCAGCTAGCCTGGAACTCGCTATGTAGACAAGGCTGGACTTGATCTCAGTAAAGGAGTATGCCACCAAGCCCAGTGGTTCTTTAAGGGTGTTTTGTTTTGTTTTGTTTTGTCTTTTTTGAGACAGGGTCTCCCTATAGCTCCAGCTGGCCTGGAGCTCATTCTGTAGACCAGGCTGGCCTTGAACACACACAGATCTGCCTGCCTCCACCTCCTGAGTACTAGGATTAAAGACATACAGCACCATCCCTGGTTTAAAGATGGTTCTTAGCCACCATACGGGTGTTGGGAATTGAACCCAGGTCCTCTGCAAGAGCAGTCGGTGCTCTTAACCACTGAGCCATCTCTCTAGCCCCGGGTTCTTTAAGGTTTTTAACTCACCTTCTTTTAAGTCACTTTCCTGGCAGTGTCATTTTACACCACAGACACATTTATAAGTTATTTCTGAAGAACTTGATTGTGTATTTTTTTTTCTACCATATCCTCACAGAGGATCACTAAATATAAAGGTTTATTTTTCTTCCTCTGACTGGATGAGGCAATTTCTTCCAAACTAGGTTAGCCTAAATACTTCAGTAATAGGTATTAACATCTCATTAGCCAGCCTTTCTCCAACCTCCTTTGTAATCTAGATTAGAGTTTCAGTGACAATTATTTTGTTCCTTCAGAAATTAAAATTAAGGAAGAAGCACAAGATACTTTCGACATCTGTGTCATAGCTCATATAGAATCTGGATTTCTGGGGCTGGAGAGATGGCCTAGCAGTTAAGAGCGCTGACCACTCTTGCAGAGGACCCAGGTTCAATCCCCAGAACACACATGGTGGCCGAAAACCGTCTGAAACTCCAATTCCAGGAGAACTCCAGTTCCAGGGGAATCCGACACCCTCTTCTGACCTCCGCGGCATTGCATGACACGGGTGCACAAACTTGCATGCAGACAGTACATTCATACACATACATAAATAAATAAAATTAATAAAAAAATTAAAAAAAAAGAATCTGGATTTCTGCCACTTGAGGAACTGAAGGCATCTTTGCGTGAGAAGTGAAGCCCCTTACAGAGACAGGGGCCTAGGTGAGGGCGTGTCTTTTGTAAGTGGTGAAACAGGAGATTGCAAGCCAATTTGCTAAATCGTATTCTTAACCACTCCCTGGAGAGCAACAACAACTCATTATTTGACTTACCTAGCAAGTATCACCCACTGAAGGACACAGTACGTGTCTGGTTTTGTCACTCAGCAAAGTGTAGTGGTACTGGTGTGCCCCTCTTTAGTTAACTGAAAACTAGCAGAGTCAAAACTGTCAGCTCACCCAGAGATCTTCACTTAACCTAGTCACAAGCACCAAGGTCACTTCATCTTTAATGGAGAGAATAACTACCTTTTACAATACAGTCAGTTACAACTAGTAAAACCAGTATTACAAAACCCACATCTTGGTAACAAAATCATTTTGAAAGCATTCGCTTGTGAGAAACATGACAAATACATTTGGTTCTTGTGAGAATTTTCATGCTGGGGGTGGAGACTACATAGCATCTACCCCTTCTTCATAACATCCCAATGGCAAACCAAAATTTGGTTCCAACCAAGTTCTCCCTGGGGAACCAATGGGTTTATTGGGATTACAGAGCATGATGACCCTAAAGCACTGGAAGGTCTGCACCTGTCATGGATGATGATTCCCCCATGGCTGAATAGATGGAGTCCACTTCCCATAGTCTTCCCCAACCTGTATACTTGGCCCCTCCCCAAGACCCAGAGGCCATATGCTATTAGGGCAAACCTGCCTACAAATGACTTCGAGGAGTGGCTAGATACTCAGGTAAGGGGCTAGTAACCCTCCCTACACCCTCCCTTCTATGACAGAGTATCAGAAATCAATGAACAGCTATGTTGATCTTTTGCAAGCACAGATGTACTCATGAAGGTGATGGCTGTTTGCTTTGAAGGATCCTACTGCACAATAGCACTGCTGACAGTTTGTTTGTGTGTGTGTGTGTGTGTGTGTGTGTGTGTGTGTGTGTTGTGTTGTCTAAAGATGGAGCCCAGGGCTTTTTGAATGCTAGAGATGCACACTACCACAAGGCTACATCTCCAGCCCCTAAATAAGCCCTTTATGTGTTTTACCTGTTGCCCAGCATGAGAACACACCTTTACAGATGTTAGACATCCTGGGCTGGGCGTGGTGGCACATGCCTTTAGTCCCAGTGCTCAGGAGGCAGAGACAGTGGATCTCTGTGAGCTCAAGGCCAGCCTGGTCTACATAAGTTCCAGGCCAGCTGGAGCTGCAGGGAGACCCTACCGAAAAACAAAACAAACAAACAAACAAACAAAAAACCAGATGTTGGACATCCTTTATACACCTGGTAAGGAATAAAGGCAAGTATCAGAAAATAATCTGAGGGATTTCCTTTTGAATTGTCATCACTTGGGTCGCTCAAGCAATGCTGGTCCATAACAGTTTGTAAATGAACTCTTGTGCAAATGGCCCAACTAATCCATTGGTATTAGTTTTCCATCACTATAATAAAATACCTAAGGGTAGGTGTTTATAAAGAACAAAGATTTGGGGCTATAGTTATGACTCAGCGCTTAAGAGCACCAGCTACTTTTGCAGAGGACCCAGGTTCTATTTCCAGCACCCACATGGTAGCTAGCAACTGTCCATCACTCTGGTTTCAGGGGAATCTGAAGCCACTTTCTGACTTCCTGGGTACTTCACAATGTGGGTACACTTACACACATGCAGGAATACTTTTTTTTTTTCCTACCCACGCTTCATTGAATTTCTTCACTTTGACATTCACAGGAATACTTTCATACACATAAAATAAGAATATTTTAAAAATTTTTTAAAGGAAAGAGATTTAGGCTAGAGAATATAACTCATTTGGAAACTCTGAGTTTGATTCCCAGCACCACATAAATCAGGCGTGGTGGTACATGGCCTGTAACCCAGGCACTCTGGAAGCAGATGCATGTCTAGTACTCAAGGTCATTTCAGCTATATGGTTAGTTTGATACCAGTCTAGGATATACGAAATCCTGTTGAGGGAAGGGGGTTCATTTAGTTCAGTTTTGAAGGCTCAAAGTCCAAGACCAGGCAGCCCCATCTGTTCAGTCTCTGGTGGTGCACCCTTGACTCCATCACATGGTATCAGATGACATCAGAGTGGGAACTCAAGTGAGAGGGCAGGACCACATGGTGAGACAAGAAGACAGAGCAGTAGCTGGAGAGATGGCTCAGTGGTTAAGAGCACTGACTGCTTTTGTAGAGGACCCGGGTTTGATTCCCAGCACCCACATGGCAGCTAAGAACCATCTTTAACTCCAGTTCCAGGGGAATCCGACACCCTCTTCTTACCTCCACAGCATTGCATGACATGGTGCACCAACCTACATGCAGACAGTACACTCATACACATTAAAAAAAAAAAAAAGCCGGTTGTGGTGGCGCACGCCGGTAGGATATGCTGAAGAGGCAGAGGCAGAGGCAGAGGCAGGAGGATCGTGAGTTCGAGGCCAGCCTGGACTACACATTTAAAAAAAAATAAAGACAGAGCAGTCCTCAGGGGTCAGGCCTACTTGATTACAACAATTCACTCTCTCAAGAGAACTAACCAGGGTCCCACAAGACAAGAACTACCTTAATTTGTTTTAAGAGCAGCCTCCCTATTACTGAACCATCTCCCATTGACCCCAACTCTTCCAGGGTCCACCACTGCAGCACTGCCACAGTAGAGACTGAGCTTCCAGCATCCAAACCAAATCATCTTCCAAATGCAGAGATTTATTCCAAGCATTTAAAACCAAATGAAGGCAGGTGGGAATTGGAAGATGTTGAGCACTTGCTGCACTTGCAGAGGACCCAAGTTCAGTTCCTAGCACCCACATCAGGTGACCCACAGCTGCCTCTAACCCCAGTTTCAAAGGATCAACACCCTCTTCTGGCCTCTGTGGGCACTGCATGCACATAGTACATATACAGACAAGCAGGCATATACACATACATATAAAAATAAATTTTAACTGAAGAGATGTATGCTTTCATTTATGCATTATTAGCTTCTTCTTTGCCAAAGTTAACCTGTGCTTGGGTTTGCACTACTCGAAATTTATTTTTATGCCTAGAGGAAGTATTTAGGAGTGGAAAAAAGAAATTAACCAAGTTTCTAGATTATTCAGGTACTAGAGTGGCATAGATGTGTGAGGGTGCTGCAGAACACAAAAATGGGCTTTTAGCTGGTGTGAGTTAAAGACATGAGGAGTGAAGACATTATCCTTGAGCTAAACCAAATGAAACATTGGGGCTGGTGAGATGGCCCAGTGGGTAAAGGTGCTTGCTATCCAAACAGGAAAACCTGAGTTCGATTCCCAAAACCTACATAAAGGTGAAAGAACTCAGTCCACAGGGTTGTTCTCTGAACTCCATGCATCCATTGTGTCATAGACACACACACACACACACACACACACACACACACACACTAATAAATGTAAAACTTAAAAAAGAGCCAGCTAGATGTCTCAGGGGTGTGCTGGATAGCTTTACTGTCAACTTGACACACCTGGGTTGAGGGAAACTCAATTGGGGAATTTCCTCCATTGGGGTATTTTCTTGATTGTTGAGTGATGTGGGAGGGCCCAGCCCACTGAGAGCAGTGCCACCGCAGGCAGATATCATTTTGTAGGCTGAGGGGCTGGAGAGATGGGTCAGCAGTTAAGAGCACCAACTGCTCTTGCAGAGGACCTGGGTTTGATTCCCAGCACCCACATGGCTGCTAAGAACTGTCTTTAACTCCAGTTCCAGGGGAATCCAACACCCTCTTCTGACCTCTGCAAAACTGCACAACATGGGTGCACTTACCTACATGCAGACAGTATACTCATACACATAAAAAAAATAAAGAAAAAAAGAAAAAAAGAACTTAAATTAGAACAGGGGATAAAAGCACTTGCTGCCAAGCATAATTACAAGAGTTCTATCCCCAAGACCCACATGATAAAAGGAGAAAATGGATTCCCAAAAGTTATCCTCTAACCTCCACACTGGGTTCAGGCCCTAGGACCACTCGAAGGGGAATGGGAGTGGTTCCTAGTTTTGTTTCCTGTTGCTATGATGAAGTACCCCAACAACAGCAACTTTAAGGGAGAAAGGCTCCATTGGTTTATGATTGATTCCAGTCAATCATTGTGAGGAAGTCAAGGCAGGAAGTCAAAGCTGCTAGTCACATCTACAGACAAGAACAGAGATAGTGCGTGCATGCACGATGGTGCTCAGCTCACTTTCTTCTTATACAGTACACAACCCAAACCCAGGGACTGGTGCCAACTACAATGGACAGGTCTTTCCATTTCAATTAATGCAATCCACACAATCCTCCAGAGGCATGCCTAATCGGACAATCCAGCATTGAGACTCTCTTCCCAAGTGATTCATGTCACAGCGACCATCGAAATGAACCATCACAGAGTGTGAGATGGGGGGATGGAGAGATGGCTCAGTAGTTAAGAGCACTGGCTGCTCTTGCAGAAGAGACCTGGGTTTGGTTCCCAGCACCAGTATGATGGCTAGCAACAGTCTGTAACTACAGTTCCAGGGGATCCAACACTCTCTTCTGACCTCCATGGGCAATGTACAACTTGGGCACACTTACATACATGCAGGCGATACACTCATACACATAAAAGAATATTTATAAAAAAAAAAGAAAATGAAACAAGGTCTTAGACAGGGAAATGTTTTCCTGTCTGGGTTTCATCATTTAAACATTAAGGATAAAATAATTCCAGTTCTCTGTTATAAATGTAATATTGCCAGTCATGGTGCATAAGGATTTTTTCTATTCCTGTGATTACAAAATTATATTTCTCTTTTTGTTTTTACCACATTAATTATATCAAGCACTACTTGAAATGCAAGTGCAGTCTGTCCCTCTGCCAGTTTACAGTTGAAAAATGAAATGGAAGAGATAGGGGGAATCATTAGCATTTTTTTTTCTTTTTTCTTTTTGAGACAAGGTCTTTCAGTAAGTTGCTGTCCTGGAACTCTGTAGACCAGGCTGGACTTGAACTCACAGAGATAAGCCTGCCTCTGCTTCCTGAGTTCTGGGATTAAAGGCATGCACCACCACGCCCAGCTGTGAATCATTGGCCGTTTTTTAATTTTTACATTTATTATTTTTTATGTGTATGAATGTTTTGTCTGTAGGTTGGTGCACCCTTGTCCTGCAATGCCGTGGAGGTCAGAAGAGGGTGTCGGATTCCCCTGGAACTGGAGTTAAAGACGGTTCTTAGCCGCCATGTGGGTGCTGGGGATTGAACGCAGTCCTCTGCAAGAGCAGTCGGCGCTCTTAATGGCTAGTCTATTTCTCCAACCCCACAGTTGGTGCTCTTAACCACTGAGCCATCTCTCCAGTCCCATCATTAGCCTTTTAATGAGGTAAATTTCCTTCCCAGAAGCCCTGCCTTCTTTGAAGCTGCTGAGGTTCTCTTGGTCTACCCACCTGAGTCTGAGTCCTGACACAGAAAGGTGTAACTTTTCCTTTTTCTTCTCCTCTTCTTTCCATTGTTAGCCAGAGCCTGAGTATGCTTTCTGTGCTACTTTGAGCTTCCTTGCTCTTTCTCTCAAGCTCCCTCCCCACCCTGTGGCTGTTCCTCTCCTGGTAGCTGACCTCTGTGCTGGACTAGTCAAATGCATGGCTTTCTTTTTTTTTTGTCCTCTTTTCCTTCAGCCTCCTGGGCAACTGCAGAAATTTACAGATCACCTGCGCTGGAGTTTCTTTAAACTAATAAAATTGTCTTAGAGCTTCAAAAAAGAAAAGAAAATGAAATGCTGTATTAAAATGAACAAATTATTATTATTATTTGATCTTTTTTGAGACAGGGTCTCCCTGTAGCCCCAGCTGGCCTGGAACTTGCTCTGTAGACCAGGCTGGCCTTGAACTCACATAGATATGCCTGCTTCTGCCTCCCAAGTGCTTGGATCAAAAAGCACGTGCCACCACATCCGGCACACTAAAACGAACAAAAAAATGTTTTTTGTTGATTTTTGGTCTTCTTAAGACAGGGTCTCCCTGTAGCCCCAGCTGTCCTGGAACTCACTCTGTAGATCAGGCTGGCCTTGAACTCACAAAGATCCACCTGCCTCTGCCTCCCAAGTGCTAGGATTACAGGTGTGTGCCACCATGCCATGCATAAAATGAACAAATTTTAACAGGGCATGGTGGTATGTGCCCATAATCCCAGCACTCAGGAGGCTGAGGCTGGACTGTCTTAGCTGGATGCCAAAACCTAGGCTGTACACCAAGTTCTAGAGAAGCTTGGCTATACAATGAGACTGTCTCGAGATTTGTGTGTGTGTGTGTGTGTGTGTGTGTGTGTGTGTGTTTTGAGACAAGATCTCCCTGTAGCCCCAGCTGGCCTGGAACTCACTCTGTAGACCAGGCTGGCCTGGAACTCACAGAGATCCACCTGCCTCTGCCTCTGCTTCCCAAGCGCTAGGACTACAGGTATGCACCACCATGCCTGGCTTCAAGATTTTTTAAATGATACCTAGATTTGTATTTACATATTATCTGTCCCCTTTTTTTTTTTTTGGTCTTTTTGAGACAGGGTGTCCCTGTAGCCCCAGCTGTCCTGGAACTCGCTCTGTAGACCAGGCTGGCCTTGAACTCACAAAGATCTGCCTGCCTCTGCCTCCCAGGTGCTAGTATTAAAGGCCTGTGCCACCATGCCCAGCTCTGCCTCCTATTGATTGATTGGTTTGTGCTATGAGTTGAACCCAGGGCCTGGAATTTGCTAAATGCAAGCTCACTACTGAGTTATCCTCCTCATTCCTAGACTTATTTCAGTTTTCTTATTTCTGGGTGAAATTCTTTTGTCCTCCCTGTTTGCAAAACCACAATCCCTCTTCTTCTCTTCATGTATAATCAGCTTCTATTTGCACTCTTTTCTTGTTTTGTTGCTTCCTCTATATTATTTTTGTTTTACATGCATGAGTGTTCTGCCTGCATGGATGTAAGTACACCAGGTTGTGCAGTGCCCACAGAGGTCAGAAAAGTGTCAGGTCCCCTGGAACTGGAGTTATGGATGGTTGTTAGGCACCGTGTGAGTGCTGGGAACCGAACCTGTGCAAGAGCAGCTAGTGCTCTTAATTGCTGCCCATCTCTTGAGCCCTGCTTCCTCTAATTTTTAATAAATTGTAGCATAGGTGACATTGAGCCTAGCTTCTCTGTCTGCCCCATTCTTAAATCAATTTATGCAAATATAGTGTGCGTGTGTGTGTGTGTGTGTGTGTATCTTTGTCTCTGTATGTGCACACGTGCACTCCTGCACATGTACACATGCATGATTAGGGGAAACATACATGTGCCATGGTGACATGTGAAGGATGACTCTGTGGAGTCGGTTCTCCTTCCACCATTATGTGAGTTCAGGAGAGGCTACTCAGGTCACCAGGCTTTCATAGTAAGCACCTTTACCCACTGAGCCCTATCAACAGCCCTATATTTTTATTTTTATCAATTCCTAATTAATAAAAGGAACAAAATAAGAATGTGCACTAGGAGCGACAAAATATCATACTGATGCAATGTAATGGGCCTTAAAGAGACTTCCCTTTAAAATCCTAGAGAAGAGAGCCAGGTTTTATGGCTCACACCTTTAATTCCAGCACTCAGGAAGCAGATGCAGGTGGATCACTATGAATTCAAGGCCAGCCTGGTCTACATAGTGAGTTCCAGGCCAGCAAGTGCTGCAAGGAAACCCTGTCTCAGAAAGACAAAAAATAAAAGTAAAATAAAGCTTTAGAAGATTCACAGTTGAAGCTGGGCCTGATGGTGCACACCTTTAATCCTAGCACTCAGGAGGCAGAGGCAGGTGGATCTTTGTGAGTTCAAGGCCAGCCTGATCTATGGAGTGAGCTCTGACCAAAAAAAAAAAAAAAAAAAAAAAAAAAAAAAAAAAAAAGATTCACAGTTGTTAATTTCAAAACTAAAAGCTTACTCCAGGAACTGGCAGTGTAGTTCAGTGGTAGAGCACATACTTAGGGCTCAGTCTCAGGTTCCAAAACACGAAACAATCCTTTTTTTTTTGGTCTTTTTGAGACAGGGTCTCCCTATATAGAAGAGTGCCTGGAGCTCGCTATATAGACCAGACTGGCCTTGAACTCAGAGATCCGCCTGCCTATGCCTCCTGAGTGCTGGGATTAAAGGCATGAGCCACACCTGGTCTCCAAGGCGAGTTCCAGGACAGCTGGGGCTACAGGGAGACCCTGTCTCGAAAAGACCAAAAAAAAAAAAAAAAAAAAAAACGAAAACAAACAAACAAACAAAAAAAAGGCAGGAGCCACCATGCCCAGGAAAACAAACAACCTTACCATAGAGCTATAATAATTGAAATAGCTGGTGCTGGCCTAAGGATAGACACATAGGTCAGCAGATTAGAATTGAGAAGAATCCATAAGTAAATTCACGCATCTGTGCCCATTTGGTTTTCAGGGAGACTGCCAATACAATGAGGAAAGAAGTGGGAAGCAATTTCGTGCTTGAACGCTGGTGAGACTGGAGGCTTCAGTCAGCCACGTAGGTAGTCAACCATATCTGCATGACCAAGGCCTACAGAAGTCCTGGATAGGTTGTAGATGAGCTGCACTGGCCAGCAATACTCAGTGTATGCCACCCCACACTGTCACTTGGAGAAGTCAGCTATCCTTGACTCCCATGAGAGAAGACAGCTGCAAGCTTTACGAGCTGGCCTAAAGGTTCCTGGACTGACTCTGATCCTCTTCCTGTGCCTGATCTTCATCTGTCTTTTCACTGTGTTGAACCACAGCCATGAGTATAACAGTTTCAACAGGTTCCGTGAGTGTTAGTGGGTTACTGTAACTGAGATGTGGGGTCAAAAGCTTACAGTTGATGTCAGAAGTCAGGGTGACCTTGGGGATTCCCAGATACTGCACTGATGCCTAAGGCAGGACATGGTGGAGCTTTCTAGAAAGCTGGAAGTGTTCTGGTATCTTCATCTGATAGATACTTTCTTTTGTTTTAAATTTTATTATTTATTTATTTAGCTATGTAGTGTGTGTGTGTGTGTGTGTGTGTGTGTGTGTGTGTGTGTGTGTGTATCAGAAGAGGACATCAGTGTCCTCATCACTCTTTGCTTATTTTCTTATGCAAGGGCTGTCACTGAACCTGGAGCTCATTTTCTTGTAGCTAGAGTAGATGGCCAGTCAACAAGCCCCAGCAATATACCTCTCCTAATGCCAAGATTACAGGTTTTCGTGGCCATGCCCAGTATGAGGATGGTGGGAATTTGAGCTCAGGTCCTCCTGTTTGTATTATGTGTGCTCTCGCCCACTGAACCATCACCCCAACCCTCCCTCACCCCGACCCCCGCCAAAAGAAAACATTTTTAAGTTATCAAAACAAAAATGGCTGAGAGCCCTTGGCACTGAAATTTGAAGGTTGAATTGTGTCCTCAAGAGAAGAATGTTAAATCCTAATCCCTGGGATCTGCTAATGTGACCTTATTTAGGAATGGGACATTGTAATGGGCTGAGTTGAAGTCATCCTGGACTCCTGCATGCTGTCATCCAATGACTCATTTGTTAATTTGAACCCAGACAACACAGAAAATCATGATACAGCACTGGAATTACAGAGCAGCATTGTGCTGCCAGGAGCCTGAGAATGCCCGGGGACACCAGAGCTGCACAAGGCAGCAAGGTTCTTCCCCCAGAATCTGCATAGAGAACAGACCTAGGTGATGCCTTCATGCCCAGTTTCTACATTGCAGAATGATGAGAGAATAGATCCCTGTGGACTTAAGCCTCGGTTTGTGACTCCTTGCTAGGACTGCCCTGGGAAAACAGCACAGAGGTACCTGCTTGCAAAAGAGGCAACTCCTGTTTAGTCATGATTACCTCAGAGGGCGTTTGCTTGCAGTCATTTCTTTAGGTTGACTTTTATTTGTGCGTTAGTTTCCTTAAAGTATGCTTCATGAGTCTAGTATGGTGGCCCACATCTACAATCCCAGCCCTCAGAAGGTAGAAGCAAGAGGTCAAGGCCAGCTTCGTCCACCCAGTGAGCTTGAGGCCAGCCTGGGATACATGAGACCCTGTCTCAAAGAAAAGTTTCCTGTCTATTTATCTTACTTAGTTATCTATATATTCATCCATTCATTCACTTATTTTGAGACAGTTGCTGTATAGAGAGGATGACCTTGACCTTCTGGTCCTCTCTTGCCCCTGCGTCCTGGGTGCTGAGATCACAACACTGCAGCAGCAACCGGGATTTTATGCCATGCTTGGGACAGAACCCAAACCTCGTGCATTCTAGGGAACTTTTTTGCCTCTTTTTTTTTCTCTGACTTGGGCATACTTGGAACTCACTATATAGCCCAGGCTGGCCTCAAACTCTCAACCTACCTCAGCTTCCCAAGTGCTGGGAATACAGACATTAACTGCCCCATCTAGCTTCTTATTTATCTTAAATTTTGCTTGATGCTTCTCAAATTACAATCGTCATAAGTTCTTGTGTCCAAAATAATTCAACATTTAATTTCAGATAATGATTTTTAGTATAATAACTTCATGTGATATTTGAGACTTATATACTAAGTAGTATCTCTGTGTGTGTGTGTGTGTGTGTGCGTGTGTGTGTGTGTGTGTGTGTGTATAGATTTGGCTACTGACTCCAATACCCAGACTAGTACTTGGTACATAATAGGTACTCAATGAATACATGTTGGATAAATGTATGGATAAGAATATAAGCGATGTTTTATTTGTTTTCTCCAAGGGCTCAAAAAGGAGTGGTTTCTAGCAGCTCCTGGGAGACAGACAGGAAAAGCAGGCTACAGATTTGCTCTTACTGGAGCTCGAAAAACCAGTCATTTCCATTTACTCACCTAATGTACTTCGAACACTCACTCCTGGCCAGGACCAGTGTGCTGTGAAGGTTTTGGGTATAGAATTTACCAAGGTTCCTGGAACCAGAAGAAGGAGACCATCATTAACACAACAGAGGTCTGGGGACACGGCTGGCTCAGTCGGTTCAGTGCTTGCTAACATACAGGAAGTCCTGGGTTCCATCCCGAGCACTGCAAAAATGGAATAATGTGTCCAGTGAGATGGCTCAGCTGGTAAATGTGCATGCCACTAGTTTAATTCCTAGAACACACAGGGTAGAAGAACTGACTCCAGCAAGTTGTTCTCTGACCTCCATACATGAGCCTTGGCATATGCAAAAACAAAATAAAAACTGGGCATACTCTTTGCCATCTGTCCTCCACGCAGCAGCCGGCACTCTCCAAAAAGCTCATGCCGGCCGATTTTTGTCAGCTTGACACAAACTAGAGTCACCTGCGAAGAGGGAACATCCACTAAGGAACTTACTTCATCATATTGGCCTTCTAACTTATGTGAGAAGAGTCAGTCTGCTGTGAGCAGGGCCACCCCTGGTAGGCGGCCCTCAGCTGTAATAGAAAGGTTGATAAGCAAGGGGAAGCAAGCCAGTAAGCAGCATTCTTCCATGGTCTCTGCTTCAGTTCCTACCTCCAAGTTCCTGCCTCAAATTCCATCCTTCGCTTCCCTTGATGATTGACTGTAAGCTGTAACCAAATAAACACTTTCTTCGTGATGTTTATCACAGTAGAGTAAGCAAACTATGACAAAGATTGAGCTGTGTACCTTTAGCAGGTACAAGGTCTACACTGAAGGTACCGTCAGTACAGATGAGGTTTTTCCAGTTTCTTAGCACAAAATGCAAGTGTGCATTCCTTTCTTTTTTTTTATTAATTAATTAATTAATTAATTAATTAATTTTTATGTGTATGAATGTACTGTCTGCATGTAGGTCTGTGCACCCGTGTCGTGCAATGCCGCGGAGGTCAGAAGACGGTCTCGGATTCCCCTGGAACTGGAGTTCTCCTGGAATTGGAGTTTCAGACGGTTCTCAGCCGCCATGTGGGTGCTGGGGATTGAACCTGGGTCCTCTGCAAGAGCGGTCGGTGCTCTTAACCGCTAGGCCATCCCTCCAGCCCCATCCTTTCTTTTTTTTTTTAATTTTATTTATTTTTGTATGTGTATGAATGTACTGTCTGCTTGCAGGTTTGTGCACCGTGTCATACAATACTGCGGAGGTCAGAAGAGGGCGTCGGATTCCCCTGGAACTGGAGCTAAAGACGGTTCTCAGCCGCCATGTGGATGCTGGGGATTGAACCCAGGTCCTCTGCAAGAGCAGTCGGCGCTCTTAACCTCTAGGCCATCTCTCCAGCCCCATGTCTGCATTCCTTTCTCTCTTTTTTTTTAATTTTATTTATTTTTATGTGTATCAATGTACTGTCTGCATGTAGGTCTGTGCACCTGTGTCGTGCAATGCCGTGAAGGTCAGAAGAGGGTCTCGGATTCCCTTGGAACTGGAGTTCTCCTGGAATTGGAGTTACAGACGGTTCTCAGCCACCATGTGGGTGCTGGGGATCGAACCCGGGTCCTCTGCAAGAGCAGTCGGTGCTCTTAACTGCTAGGCTATCTCTCCAGCTAAGAGGATGGCTCAGCAGGTAAACTGGAGCGTCCTCTGCAGAAGCAAGCACAGAAAAACACAACAGGAAGAAATTAAAAAGAACAGAACCAAAAGGACAATAAAATTCCAACTGGCCATCCCTGGTGCATGGCTTGCTGATACAATGACTAAGAGGAGTCAGAAACCAGAAGTTAGGAAAGCTTACCCTGAGCAAGTTGCCAAGGAAGCAAAACAAGCTGAGCAGGAATCTAAGAAGACAGCAGCTGTTGCTCAGGCTCCATAACAGCAGTGTCTGTGCAGGGTTTGAAGCCTGCGAAGGTTTCTGCCCCCCAAGTTGGTGGAAATGCTAAATTGGTAGATTGATTGATTTACCTTTTCGAGACAGGGTCTCCCTGTAGCCCCAGCTGTCCTGGAACTCACTCTGTAGACCAGGCTGGCCTTGAACTTACAGAGATCCGCCTGCCTCTGCCTCCCAAGTGCTGGGATTAAAGGCATGCACCACAACACCCAGCAGATTTTTAAATTTTTGATAATTTCATACATGGATGTTATATTTGTATTATTTTCATCACTCCCTGTCAATTTCTTGTCATTTTCTTTGATATATATACATATATACACAGAAATTTGAAAAATATTTATGTACGCATGTACCTACTGAATACATTTAGTGGTGCTCATGTGTACCTGCTTACTTAGGATTAAATAACAACCTCTCAGAGAGCTGATGGAGAAAACTGATTCTCCCTCCCTCAGCATCCCTGGGTTGCCTATAGATCTTCCTCTTGCTACGGGACTCCGTGACATTCTCCCCAGCCACCTTGGCATGTTTCTTTGAGGGTTTTGTTGTTGTTGTTGCTGTTGTTTTATTTTGTTTTGTTTGAGGTAGGGTCTCCCTTTTAGTCCCAGCTGGCCTGAAACTCACTATGTAGACCAGGTTGGCCTTGAACTTACAGAGATCCACCTGCCTCTGCCTTTTGAGTGCTGGGATTAAAGGCATGCACCTTTTAAAAAAATATTAATTTATGTATATGAGTGTATTGCCTGCATGTAAGTGCACCCATGTCATGCAATGCCCATGGATCAAAAGAAACTGTTGGATTCCCCCTGGAACTGGAGTACGGGGTCTCTCTGTAATCCCAGCTGTCCTGGAACTCACTCTGTAGACCAGGCTGGCCTTGAACTCACAAAGATCCGCCTGCCTCTGCTTCCTGAGTGCTAGGATTAAAGGCATGAGCCACCACACCTGGCCCCCTCATTCTATTTCTAAGCAAGATCTCTAATCCACACACCAAACAAACAATATCTTTGATTAACATAAAGAAACTGGTGTATTGTATTCTTTGAAAGTAGGCTTATTTTTAGTTTTCCCAATTATTAAAATAATCTGATACAAAAAGCAATTTATAAACTACAGAAAAATAGAAGAGAGTGTAACTTTCCCTGTATGTCTCATCATACAAAATATCAGCATGTTCCCTTCTTTCTCCAGAAATTCATTACTTTTGTCTTAATGCAGGCTTTATGGAGTACAATAATAAATACTGGATTTAGAACGTTAACCCTATCTCAGTAATAGTTGACTATATATTATAGTAAACTTTTCATGAATAGAGTTTGAAGACTTATTCTCCTATAATTAGATGTGTAGATTATTAGCTGTTTGTTTGTTTGTTTCTTTGTTTATTTGTTTGAGACAGGGTCTCCCTGTAGCCCCAGCTGGCCTGGAATTCAAAATGTGGACCAGGTAGGCCTTGATGTCAGAGATCTGCCTGCCTGCACCTCTCAAGTACTAGGGAAACAGGTGCTCATCACCATCTCTGGCAATTACTACCATCGTTTTACATTATTAATAGCTTTATAATTGAGCTCATGCCTGTAATCCTGGCACTCAGAAGGCTGAGGCAAGAAGATCACTATGAGTTTGAGGCCAGCCTGGGCACTGGCAATACAGAGGTCTTGATTGTGATGCTTTTTTTGGGAATGGGGTGGGAGGCTGGGAAGAGGATGCATCTCATGGTTTCCCTGACTTGCATTTCTTTAATCTTTGATGTGAACATTTTTTCTACTTGGAAGACTTTCTGGATCAAAAGCCTCCACACTGGCTTTGGCCCAGGCAGTGAGTCATGTGGGTTTGGTGGGGAAATGAAACTACTCAGGCTGAGAATTCAGCTTAGTTCATTGAGTGTTTGTCTAGCATGCACAAAGCTTTGGGTCCAGTTTCCAGCATTGCATAAAACAGGTGTGGGAGGTGCGTGCCTGTAATATCAGCATTTGAGAGTGGAGGCCGAAGAATCAGGAATTCAACGTCAACTTCTGACTGTATAGTGAGTTCAAGACCGGCCTAGGTTACATAAGATCCTGTCTCAAAAGCTAGAGAGATGGGGCTGGAGAGATGACTTAGTAGTTAAGAGCACTGGCTGCTCTTGCAAAGGACCTGGTTTGAATCCCAGCACTCACATGGTGGATAACAGCCTTCTGAAACTCCAGTCCCAGGTGACCCAACACCCTCTTCTGGGCTCTGTAGCCACTGCATTACATGAGTTCGTATGTAGGCAATACATTCATACACATAAAAAATAATTAAAAAAATACTTTTTGTTGTTGGTGGTGTTTTTGAGACTCCTATAGCCTCAGCTGGCCTGGAGCTCACTCTGTAGGCCAGGCTGGCCTTGAACTCACAGAGAACCACGTGCCTCTGCCTCCCTAGCACTAAGATTAAAGGTGTGTGCCACCATGCCAGTTTAAAGACAGTTCTTAGCCGCCATGTGGGTGCTGGGAATCACACCCGGGGCCTCTGCAAGAGCAGTCAGTGCTCTTAACTGGTGAACCATCTCTCCAGCCCCCTCTCTAGTTTTTTTTTTTTTTTAAGTATTTTATGGCTCGGTGTGGTGGTGCACATTTTTAATCCTAGCACTCGGGAGGCAGAGTCAGGTGGATCTCTGTGAGTTCAAGGCCAGCCTGGTCTACAAAGCGAGTTCCAGGCCAGCTGGGGCTACAGGGAGACCCTGTCTCAAAAACGCCAAGAAAATAATTAATTAAAAAAAACTGGAGAGACAGCTCAGTGGTTAAGACTGCTTGCTGCTCTTTCAGAGAACTGGAGTTCAGTTTCCAACACCCATGTCGGGCAGCTCACAACCACCTGTAACTCCATCCATATCTAGGGATCTAAAGCCCATTTCTGGCCTCTTTGGTTTTATTCATGCATGTGCTCATACAGACACATGGACACATAAATAAATAAATCTAAAAAGAAAAAGAAAGAAAAAGGAAAGAAAGAAAGAAAGAAAGAAAGAAAGAAAGAAAGAAAGAAAGAAAGAAAGAAAGAAAGAAAGAAAAACTAAATACTGATCAGGTACAGTTGCACGAGCCTTTAATCCTAGCCCTTGGGAGACAGAGGCAGGCAGATATCTGTGGGATTGAGGCCAGATTGGTCTACATAGTGAGTTCCTGGCCAGCTGGGGTAATAGGGAGACCCTGCCTCAGAACAGCAGCAGCAATGACAACAACATCTAAATGGGGCCAGCAAGTAAAAGGCACTTGCTGTGAGACCAACACCTGAGTTCACCTCCAGGACCCACATGGTAGATGGAGAGAAATTATCTGCAAGTTGTCCTCTGACCACATGTATGCTGTGGCATGGAGGTTCACACACACACATGCTCATGCACAAATAAACAAATATGATTTTGAAAAAATTTAGACTAGATAGACAGCACAAATCATCTTTCCCTGACAATTTCTCAACAATGTCCGAAAAATGGCCAGAGGCCCTGGTAGGAGACTGGAATCCAGTAATTACTAGGACCACATTCCTCCAGGTCTCTCACGCCTGAGAGAATTCTCCTGGTGATTGGAGCAGACACTCCCACACCTTCAGGCACTCCAGGAGACAACTGTGGCTTTGATTTGTAAATGACTTCATGGTGAACTTCTTTTGTAGAAGTCTGAAGTCAAGACTAAGGATTAAAGGAAGAAAGGAGAGAGAAGCAGACAGGTGGGAGGTTGAGAGGCACCAACCAGCTTGACAAAGAACACTCAGCTTCCAAGCTGTGCTGGAAGTGCCACCCAGCAACAAAAGCCACAGTGGGGCAGAGGAGCTCACGAGGCCCGCCCCTCCCCTCCCAAGGATCCCCAGGCTGTAAATAGTTGCTCTTGCAAAGAGGCATTTTCTTCAGTGGTGTAGCCACTGCTTAAGTGCCCATGTGCTGTGAGCTATCCTAAAGAAACACACACACAGACACTCACAAATACACACACACACACACACAAATACACATACACACACAATACACACATGACATGAAAGTAGAAGGAAGACTATCTGGGAAGAGGAAGGGAACATGCAAGGATAAATGAACTAATCCTCTAATTTACTAATCTTGGGAGACACTAGTGAATAACACAGTAGCTAGGGAACCCAGTCAGAATCCCAGCATGTTATGGAACCCTGGGCTATGAGATAGGGTGGTTTAGATAGGGGTTGGGTAGAGGAGGGTAGAGTCTCCAAGTCCCTTTCTTAGGAAAGAGGCACCCGGGCCAACTCCAGGGGAAAGGCAAGGCTCCCTTTGCAAAGGCAGCAGAACTGGTGTCACCACGTGCCTCTCACACTCATGGGGACAAGCAGCCCCCAGACAGGCTTGGAAAGGGCTGAGGAACTGTTAGGAGCATAGTTAGCATGTAGAAGTTGTGTGAATTAGAAGTAGTTAGGATTAAAACTAACAGTAGATAATGTGTGAAATGTTGTAACCTTAAAGAAATTAGCAAGTGTTAAACTTAGCTCAGCAAGAGGCCTGCTCCAGCTTGGGGCTTTAGAGATAAGCACTCAGCTCAGTTGATTAGGTGGCCAGAGGCAGCATGGACACAAGGACCTGATAACGAGCCTGGGGTCCCCTGTCTTGATCAATGTGTGACCCCAGACAGGAAAAAATAGTCACCTGCTATGCAGGGGGCACCCTAGGCACAAGCCTGAGATTAGCACCTGAGACTCAGTGCACCCCACATGCCCAGTTGAGGCCTATTTAAGCTGGGAAGTTGTAGAGTGACTTTGCTTGCATTCCCCTCAGGGGACCTGCTGTGAGATACCAGTGTGAACCTCTCACCTAAGAACATGCTGCCCCCATGATACCAGCCTGAAGTGCATGCTGACCCTGCTGGCCACCGCTACTGCCCAGGCCAGCTTGCCTGAGCTGCTGAGAGAGATCCGCTTCAGCCAATCAACCGGCTTCTTGGAACTCCCCAGCATGGACCCCCTCCATCGCTTCCAAGAGACTAAGAGAATGCCACATTGGTGAGCAGCCTTGGGGAGATAGGCTAGGACAGGACAGAATTCGAATTATAGAATTAACCTGTGTGGGAATTAATAAAATTAGATTGTATTTATAATATTTGTGTCCCAGAAGCCAGGCGTGGTGGCGCATGCCTTTAATCCTAGCATTTGTGAGGCAGAGGCAGGTGGATCTCTGTAAGTTCAAGGCTAGCCTGGTCTACAAAGTAAGCTCCAGGCCAGCTGGGACTAAAGGGATACTCTGTCTCAAAAAAAGACCAAAAAAAAAAAAATTGTGTCCTGGATTCCTTTGGACCTGGCCCATGCTGGTCCACATGCTCATGGCAGGGACACATCTGGGCTGCAAGGTCAAGATTGCATCCACTAGGCAGTATATGTGGGCTGTGGAATACTATCTAACCTAAACAAAGGCAGTTCTGACACATGCTGCCTCCTGAATGAATCTTCAGAAACTGTGCTGAAAAGAATGAGCCAGACACAGAAAAGAAACTGCTAAACTTGCTTGAGGCACCTAGAATCATCAACCTCACAGATACAGCAGGGCTGGGAGGAATTGCCAGAGAAATGGGTGTTTAGGAGATACAGAGTTTACAGTTCTGAAGGTAGATAATGGTGATTATCGGAACAATGTTAACATGCTCAGGATAGCTGAACTGTACCCTTAAAAGTGGTTAAAATTAGGGCTGGAGGAGAGATGGCTCAGTGGTTAAGAGCGCTGACTGCTCTTGCAGAGGACCCGGGTTTGATTCCCAGCACCCACATGGTGGCTGAGAACCATCTTTAATTCCAGTTCCAGGGGAATCCAGCACCCTCTTCTGATCTCCAAAGCATTACATGACACGGATGCACCCTTACATGCAGACAGTACACTCATACACATAAAATAATAAATAAAATGAAAAAATGAAAAAAAATTTTTTAAAAGGGGGTTAAAATTTTGGAGCCACCTCAGATGTTAAAGGTGCATGTTCCCAAGTCTGACACCCTAAGTTTGATCCCTGGGACCCACATAGTGAAAGGAGAGGACAGATTTTTCTTTGTTGTTGTTGTTGCTTTGTCTTTTTGAGACGGGGTCACCCTTTAATCCCAGCTGGCCTGGAGTTTACTCTGTAGACCAGGCTGGCTTTGAACTCACAGAGATCTGCCTGCCTCTGCCTCCTGAGTGCTGGGACTAAAGGCCTGCACCACCACACAGACTTTTGTAAGATGACTTCTGACTTCCACATGTGGTATAGCACTTGTGTGCACACACATACACCAAAAAATGTAAAAAACATTTTAAATATTTTATTTACTACTTTTAGTCAATGTGTATAAATGTATTCCCTGCTTCTATGTAAGTGCACCTGTGTCATGCAATGCCTGAAGATGTCTGATCCCCTGGAACAGGAGTTAGGGTAGAGTTGTTAGCCACCATGTGGGTACCAGTAATCAAACCCAAGTCCTCTGCAAGTGCTCCTAACCACTGAACCATTTTTCCAGTCCCTTAAATTTTGTTTTAATGGTAAAAATTGGGCTGGGGATGTGGCTTAGTAAAATGCTTGCCTAGCATACACAAAAATCTTGGGTTCAAGCCAGGTGTGGTGGTGCACACCTTTAATCACAGTACTTGGGAGGCAGAAATCGATGGACCTCTGTGAGTTCAAGGCCAACCTGGTCTACATAGTGAGTTCCAGGACAGATGGAGCTACAGGGAGACACTGTCTCAAAAAGATTTAAAAAAAGGGCTGGAGGGATGGCCTAGTGGTTAAGAGCGCCGACCACTCTTGCAGAAGACCCGGGTTCGATCCACCCACGTGGTGGCTGAGAGCCATCTGTAACTCCAATTCCAGGAGAACTCCAGTTCCAGGGGAATCCGAGACCCTCTTCTGACCTCCGCAGCATTGCACAACATGGGTGCACAGACCTACATGCAGACAGTGCATTTCTACATACCAAAAAAAAAAAAAAGATAATAAATAAATAAAGGTCAGGGGGGCTATGTTGGTACACGCCTATTAATCCCAGCACTCCAGCACATTTGGAAAGTGGAAGCAGGAGGATCAGAAATTCAAAGTCATCTTTGATTATATAGGCAGTTAGAAGCCAGTCTAGGATACATGAAACCCAGTTTCTAAAAATAATTATGTATGGTAGTATATACCTGTAATTCTAGTACAAGTGAGGTGAAGGCAAAAGAATCAGCAGTTCATGGCCAGTCTGAGCTACATACAAAGAAGTTGTCTCAAAAAAAAAGGCCAGTAGTGGTGGGGCATTGCTACTTTATCTCAGCACTCAGTGAAGCAGAGAGGCGTGGATCCCTGCTGTGATCAAGGCCAGCCTGTTCCACATAGTGAGTTCAGGACACTGTGGGCTACGCAAGTAGATCTGTCGCAAAAGGGCTAAAAAAAAAAAAAAAAAAAAAAAAGAAACAAAAAAGATTGAGATGGTAAATTTAGGTCTAGTTAATGACAGTGAAAGATGTATAGAAATGTACCATGTGGACAGGAAGCAGGGGTCTGAAAGAAAGATTAGGTTGGCTTTGAGAAGTCATGGACCCACTCTTTGTTGTTTTTGTTGTTTTGCATGTGTGTGAGGTATGTGTGTGTGTATGCACATGTATGTGTGTGTGTGTCCATGCATGTGGAATTGAGAGGTAGTGATGTCAGATATCTTCCTCAACCACTCTCCATCTTATTGTTTTAACTTTATTTATTATTATTATTGTGTACGGTGAGGAGAGAGGCACCCCCATGACACAGCATGTATGTGGAGGTCAGAGGATAACTATGCAGTCACTTCTCTCCTTCCACATTTACGAAGTGCACTTCATGCTGGGTGTGGTGGTGCACGTCTTTAATCCTAGCACTTGAGAGGCAGAGGCAGGCAGATCTCTGTGAGTTCAAGGCCAGCCTGGTCTACAGAGACAGTTCCAGGCCAGCTGGGGCTACAGGGAGACCCTGTCTCGAAAAGACCAAAAACAAAAACAACCTGAAGTGCACTTCAGGAATTGAATCCAGGTCCTGGGCTTGCGTGGCAGGTGCCTTTACTTGCTGAAAGACCCCAAAGCTCTCCCCACCTTATGTTTAAATTTATTTTCATTTTATATATGTGAGTGTTTTGTCTGAATGGATGTAAGTGCATCTCATTTTCAATGTCCAAAGAGGCCAATGTAGTAAGTGGTCAATTCCACATTGGAACAGGCCATTGAGAAAGCACACATGTAAAAGCACAGCCAGAGGACACAAGGCAGGGTACAATTCCAAATACAGAATGGCTCTTTATTCAAATGCAGCATGTCACTATACAGTCAGGGTGACATCACCTCCTAGTAGCCAATCCCAGACCTTTGTACATCACATCATCCCAATACGCAGGCATAGACAGAGAGGTCCTGTGACCCTCATTCATGCCTCTGGGACATGCTGGCTGGAATGTTAGCTCACACATGCATCTAAGCTCAGATCAGACATGCTCACAGGCAAGAAGAGGGCATCAAATACCCCCTGGAATTGGAGTTACAAATGGTTGTTAGCCTCCCTGTGGGTGCTGGGAACCAAACCTGGGTCTTCTGCAGGAACAGCTAATGCTCTCCATCCCTGAGCCATCTTTCTGGTTGCCCTGTGTTATTTTTGGAGATGGGGGGGTGTCTTTTCACTGAACTCGAAGCACACTGACTTGGAAACTCAGAACACATCTGACCAGGGAGTCCTGGGGATCCTCTTGTCTCTGCCTCTCCAGCTCTGGAGAGCCAGGTACAGGCAATCGTGCCTAGATTTCACATGGTGCTGTGAATTCGAATTCATGTCCTCATGCTTATGAGGCAAGAACTTTACCAACTGAGCCATTTTATCTCCTCAGCCCCCAGGGATGCTGTTCTTGATGAAGTCCCCTGACCTGTCTCTCTTATCACTCAGCCTCCCAAGGCATGCTCTCACATTTGTTTCTAAGTTGGCTTGTACATGTGACCAGGAGGTGGTCTCAGGATGGTGCATCCTACTGTGCCCTACTGGGTTTAGGGTGCCAGGGACAATCTCTTGTGAAGTGGCAAATGAGGTTCATTGCAGCTTCAGATTCCTTGCATGAGATTCTGGGAAATATGGGCCTGGCTAGGCCCTCAGGAAGGTCAAGAGAGGAAGAGATGGTGAGCAGAGGGGTAAGCTCTGGAAGACAGCCATTTGTGATTTGCCTGTCCTGAGGAGCTGCCTACCTCAGCAGTTTCTCTGGGAGAAGTATCTTCTCCAAAGTCCCCAGATTAAGAAGACCTTGGCCCTACCTACAACCTACAGAGCAGCTGACTAGGGGGCCTGCACCCAGCATGAAGGGAGGAGCCAGCTCAGAGTGACCCCAGTCTAAATCAAGCAGGCTCCATGGATCTCTGTCAACACTCTGGACTGCACTTGGCAGTGAGCAGCCATCTGAGGGAAGAGGTGCATCCTGGGCTTGCCCAGAGACAGCAGAAGCAAGATATAGCCACACACTTAGGAAGCCATGGAGGAGAGTTCAAGGTCAAGCAGGGCCTTAATTCCTGCTGGGGATGGTAAGGGTCCTAGGTAATTTACAAGCAGGGTAAAAATCTGTACAGGTTGCTGAAGAAGAGATAATTTCCCAACTCTAAATAATAGAAGCATCCAGAAGGAAATAACCAGAAACTTTTGCCAATTGATCTGGAAACTGGGAAAAGGTCCCAAAGTTATTAATAACCCCCATGTTCTGGGAACTGATTTCATGTGCCAGACAAAGGGATTAGAAAGTTGCTGTAGAAGACAAAGTGGTTTCAACCAGAGCTCCACTTTTGGCTCTCCCAACAAATAATTGTTTTTTTTTTGACAGAAGAGCTGATTGGTTCCCTGAAAAATCTGGTGAGCTGGTTAATTGACATATTAACTACTCAGTCATGGGATGATATATACATATATATATATATATATATATATATATATATATATATATATATGTTCTCATTTTAACACTACGGATAGGGAACCATCTTTTGAAGATAGCAAATGGATTTTTAATGAACTAATTTTGTATATGTAAGTTAAAATGAACATGAACAGTGTGTGGTTGTTGCATAATATATTAGTTTTTATTGAAATTTTGTGTATTTTACACAGAAAATCCTAAACATCACTATACCCTCTTGGCAACCTCCCACAGCCCACCCTCTGGAATTCATAAATTCTGTCATCTGTATCAAGTTAATGTCTCCAAATGTTCCTCAGTACAAGTTCATCCAATTAGTTTTAGTCAGCTAATCAACAGTTACTCTTCTTAAGAAGATCAGCTCTTCCTCACCCAGCAGGAATTGGTTAGTTGCCAATAATTATTTGACTAAGTTTCTATTCTGCTGTCCATTTCCACAATGGCCATTTACTTCTCCCCAACCCTCACCCTCTGGCTCTTACAGTCCTTTTCCCAAATCTTCTTAAAATGGTTCTTGTGCCCTGCGTGGGTACCCTGTCCAAGGATCCACTCTACAGCCTCTTATTCTCCACACTTTGGCCATTTGTGACTCAGTGCTCCTGGTCCTCCATTGCATGAGAGAGCTTCATTGATGATAATTGAGAGATTCATTAGTATTTTCTTTACCACTTGTTCTGTTCCATGACCCATAGATACAGAGTTTGCATCATAGAAGTTATTGTCTCTTAAATGAATGGATAATAACAAGATTTCAGCCAAATAAATATTTTTTGTATTTGTTCATGACAATATTTTGCATAACAATTTATATTTTGTTGCGCTTTCTGTACTTTTTTTTTAGGATTTTAGGATTGGTATGGCAGTAAATTAAAATGCAATGTATTTTACTTTATTAATTTTTATTTTGACATTATTAAATCCTATCAGTCGTCACCACTGTATTTAATTGGTATTCTAAAATACATAATTCCTGAAGCAAGTGGAGACTCCAGGAAACATAATTCATGACCCTTCTCATTCACATATAAATGGGTTAGAATTTAGGGCAAGCTTAATTTGATGTATTACCAGAGCATACAGATAGGCATCCCAATAAGGCAAAATCTACAATCAAAGAAGAGTTGAAAAATGAGGAATCTGTCTCTGGAATTATATTTGTGAAACAATTCATAAAAAAAAACCCATACATATACACATATAATTAAAACATGCAATTTGATGGAAAAACATCACTTGTAATACAAGAGGTTTTCATATAAATAATGAGCACAAATAAAAAACAGTGAGGCACACCAAAAATAATGAAATATGTCTTCGAGGACATAACATCTTTTTAAAATATCTCATTCTTATAGTTTAAGATATGTTTNCAAGGCATGCTCTCACATTTGTTTCTAAGTTGGCTTGTACATGTGACCAGGAGGTGGTCTCAGGATGGTGCATCCTACTGTGCCCTACTGGGTTTAGGGTGCCAGGGACAATCTCTTGTGAAGTGGCAAATGAGGTTCATTGCAGTTCAGATTCCTTGCATGAGATTCTGGGAAATATGGGCCTGGCTAGGCCCTCAGGAAGGTCAAGAGAGGAAGAGATGGTGAGCAGAGGGGTAAGCTCTGGAAGACAGCCATTTGTGATTTGCCTGTCCTGAGGAGCTGCCTACCTCAGCAGTTTCTCTGGGAGAAGTATCTTCTCCAAAGTCCCCAGATTAAGAAGACCTTGGCCCTACCTACAACCTACAGAGCAGCTGACTAGGGGGCCTGCACCCAGCATGAAGGGAGGAGCCAGCTCAGAGTGACCCCAGTCTAAATCAAGCAGGCTCCATGGATCTCTGTCAACACTCTGGACTGCACTTGGCAGTGAGCAGCCATCTGAGGGAAGAGGTGCATCCTGGGCTTGCCCAGAGACAGCAGAAGCAAGATATAGCCACACACTTAGGAAGCCATGGAGGAGAGTTCAAGGTCAAGCAGGGCCTTAATTCCTGCTGGGGATGGTAAGGGTCCTAGGTAATTACAAGCAGGGTAAAAATCTGTACAGGTTGCTGAAGAAGAGATAATTTCCCAACTCTAAATAATAGAAGCATCCAGAAGGAAATAACCAGAAACTTTTGCCAATTGATCTGGAAACTGGGAAAAGGTCCCAAAGTTATTATAACCCCCATGTTCTGGGAACTGATTTCATGTGCCAGACAAAAGGATTAGAAAGTTGCTGTAGAAGACAAAGTGGTTTCAACCAGAGCTCCACTTTTGGCTCTCCCAACAAATAATTGTTTTTTTATTTGAAAGAAGAGCTGATTGGTTCCCTGAAAAATCTGGTGAGCTGGTTATTGACATTTAACTACTCAGTCATGGTGATATATATACATATATATATAGTATATATATATATATATATATATATATATATATTGGTCTCATGTACCTCAGGCTGGCCTTAAATTCAAATTTGCTAGATAACTGTATTAGTCACTTTTTGTTGCTGTGATAAAACACCATGACCAAAGAACTTATAAAGGAAGAGGTTGATTTCGCTTATGATTGACTGTTCCAGGGAATTAGAGTCCATTGTGGCAGGAGGCATGGTGGCGAGCTGGAGCAGGGAGCCAAGGGTCACATCTCGCAATGAGCACAGGAAGCCAAGAGAGAGAGCAATCTGTAGACCATGAGGCTTGTTAACTCACCAAGCCATGCCCACAATGAATGTACTTCCTCTAGCATGGCCACACTTTTAAGACCTTCAAAAACATGTCCACCAACTGGAGACAAATGTCTGAATACTTAAACCTGTGGGGGACACTCATCTAAACCCCACATTCCACTCCCTGGCCCCCTATAGGCTCTGACCATATAAAATGCAAAATGCATTTTAGTCCAACCTTAAAAGTCCCCATAGTCTTTACCAGTTTCAATGCATTCAAAATCTACAGTCCAAAGTCGACTTCTGAGACTCAGGCCTATCTCTTAACTGTAAGCTCCTGTAAAATCAAAAGACAAATTACATATTCCCAATGTTACAATGGAACAATACACATTCCATTCCAAAAAGGAGGAATAGAGGCATGTGAGAAATACTGGACCAAAACAAGACTGTGAAACCAGCAGGCAAAAACCAAGTCCAGTAGCTCCCATGCAACTCTGGACTTTACATTCCAAAGGGCTTAGATGGCTCAGCTCTTCCCGCTTTGCTTGCAACATACACTCTTTCTTAGGCCGGTACCACTCCCTGTATGCAGCTTCCTTGCAAATATCTCACGTCTGGCACTCCGAATGTCTTCTTGGGGTCTCTGCTGCCACCAGGCTTCACATTCACAGCTTCATGCAATAAGCCTATCAGGGCCTTCTTTATGCAGGGACAGCCCTGCCTGACCTGCAGCTCTCTGAAACAGCAGAGGAACTGATGACCCCTTCACTCTTGCAATTCATATCTCTAAAGCCAGCACCATGTGAATGAAACTGCCGAGTTTGGCTGGCAATTTGGGATGGACCCTGGCCTATTTCAACCACATTTGCAACTTTCTCTCTCCCTGGACTGTGTACGGATTAGCTGGGTGTGGTCTTGCCCTGAAGTACTGATTCTTTTGTTTACTTGTAAATCCAGGCCTCTCCTTAATCACTTTAGTCTCCTTTATGAAAGGGAGCCTCTCCCTCACAAGCCTTGGCCACACCTTTAATCTCCTAGGTACTTTTCAGATCCAAATGTACATTCTGCATTCCTTCTGCCCCATTTGCTCTTTTCACTTAGATCTGTATAATATTCACCATTAAAACCATAGCCACCATTTCTACATTAGGCTGTCTTGAAATATCCTCTGCCAAAGACATTAGTCCATTGCTTTTCAACTTAGCATCAGGCAAGCATTTGGGCTGTGGGCAAACTGCTGCCAGACTCTTTATCAAAATATCCCAGTTGCTGCCTAAGTCTTTATTTTCCTCTGGAACTACATTTTTTGCAGCAATGCTTTCTTCCAGGCTTCTACTAGAATGGCCCATTAAGCTCTGCTTACAGTAGTCAACAGCTTTTCTAGCCCAAAGTTCCAAAGTCTTCCACATTTCTCCAAACATCCACATGGTCAGGTTCTTCACAGCCAACAGCCCACTCTCTGGTACCAAATAACTGTATTAGTCACTTTTATGTGGCTGTGATAAAACACCATGACCAAGGAACTTATAAAAGGAAGAGTTTATTTGAGCTTACAATTGACTGTTCCAGGGAATTAGAGTCCATTGTGGTGGGAGGCATGGTGGCTGGAGCTGGAACAGGCAGCTGAGGGTCACATCTCGCAATGAGCACAGGAAGCCAAGAGAGAGAGCAACTGTAGACCAGGAGGCTTGTTAAACTCACTAAGCCTGCCCCCAATAATGTACTTCCTCTAGCATGGCCACACCTTTTAAGATCTCCAAAAACCATGCCATCAACTGGAGACAAATGTCTGAATACTTAAAGCCTATGTGGGACACTCATCCAAACCACCACAGTAGCCGAGGATAACCTTGTTCTCCTGATCATCCTGCATCCACCTCCTGAGTGCTGGGATTACAGGCATGTACCACCGCTTGTTTATGCAGTACTAGGGATGATACCCAGGGCTTCATGCATGCTAGGCCAGCACTGTGCCAACTGAGCTACGTTCTGCAGCACTTCCTTCCTTTCTTTCTTTCTTTGTATCTTTCTTTCTTTCTTCCTTTTTTTTTTTTTTTTTTTTTTTGTCTTTTTGAGACAAATGTGCTGGAATTATACTGCTACTTCCCTATGTGTGGTTTGTGTTCCTGGGGGAGCCCTCATTTGGAACTCTCTCCTCTGAGTATAATATGGTGGTTGCCCTTGTGAAATCTTATACACACAAGGTCCACACAGCACTGGGCCCACTATCATTCCTAGTGGAAGGAGGTGGTGGGTTCATCAGGCAGTACAAGAGGGGGCTCACAAGGGGACACTCTTCTTGAGAATACATAAGGAGATAACGATTGTTTAGAAAGAGACCATTCTGGGGCTGGAGAGATGGCCTAGTGGTTAAGAGAGCCGACTGCTCTTGCAGAGGACCCGGGTTCGATCCCCGGCACCCACATGGTGGCTGAGAACCGCCTGTAACTCCAATTCCAGGAGAACTCCAGTTCCAGGGGAATCCGAAGCCCTCTTCTGACCTCCGCAGCATTGCACGACACGGGTGCACAGACTTACATGCAGACAGTACATACATAAACATAAATAAAAAAAATTAAAAAAAAAGAAAACACATGGCTGGGAAAGCATAAAATATATCATAGGAAAAAAAAAAGAAAGAAAGAGACTACTCTGTGATGTAGTTGCCTGTCAGTTGCCCATGCTCCTGTGAATAGCCCTTCATTCATACTCCTGTAAGGAGCTTCAACTGAGCTAGACTTGTTCACCAAGCTACCAAGCTAGACTTGAATGGACTTTCTATTTCTTTCTTTCTTTCTTTCTTTCTTTCTTTCTTTCTTTCTTTCTTTCTTTCTTCTTTCTTTTTTGAGACAAGGTCTCTGTATTAGTCAGGGTTCTCTAAAGAAACAGAAGCAACAGGATGAATATATATAACTATATACAATTTATTGATTTGCTCACGTGACGGAGCTCAACAGTAGCGCCGAACTGGAGAGGTCGGGAATCCAGGGAACTGCTCAGTCTGCAAGGCTGGATGTCTCAGGAGTCCCAGTCTAGTGCTGAAGGCCCGAATGGATTCCAGGAGATCTGCCAGTCTCAGTACACGCTGGGATCCAAAAGGTTGATCACAGCAGCAAGACAAACTCACCAGATGAGAGAGAGGCAAGCTGCCAGGAAAGAAGGGAAAAAAGGGGCCAGCTCCCCTGCCGTGGCCTTAAATACTGCCTGCCAGGCAGAAGGTAACACCCACATTTGGGGGTGGGCCATCTGGGTTGAGGTGTCCAATCAGAAGACCCTTTTCTCATTTTTTTGTTCCTTAGTCCAGTCAAGTTGACACCCAGGATTAACCATGACAGTCTCCTTATAGCCCCAGCTGGTCTGGAACTCACTCTTAGACACCGGCTGTCTTTGAACTCACAGAGATCTGCCTGCCTCTCTGCCTCCCAAGTGCTAGGAATTAAAGGCATGCGCCCACCATGCCCAGCCAAACTTGTTTCTGTGGTTGCAGTTGTTAGTACCTCAACAGGGACCTGACAGAACTAAAGATGTGTTTGGGAGGACCAGTTGCATTTTCCCTGCTATGGAACATAAGACATGCAACTTAAGCTAAGCCATCTGTGGGTGGTATGTGAGGGAAATGCCTTCCTCCCCCATACAGCATGGAATGGCTGTAGTGTCCCTGTTATGAGATGTGTAACTGAGGCTGCCTCCTTTGAAAGTAGCTGGAGGTGGGAGTCCGAAGTAACCATCCTCCTCTATGTGGAAGTTAGCATTTACATCTTGTTTTCCCTTTCCCCTCAACTTTGCCAGCCAAATAAGAGGGTGATGTAGAGGATACCAACCACATAGATTCCTCCCCTGAAATTTCTCTCTTATATGGGCAATTGATATTGATTGATTGATTGATTGATTGATTGAGACAGGGTCTCACTTGTAGATCATTCTGGCCTGGAATTCACTATGTTAGGCCAGGTTGGTCTCCGATTTGCCATGTTTTCCTACTTCAACCTCCCAGTGCTAATAGGACAGTGAGTAAGTTCTTTTGCTTTTTGGGTAGACAAGCTGAGCATCAGTCTTCTGCCTTATCTCCCATGCAATAGGCATGCAACTGATGTCACAGCCTGCAATATGATTTTCAACCCTATATATCCTACTTTTCAGGAAATGCATTAATGTTTTATATTATATTTTTGTTTTAATATTCTGTCAATTGTTTTGGGGGACCCTACTTATCAAGCAGATCTGCCACTGCATACCAAAGTCAGGGGTAACCCCCCCTTTTTGTTGGTCTTTTTTGAGGACAGGGTCTCCCTTTAGTTCCAGCTGGCCTGGAGCTCCCTCTGTAGACCAGTCTGGCCTTTAACTCACTGAGATCCGCCTGCCTCTGCCTTCTTAGTGCTGGGAATAAAGGTGTGTGCCACCACACTGGCCAGGGGTAACCCTTTACTTTGGCTAAGTGAAGAGCTTACCTAGACCAGAGGGGGACCACTAAGTAGTAGTCTCTGAACATCTGAGTTCTAGGAAGTCCTGGAATCAATAGACTACATGTCAATGCCAAACATGAGTCTCCAAGAGATAGAACCCATGGAACCAAGTTCCTATCAAGAAGGGACTACTTCGTGTGGTGGCACACACCTTTAATCCTAGCACTTGGGAGGCAGAAGTCAGGCCGATCTTTGTGAGTTCAGGCCAGCCTGGTCTACAGGTGGTTCAGGACAGCTTGGGCTACAGGGAGACCCTGTCTCAAAAAAACCAAAAAAAAAAAAAAAAAAAAACAAGGGACTACTCTTTACGCGTGCCATGGTGGTGCATGACTTTAATCCTAGCACTTGGAAGGCGAGGCAGAGGACTTGTGAGTTCAAGGCCAGCCTGGTCTACATAGTGAGTTCCAGGCCAGCTGGGGCTTACAGAGACCCAGTCTCGAAAAGACAAAAAAAAAAAAAGGGAACACTCTTCTCCCAGTGCCTGGTACACTGATGTTTCCAGCAAGGGCCATAGGTCACAGGGACAGCAGCAGAAGTCTAGCTGTCTGCCTATATTATTGGCAGATGGGAGTTCATCAAAGAAGTGAAGGGTTAAACTAAGGCTGTGTGGTTGGTAGTCATGAATGAGCCCTCCCCTCTTCATGGGTACACGTATAACTGGATGTTGTACCAGGTGCTTACTCTGTGGATCCCAATATGGCACTTGCAGAATTAGGAGATGGGCCACAGGCCCCTATGGCTTCATGTAAGAAGACTTTTGCTGTGTAGGAAAAATGAAGTGGCAGTTCATCATGTGGCAGGCCATAAACCTCTGCTCAGCCCAGGGAGCGATAAGGCAGACAGTTAACCTGTGTTTGGTGGATACAAAAGCCAGTAACCAGGATATTGCTGGGTGGCAGGCAGGAAGACCAAGACACAGGTAAATCCCAGTGGAGACTGGGTCTGTCTCGGGAAGAGATACGTATGGAATGCCTGCCAGCAATACCCAATATGTACTCAGGTATTCCCAGGGATCAGTTAACTAAAGATCCTCTAAAACAAGGCTAAATAGCATCTCTACTAGCCTAAGTTGGAACATCCTAACCTTAGGAAGTATAGCTAGTTGATTAGTCATATGTTGTTGTTCCCTATGTTTTCTCTGTGGTTCCATTCCAGTAAAGCTCTTGATAGCTAAAAGGAGTGGAATAAAGGGAATCAAAGCTGTAGGGGTATGTTTACCTTTAGACAACATGATGCTGATATGGATTTCCCACATGGGCCAAAATACCTAACAGAAGACATCTGGGAGGGTATTAGTCAGCACGAATGGCTGACACTGGCTGTCAGGGATGCCAAAAGTAACCAGTTATGTAATTTGTTATATAACTAGGTTTGTCAAGAAGCTACCTTTGCTGGGCATGGTGGTGCACACCTTTAATCCAACACTCTTCAGAGGCAGAGGCAGGTGGATCTCTGTGAGTTAAGGCCAGGCTGGTCTACAAAGCCAGCTCCAGGCCAGCTGGGGCTAAAGGGAGACCCTGTCTCAAAAAAGACCAAAAAAAAGGCCACCTTTGTATGATCTCCTAGTTAAAAAAAAAAAAAGTTCTAGCCAGGTATGGTGGCCCTCGCCTTTAATCCCAGCACTCTTCGGAGGCAGAGGCAGGCAGATCTCTATGAGTTCAAAGTCAGCTTGGTCTACATAGTGAGTTCCAGGACAGCTGGAGCTATGGGGGACCCTGTCTCTAAAAGATTAAAAAAAAATTCTTGAGGGGCTGGAGAGATGGCCTAGCGGTTAAGAGCACTGACCGCTCTTACGGAGGACCCGGGTTCGATCCCCAGCACCCACATGGCGGCCGAGAACCGTCTGAAACTCCAATTCCAGGAGAACTCCAGTTCCAGGGGAATCCGAGACCCTCTTCTGACCTCCGCGGCATTGCACGACACGGGTGCACAGACCTACATGTATACAGTACATTCATACACATACAGAAATAAATAAAAATTAATTAAAAAAAAATTCTTGAGACAAAAGGCACATGTGTTCTTACCAGCAGCTGCCTGCTCAGCAGCCTTTACCCGGAGAAAACAAAACGTGTTACATTTGCCAACAACTCTTTAACTCTTTAATCTCCTAGTTCTTTGAGACTCTCCATGTCTGGCCTCCCTGGAACTCAGCCTTCACAACTGTGGAGGGCCTATGCCTGTCATCAAGGGATACAAATATATCTTCACCTATATGGGCCCTGCCAAAGGCCTCTTGCAAACTTTTTTTTAAATTGATGCTTTGTGTATTTCATACATCATTTTCCAATTCAGTTCAGGCATATTTCCATTTCCCTTCCCCCCACCCCACCCCACCCCATCCCAGATCTTGCATTCTGCCATAACTGTCCCGCATCTTTCTCTGTTTTTTTTTCATTGTTTAGCAATAGGTGATAATTTATGAGTACAAGCATCTTTCATGTATAACCAATTTGCAGGCAGTTGTGCCCAAACCCACACAGCCCATGGGTCCCACCATCCAATGGGGGGGGGGGCTTGTATGTTCAATCAAGTTGATCAAATGAGTGTCCAGACTATATTGCTGTAGTTTCACCATTCACCCCAATCGCAGCCCTTACATTCTACCATGCCCCCTCTTCTTAGTTGTTACAAGTAAGGATCCACAGAGGGCTTTGAAGTTTGTAGCAATCTGAGGCTTTCTACTCAATGCAAAGCTATATCTTTTCTTTCTCAGCAAACATTTCTCTTGCAAACATTTCTTTACATGCAAAGAGCATATAAGGTTACCAGCAAGAGCCTCATCCAGTTTTGTGTTATTCTCAGGCATACCCAGAAAATTGACACTGATGGGTGCTCATTTCACAAACATTGATATGCAGAAATGGGTTGAAGATGACTAAGTCCAATGGTATGTCCACCTACCTTACAGTCTCTACCAGAGCTTTGGGCCTAATTTAAAGAAAAGAACTGTTGTATGAGGGGCCAGGTGTGGTGGGCAAGGGTACAATCCAAGCACTTTGGAGGCGAGGCAGGTGGATCTCTGAGTTCAGGCCAACCTTCTACAAGCGAGTATGAGCCAGCTGGCAAGTAAAGGGAGACACTGTCTCAAAAAAGACCNTAGCGCTGAACTTGAGAGGTCACTAGTTCCAAGGAAACTCTCATTCGCAAGGCTGGATGTCTCAGGAGTCCAGTCTATTGCTGAAGGCCCGAATGGATTCAGGAGATCTGCCAGTCTCAGTACACCTGGGATCAAAAGGGTTGATCACAGCAGCAAAGACAACTCACCAGATGAGAGAGGCAAGCTGCAGGAAAGAAGGGAAAAAGGTGGCCAGCTACCGCTGCCGTGGCCTTAAATACTGCCTGCGGCAGAAGGTAAACACCCACATTTGGGGTGGGCCATCTGGGTTGAGGAGGTCCAATCAGAAGACCCTTTTCTCTTATTTGTTCCTTAGTCCAGTCAAGTTGACACCAGGATTACCATGACAGTCTCCTTATAGCCCCAGCTGTCTGGAACTCACTCTTAGACCAGGCTGTCCTTAAACTCACAGAGATCTTGCCTGCCTCTGCCTCCAAGTGCTAGGAATTAAAGGCATCGCCCACCATGCCCAGCAACACTTGTTTCTGTGGTCCAGTGTGTTAGTACCTCAACAGGGACCTGACAGAACTAAAGATGTGTTTGGGAGGACCAGTTGCATTTTCCCTGCTATGGAACATAAGACATGCAACTTAAGCTAAGCCATCTGTGGGTGATATGTGAGGGAAATGCCTTCCTCCCCCATACAGCATGGAATGGCTGTAGTGTCCCTGTTATGAGATGTGTAACTGAGGCTGCCTCCTTTGAAAGTAGCTGGAGGTGGGAGTCCGAAGTAACCATCCTCCTCTATGTGGAAGTTAGCATTTACATCTTGTTTTCCCTTTCCCCTCAACTTTGCCAGCCAAATAAGAGGGTGATGTAGAGGATACCAACCACATAGATTCCTCCCCTGAAATTCTCTCTTATATGGGGCAATTGATATTGATTGATTGATTGATTGATTGATTGAGACAGTGGGTCTCACTTGTAGATCATTCTGGCCTGGAAATTCACTATGTAAGGCCAGGTTGGTCTCAGATTTGCCATGGTTTCCTACTTCAACCTCCCAAGTGCTAATAGGACAAGGGAGTAAGTTCTTTTTGGGTAGACAGCTGAGCATCAGTCTTCTGCCTTATCTCCCATGCAATAGGCATGCAACTGATGTCACAGCCTGCATATGATTTCAACCCATATATCCTTACTTTCAGGAACTGCATTATATGTTTTTTTATATTTATATGTTTTAATATTCTGTCAATTGTTTTGGGGGACCCTACTTATCAAGCAGATCTGCCACTGCATACCAAAGTCAGGGGTAACCCCCCCTTTTGTTGGTCTTTTTGAGACAGGGTCTCCCTTTAGTTCCAGCTGGCCTGGAGCTCCCTCTGTAGACCAGTCTGGCCTTTAACTCACTGAGATCCGCCTGCCTCTGCCTTCCTAGTGCTGGGATTAAAGGTGTGTGCCACCACACTGGCCAGGGGTAACCCTTTACTTTGGCTAAGTGAAGAGCTTACCTAGACCAGAGGGGGACCACTAAGTAGTAGTCTCTGAACATCTGAGTTCTAGGAAGTCCTGGAATCAATAGACTACATGTCAATGCCAAACATGAGTCTCCAAGAGATAGAACCCATGGAACCAAGTTCCTATCAAGAAGGGACTACTTGTGTGGTGGCACACACCTTAATCCTTCAGCCACTTAGCAGCCGAGAAGCAGAAGCAGGCGATTCTTTGCTGGTTAAGCCAGCCTGGTCTACAGAGTGGTTCCAGGACAGCTGGGGCTACAGGGAGACCCTGTCTCAAAAAACCAAAAAAAAAAAAGAAAAAAAAAAGGGATCACTCTAGCTGGGCCCTGGTGGTGCATGACTTTAATCCTAGCACTTGGAAGGCAGAGGCAGAGGATCTTTGTGAGTTCAAGCCAGCCTGGTCTACATAGTGAGTTCCAGGCCAGCTGGGGCTACAGGGAGACCCAGTCTCGAAAAGACAAAAAAAAAAAAAAAGGGAAACCCTCATTCTCCGTGCCTGGTACACTGATGTTTCCAGCAAGGGCCATAGGTCACAGGGACAGCAGCAGAAGTCTAGCTGTCTGCCTATATTATTGGCAGATGGGAGTTCATCAAAGAAGTGAAGGGTTAAACTAAGGCTGTGTGGTTGGTAGTCATGAATGAGCCCTCCCCTCTTCATGGGTACACTATAACTGGATGTTGTACCAGGTGCTTACTCTGTGGATCCCAATATGGCACTTGCAGAATTAGGAGATGGGCCACAGGCCCCTATGGCTTCATGTAAGAAGACTTTTGCTGTGTAGGAAAAATGTAAAGTGGACAGTTCATCATGTGGCAGGCCATAAACCTCTGCTCAGCCCAGGGAGCGATTAAGGCAGACAGTTAACCTGTGTTTGGTGGATACAAAAGCCAGTAACCAGGATATTGCTGGGTGGCAGGCAGGAAGACCAAGACACAGGTAAATCCCAGTGGAGACTGGGTCTGTCTCGGGAAGAGATACGTATGGAATGCCTGCCAGCAATACCCAATATGTACTCAGGTATTCCCAGGGATCAGTTAACTAAAGATCCTCTAAAACAAGGCTAAATAGCATCTCTACTAGCCTAAGTTGGAACATCCTAACCTTAGGAAGTATAGCTAGTTGATTAGTCATATGTTGTTGTTCCCTATGTTTTCTCTGTGGTTCCATTCCAGTAAAGCTCTTGATAGCTAAAAGGAGTGGAATAAAGGGAATCAAAGCTGTAGGGGTATGTTTACCTTTAGACAACATGATGCTGATATGGATTTCCCACATGGGCCAAAATACCTAACAGAAGACATCTGGGAGGGTATTAGTCAGCACGAATGGCTGACACTGGTGTCAGGGATGCCAAAAGTAACCAGGTTATGTAATTTTTATATAACTAGGTTTTGTCAAGAAGCTACCCTTTTGCTGGCATGGTGGGTGACACCTTTAATCCAACACTCTTCAGAGGCAGAGGCAGGTGGATCTCTGTGAGTTAAGGCCAGCCTGGTCTACAAGAGCCAGCTCCAGGCCAGCTGGGGCTAAAAGGGAGACCCTTTTGTCTCAAAAAAAGACCAAAAAAAAGGCACCTTTTATATTCCTAGTTAAAAAAAAAAAAAAAAGTTCTTCAGCCAGGTATGGTGGCCCTCGCCTTTAATCCCAGCATCTTCGGAAGGCAGAGGCAGGCAGATCTCTATGAGTTCAAAGTCAGCTTGGTCTACATAGTGAGTTCCAGGACAGCTGGAGCTATGGGGGACCCTGTCTCTAAAAGATAATAAAAAAAAAATTCTTGAGGGGCTGGAGAGATGGCCTAGCGGTTAAGAGCACTGACCGCTCTTACGGAGGACCCGGTTCGATTCCCCAGCACCCCACATGGCGGCCGAGAACCGTCTGAAACTCCAATTCCAGGAGGAACTCCAGTTCCAGGGGAATCCGAGACCCTCTTCTGACCTCCGCGGCATTGCACGACACGGGTGCACAGACCTTACATGTATACAGTACATTCATAACATACAGAAATAAATAAAAATTAATTAAAAAAAAAATTCTTGAGACCAAAAAGGCACATGTGTGTTCTTACCAGCAGCTGCCTGCTCAGCAGCCTTTACCCGAGAGGAGAAAACAAAACGTGTTACATTTGCCAACAACTCTTTAACTCTTTAATCTCCTTAGTTCTTTGAGACTCTCCATGTCTGGCCTCCCTGGAACTCAGCCTTCACAAACTGTGGAGGGCCTATGCCTGTCATCAAGGGATACAAATATATCTTCACCTATTGGGCCCTGCCAAAGGCCCTTGCCAAACTTTTTTTTAAATTGATGCTTTGTGTATTTCATACATCATTTTTCCAATTCAGTTCAGGCATATTTCCATTCCCTTCCCCCCACCCACCCCACCCCATCCCAGATCTTGCATTCTGCCATAACTGTCCCGCATCTTTCTCTGTTTTTTTTTCATTGTTTAGCAATAGGTGATAATTTTATGAAGCTACAAGCATCCTTTCATGTAAACCAATTTGCAGGGCAGTTGTGCCCAAACCCAACACAGCCCACTGGGTCCACCATCAATGGGGGGGGGGGCTTGTATGTTCAATCAAGTTGATCAAATGAGTGTCCAGACTATATGCTGTAGTTTTCACCATTCACCCCAATCGCCACCCTTACATTCTACCATGCCCCTCTTTTCTCTGCACATTGTTCCCTAGGTCTTAGAAAAGGGGGCACAGGTGGAGACGAAGCAAAACAGTCTACTTTTCTCTGGAGCTGTTGTCTTTTGAACTCTGGTCAATTCTGGCTGTTTCCTTTCTTGGGCTGACAGTTGTCCAGGAATAACCTTTCGATCCTACTAATGAAGCACAAGCAATTAGATATATAGGTATTAAAACAGTACTAATTATTATGGTAGGTTACTTTGGTATAGACCAGATGTTTGGATTGGTATGTTAATCCATGAATTACATTTTTTCTGTTAAATAGACAGGGTCTACTGTGGTATAACATCTCCTAACCATTAGAGGATGTAAGTTTGTAGCATCAGCCATGGGTTATTCCTCCAAGGAGAAAGCCAATAGCCAATTAGATTTGGGATATACAGGCATATATGTTGCCTCTGCTGCACAGTATTTCCAGGCAGGTGGGAGTGTAGCTGGTGCTGATGGAGGAGTCTTGCTTGACTCAAGAAGACCCATATTGCTTTTGGGTTTAGTGGCCTTTGGTAATCAGCTCTCTTGTATTCCAGAGGCCATCTGTACACTTGCATTGGTGTGGGGTCTCCAATACATCTTTCCCATGTTCAATGATCAGGTCTTTGCAGCAGGGCCTTTATCGCCTCTCTTCTTGCAGGTATCCCAATTTAGAGCTAAGGCAAGAACCTTACTTCCTTTCTGTGGTAGGGCTTGGATTCCCCTGGCCAAACATCTCCTTCACTTGGTTAAAATAATCCATTGTGAGTGCCTTGTATTAATATATTTTTCTTAAAGTGCATAGCTTAAGGAGACTTAAGGTATATATATTTGTGTTCTGAATTAAGAATAATCCTTTTCACAGTTCCTATGTCATTAGTCAATTAAAGAAGGCAGTTTTTACCGGTTTTATAAGGTTATTCAAGCGGGATTTTTTTTCTTGGTGGTGCACACCTTAATCCTAGCACTTTGGGAGGCAGAGGGCAGGGATCTTTGTTGAGTTAAGGCCACTCCTGGTCTACAGAGCAAGTCTCCAGAACAGCTGGGGCACAGGGATACCCTGTCTACAACAACTGACCAAAAAAAAAAAAAAAAAAAAAAAAAAAAAAAAAAAAAAAAAAAAGAGAATTACTATATTAATAGTTGTCTCCCATTTTACAGTTGTTTGGAAGAACGATCCTATCATCATCATATTCTCCTTTTTCTATGGGGAGGTAAGAAAGTCTCTCGTCCAATTTAAAATAACCTAGCATACAAAGAATTCGCGACTACAAGCATACAAATACAATTCTAGACGAAGGTAACCAAGTCTGTATTTCGTAGCGTAACCCCCCAAAAAGAATTAAGAAGAAATCACTCATAATAAGACTACAAAAATGATAATGTATTACAAGAGATTACAAAAAGAATAGATCTCAAACAGAAGAGTATGGAAGTTTCGGACATTAAAAAATTAACAAGAAAACTTAAAGTTTAAGTGGGTAGGGTGCAAGGCTGGATTGAACCCAATGTTAAAACAAATTATGAAGTTGTTAATGCTCTATAAAAATCATAAAACTAAGGCTGAACTAACTCTGCTATTAAAAAACTAAAAAAGGAAAAAACTCAAAGTAACAAGAAACCCAATGGTAGACGCACATCATCAGAAAGGCTATACCAGTTACCTTCAAATGACAAAGCATAAATAGACCTAAGAATTTCATTTAAATACACATCCCACACGACACACAAATAACCGACCATTTCTCTTGCAAAAACATAGTACCTCTTGAGAAACATCCACATAGCACAGATAAAAAGACGAACAATATAAGGTTAGGTACCAGAACAAAAGCGTCAGAGACTTCTCAAAGTCCAGTTTACCATCATTTGCTGTTACCTATAATTCTCATAGGAAAAAAAAAAAAAAAAAAAAAAAAAAAAAAAAAAGGAAAAGAAAAAGAAAAAGAGGAAAGAAAGAATGGATTGTGAAAACAACGGTTAAATAATTTGAATTAAAGTACTCTGTGAGCTGGTCTCAGGCCTTTAATCCTAGCACTTGGGAGGCAAAGGCAGACAGATATTTGTGAGTTCAAGGCCAGCCTGGTCTACATAGTGAGTTCCAGGACAGCTGGGGCTACAGGGAGACCCTGTCTCAAAAAGACCAAAAATAAATAAATAAATAAATAAATAAATAAATAACCCTGTGTGAGTGCGAAAAGAAACTCCTAGAAGCCATGAGGTTATTAAATGAAAATCCCAGTGCCAAAGATAAGCTACCTTCCAAAGTCTCCAAAATAATATAGGTTATTACCACCGCTGTTAGTTCCATACCATAACTAAGACCTTACTGTTGAAGACATCAGTTGTTTTGGCTGAAGAACATGGAGAAATCAAGCTGAGAAGTTAGAAGTTTCCATATAGCTGGCTAGCTTTTGTAGTCCCTGAAAGCATTATGCTGTTTTCCTGAGAGAACTGTAACTGATAGTCCTGTTCAGTTATGGACCTTGTATGATACATTACCACCAAGCCTGGTAAAATATGTCTACTGATACAATAGTGGTACAATTGTTCTTGGTGCAAACTACTACTTTCCAATTGGATTTAAAGCCTGCTGTACAGAAACGAACCTACGTTTGATACTGCAATGTAGGTCAAAAACCTGTGGCTCAGAGAGTCATATATCCTAATGAGGAAGCTACCACAGTTTGAATACATAGAGAGTTTCAGGCCAGGGAGAACATGGGAAGGGGAGAAGGTAGGAGACTGGACACAAAGGAGCAAGAGGGAAGTTTGCTGTGCTCATTACTTCAGTGTATATGTTTGTCAACACTCATTCAACAGTGCGCTTACTTTTTTTTTTTTTTTTCTTTTTGAGACAGTCTCCCCATAGCCCTGGCTGACCTAGAACTCACAGAGATCCACGTGCTTCTGTGTTTTCTGAGTGCTGGGACTACTGTTGACACCTGGCCATACTTACATTTTTTAAAAATAAATGAAAGTGCATTGCATGTGAGCTTGGAGAGATGGCTCAGCAGTTAAAAGCATTTACAGACTAATCAGGAGTGTCAGAGTTCAGACCCAGCACCCATGTGACAAGCTGGGTAATATATTCACAAGTAAGAGCATTTAGAATATGAAAAAGGTGAAAAGCAATTTGCAGTTTTGTTCCATATTTAAGTTGAAAATCTTAACGTTTCTTCATTTAAGTGGGAGGAAGTGGTATTTTTTTTCTTTTTTAATATATATTTTGTATAAGAGTATCAAATCTAGACCCGTGTCCCCCCCTCTATCCCCCCACCCCCACCAGAGCTCATGTATTCTGCCAAACATGCTTTTCATCTCTTTCTCAGTCTTTCTCGATATTCTCCATGTGGAAGTTGATTGTTTTGAGCAGAAGTTCACTGTTTCAGTCAGTTCTTTGATGCAGTCCTTTCTGTTGTTGTTGTTTCCAATATGCATCACTCCCAACTGCTTGGACAAAAGCTCAAGGGTCCGTGCACAAGAAATACTTACAACAAGGTAATTGGCACTAGCATCCACAGATGAGGGATACCATTCGTCATTTGTTTTTCTGGGACTGTGTTATTTCACTCAGCATGATGTCCTCTAGCTCCAGCCATTTTCCTGCAAAGCTCGTGATTTCATCTTTCTTTACTGCTACATAGAACTCCATTGTGTAGATGTACCACATTTTCTCTATCCACTCGTCAGTTGAGGGGCATTTGAGTTGGTTCCAGCTCCTTGCTATTGTGAAGAGAGCTGCAATAAACATGGCCATGCATGTATCTCTGTGGTGGGGTGAGTCTTGAGGGTACATGCCTAGGAATGGTATGGCTGGGTCGGGTAGCAAGTTCATTCCAAGTCTTCCAAGGGTTCTCCACACTGCTTTCCATAGTGGCTGTACAAGTTTACATTCCCACCAGCAGGGGATGAGTGTTCCCCTTTCCCCACAACCTCTCCAGCACTTGGTATCATTTGTTTTCTTGATCCTAGCCAGTCTTGTGTAAGATGATATCTTAAAGTGGTTTTGATTTGCATTTCCTTAATGATTAGTGATGTTGAACACTTCTTAAGGTGTTTCTCAGCCATCTCTAATTCCTCATTTGTGAAGTCTCTGTTCATCTCTTTGCTCCATCTTTTGAGTGGGTCATTTGTTTTCTTTCTTCTTTGTTTTTTGAGTCGTTTATATATTCTGGAAATCAATGCTTTGTCAGATGTTTCTGTGGTGGTTTCTTCCCACTCTGTGGGATTTGAGGAAGTGGTATTTTAAGCACAGCATAGAGTCCAGAGGATACCCCCTGGGATTTCCAGGTTCTTGTATGCCAGGATATGGAACTGCACCAATGATACATGATAAGGTGTGGTGTGGGAATGCCACCCCTGGGCAGTTGAGGCTCGGTGTATAAGAAAGAGGTGGGAGAGGTCCTCTTTCAAAGGACCCAGGTTCAGTTCCCAGAACCCACATGACAGCTCAAAATCATCTGTAGGGGCTGGAGAGATGGCCTAGTGGTCAAAAGTGCCAACTGCTCTTGCAGAGGACCCGGGTTCAATCCCCAGCACCCACATGGTGGCTGAGAACCATCTGTAACTCCAATTCCAGGAGAACATGGGTGCACAGACATACATGCAGACAGTACATTCATACACATAAAAAAAAATAAATAAAATTAAAAAAAGAAAAAATTAAAAAAAACCCAAACCATCTGTAATTCCAGTTCCAGGGGACCCAATGCCCTCATCTGGCCTCCATGAGCACCAGACGTGCATATTTTTTCACACATGTACATTAAAGCAAAACACTCATACATTGAAAATAAATATTTTTACCTAAAAACTTTATTAGAATTCCTTTAAAAAAATAATATGGACTGGAGAGATGGCTCAGTGGTTAAGAATGCCGACTGCTCTTGCAGAGGACCCGCGTTCAATTCTCAGCACCCACATCGCAGCCAAGAACCATCTTTAAGCTGGACATGGTAGGGCCTGCCTTTAATCCTAGCACTCTGGAGGCAGAGGCAGGCAGATTTCTGTGAGTTCAAGGCCAGCCTAGTCTACAGAGTGAGTTCCAGGCCAGCTGTGGATATAGGGAGAGGGTCTCAAACAAAACAAAACAAAACAAAACAAACAACAAAAACATGATTACACTGAA
The DNA here is from genome assembly GCA_009823505.1 of Rhizomys pruinosus. Lineage (NCBI taxonomy): Eukaryota > Metazoa > Chordata > Mammalia > Rodentia > Spalacidae > Rhizomys > Rhizomys pruinosus. The sequence goes on along the minus strand of VZQC01007706.1, from coordinate 1,580,141 downwards.
AATCTTTGTATAGGTTGAAGAATTTGGAAAGAGAATGAATGCCAAATTCACATTCTATCAACAGTGACAAATTTCATGGTATTGTTAAAGCTTGGTAGTACAGTTTTGTCAGTAAAAACTACTAAAAAATTATAGCAGACATACAGATTTGAAAATTTACATTCTTTTTTATTTATTTATTTATTTTTGTGTGTATGAGTGTATTGCCTGCATGTAAGTGCACCTGCACAGGAGGGCCAACAGCTCCAGCTCATAGGAGGGAACCTCTCGGCTCCAGGTTCACACGAAGGGATTTTAACTCCAGGATCTTGGGAGGCAACCATAGTTCCAGACTCACAGGAGGAACCACAGCTCCAGATCACAGGAGACAACCACATCTCCAGCACACAGGAGAGGGCCACAGTTCCAGCTCACAGAAGGGGAACAAGGTTCCAGGCTTATGGGAGACAGTCACAGCAGGTTTCTAGAATGGGACCATAGCTTCAGGATCATGGGAGGGGACCATAGCTTCAGGATCAGACGAGGGGACCACAGCTTCAGGATCTTGGGAAAGGAACACGGCTTCAGGTCACAGGAAGCAACCACAACTCCAGGCTCGCGGAGGGGTCATGGTTTCCCTTATGCCGGTTCTTATTTTCCTGTTTTCATCACACTGTCTACATGATTATACTTGTGTTTAAGAAGGTGGCACGCACCTTTAATCCTAGCACTTGGGAGGCGGAGGCAGGTGGATCCCTGTGAGTTCAAGGCAAGCCTGGTCTACAGAATGAGTTCTAGGACAGCCAGAGCTACAGGGAGACCCTGTCTCAAAAATACCCCCCCAAAACAAAGGAAGGAGCATTTTGGCTTCTATGCAACAAACAGAGGGAATGGTTATTTGCAGACATGAGTTTCTTCTTAGAGACATCAATATTGGAGAAAACCACTTTTCACCTTTTTTTTCTTGTTTCTTTTGGTCATTTTGAGACAGGGTCTCCCTTTAGTCCCAGCTGGCCCAGAGCTCACTATACAGACCAGGCTGGCCTTGAACTCACAGAGAGCCACCTGTCTCTGCCTCTTGAGTGCTGAGAATAAGACATGTGCCATCACGCCCAGCCCTACTTTTCACTTTTACTCAAGGGGACAAATGGATCACATGTTTTGTGTTTTGTCTTTCACAGTCAAGGATCTGGTTGGCTTTTTTAGTGCCTTTGGTTTTCATCTTTCTTCTTGGCCATGGGGAGCCAGTGATGAGCCATCTTACTGGAGTCTGCATGTAGGTTGGTGCACCTGTGTCGTGCAATGCTGTGGAGATCAGAAGAGGGTGTCAGATTCCCTGGAACTGGAGTTAAATATGGTTCTTAGCTGCCATGTGGGTGCTGGGAATTGAACCCAGGTCCTCTGCAAGAGCGGTTGGTGTTCTTAACTGCTGAGCCATCTCTCCAGCCCCCACATTTTCTTTTTTTTTTTTTCTTATTGATCACAATTTATTGTAAAGTCATGAAAAGCCAGCAACAGTCAGGCTGGACAATACTTGATTGCACCCAGTTGATGGGATGTGGACAGCAGCACTGAGTTACACCAGAACACTTCATTTTCCACCGTCCTAGAAAAATATTGTTAGATAAGGCAAAGGATGGGCAGCTACTGAATGGTGACATTAACCATGCAAGAACAAATAGGTGTGCAGTAAACATCATTGCTCAATCTTGAGCTGAAAAGGCAAGAAAAAAATGCATTTCAACCAAGAATTTAGAATTAATGTTGCAAGAAATAAGCTTTTAAAGAATGTCTCCCAGCTACCTTTACCATGGTAGCACACCCAAGGGTAATCTTCTGTAATTGTAAGGTTGATGCACAGGTGGTCCTGTTCTGCCATCCCTTGTTCCACACAAGGTAAACAGCTAAAACCACCTAAAAATACCTTCCTTTAAAGCTCTAGATTACAGAAATGATCAACACATAACATTTATTTCACACCTATGCATAAATAGCTAATTGGAGTTTACTATTCACTTTCTTTTTTTTTTAATTTTTTTTAATTTTTATTAATTTCTGTATGTGTATGAATGTACTGCCTGCATGCAAGTCTGTGCACCTGTGTCGTGCAATGCCACGGAGGTCAGAAGAGGGCGTCGGATTCCCCTGGAACTGGAGTTCTTCTGGAATTGGAGTTTCAGATGGTTCTCAGCCGCCATGTGGGTGCTGGGGATCGAACCCGGTTCCTCTGTAAGAGTGGTTGGCGCTCTTAACCGCTAGGCCATCTCTCCAGCCCTAATGTTCACTTTCTTCTTCCATTATTTCAACTCTGTGAGGCCCATAGAGTAAAACAGAAACAATGTTCCCGTCTCCACCTCTGACAGCCGCAGGATATCTTCTTTCTGGGGTTACAATGCTGACCTTATCATCATCAAACTTGATCCATTTGTCTTGTTTCCTTTTCACCCATGAAACATAATGAAGAACTAGATTTTCCCTGGTGCATTAGCACTGCTTGTAAGTCATAGTAGCCACAATTATTGGAGCCAATATCATCAGCAAATGAAAAGGGTTCATAATTAACCTCTTTCTGGGGACTACTTGTCATGTGCACTTGTTTGCTGATTCACTTTTTTATCTTCTAGATCTTTGAATTTTGATTGAAAGGAGACCATTTTCTCTTGAAGTTCTGGTGTACACAGTTCATACACATCCAACATAACAGGAAATTTAACATCCTTAAGAACTTTGATGTTGGGGCTGGAGAGATGGCCTAGCAGTTAAGAGTGCCGACTGCTCTTGCAGAGGACCCGGGTTCGATCCCCAGCACCCACATGGCGGCCGAGCCATCTGAAACTCCAATTCCAGGAGAACTCCAGTTCCAGGGGAGTCCGACACACTCTTCTGACCTCCGCGGCGTTGCACGTCACGGGTGCACAGACTTGCATGCAGACAATACATTCATACACATACGGAAATTAAAAAAAAAAAAAGAACTTTGGTGTTGACAGATTCTTTCTCTTTATAAAAAAAATTGAACCATCTGAATAGTTAAGGAAGCAGGCTGATCTTAGAAGATTTGATGTGTAAAGTGTTCTCTGCAATGATGGACATTGTTTTGTAATTTCTTCCTGAAGTAGCAATTTAAGCCCTGTAAAGAGATACTTGACTTCCTGAGTGATAAAACAACTAAGCTGAAGTTGATTTTCCTTTCCTTTGGTTTCTTCTTCTTCTTCTTCTTCTTCTTCTTCTTCTTCTTCTTCTTCTTCTTCTTCTTCTTCTTCTTCTTCTTCTTCTTCTTCTTCTTCGATTCTGTACATTTCATGGTAGTTTCAAACTCAACACTGAAGAACTGATCAATTAAGCTTTTCTTTTTAAAGGGTGCTGCTCCTAATGCAGATGAAGAATCTGTCTCTTTAAGAGAGTTATCCTCTATGGCCTCCAGCTTCTGCTGCAGCACTCGCATCATTTGTATCCAACACTCATTAGCATCCTGCTGAAGATACTGTCCTTGTTCACCCTTCTCTGCAAACTGTGGGAAAGCCATATGCAAAAACTGCAGTAGAATAATAGGTGGAATACTAGAAGTTTTATCCATGGAATCAAACAAATCTCTAAGGGCTGCAGTAATATACTGTGCTGAGGCCATTTCCCCTGAAGCTCTCAAGGAAAAATACGGAACGCTTCATGAATTTGGGTGTCATCCTTGCGCAGGGGCCATGCTAATCTTCTCTGTATCGTTCCAATTTCAGTATATGTGCTGCCGAAGCTAGCATGACATTTTCTTTTTTAAAAAATCTTTTATTTATTATTTATATTTATGTGTATGAGTATATTGCCTGCATGCATGTAAGTGCACTCCTGTCCTGCAATGCCCTTGGAGGTCAGAAGAAGCCATCTGATCCCCTGGAACTGGAGTTATGGATGGTTGTTAGTCACCACGTGGGTGCTGGGAATCAAACCCAGGTCCTCTGAAAGAACAGTTAGTGCTCTTAACTGTTGAGCCATCTCTCCAGCCCCACAAAATAAAATTTTTAAAAAGAAGAAAAATAGCTAAGCAAGCCAGGGGAAGTCAAGCCAGTAAAACAGTTTTACTTCCTGGTCTCTACTTCAGTTCCTGCCTCCAGGTTCCTGCCTTGAGTTCTTGACCTAGCTTCTTGTGATGATGGATTGTAACTTGTAAAGCGAAATAAACCCTTTTCTCCTCTAGTTGTTTTTGGTCATGGTGTTTGACATGACAACAGATAATCAAACTATAATAGAAATTTGTTCCAGAGAGTGGTATATTGCTGTTGAAGACCTGATCATGTTGTTTTGGGGAGGATGTGGAAGTTTTGGAGATTTGGGCTGGAAAAAAGCCATTGAGTGCTCAGAACTTAACTTACTGGGATGTTTTGAGGGAAATTGGAAGTTAAGAATACTGAGAAAGCCAGGCATGGTGGCACACGCCTTTAATCCTAGCACTTGGGAGGCAGAGGCAGGTGGATCTTTGTGAGTTCAAGGCCAGTCTGGTCTACATAGCACATTCCAGAACAGCTGGAGCTACAGGGAGACCCTGTCTCAAAAAGACCAAAAAAGAAAAAAAAAAAAAAAAAGAATGCTGAGAGAAATGTAGACAATAGAGATCTGGCTCATGAAATTTCAAAGGGAACTTTGAGAGTCCCTTAAAGACTCTCAGGGCTATTCATGTGGTACTATGGATTAGGAATCTGTAGAAACAGGGCTGGGCATGACAGTGCATGCCTTTAATCCCCACACTTGGGAGACAGAGGCAGATGGATCTCTGAGTTCAAGGTTAGCCTGGTCTATATAGCAAGTTCCAGACCACCTTGGAGGGCAAGGAGGCCTTGTCTCAAAAAGACCAAAAAAGAAATAAAATAAAATAAAATAAAAGTTGGACTCTGGGTTTTTTTGTTTTTGTTTTTTTTTTTTTTTGTATTTTTGAGACAGGGTCTCCCTTTAGTCTCAGCTGACCTGGAGCTTGCTATGTAGATCAGGCTGGCCTTGAACTCACAGAGATCTACCTGCCTCTGCCTCCTGAGTAGTGGGATTAAAGGTGTGCACCACCATGTCCAGTTTATGGACTGTGTCTTATATTGTGATATTAACATGAGATCTTGGAGACAAAAAAAATGAAAAGAATATGGCTTATAGTGAGTGATGTGTTTGTTGCCAAGTTGAAAGGGAGTTGATGGTGTTGGTTAGCTTCAATTGCTAACTTGACCCATTTGGGAAGGGGAAGCCTCAACTGAGGAATTTCTTCCAGCAGACTGGCCTGTGTCTGTCTGTCTGTGAGGAATATATTTTCCTCATTGTTCACTGATATAGGAGAGCCCAGCCCACTGTGGACAGGTAGGCCTGGGCTGTATCAGAAAGGAAGCTGAGCAAGTTTCTCATGCTTGGGCTTTATAGGCTGAAGCATCTCACCAGCCTTATTTATTTATTTATATTTTTAATTTTATCTATTTATTTATTATTTATTTTCGTATGTGTATGAGTGTACTGTCTGCATGTAGGTCTGTGCACCCGTGTCATGCAATGCTGTGGAGGTCAGAAGAGGGTGTCAGATTACCCTGGAACTGGAGTCAAAGATGGTTCTCAGCCGCCATGTGGGTGCTGGGGATTGAATCCTGGTCCTCTGCAAGAGCAGTTAGCGCTCCCAACCGCTAGGCCATCTCACCAGCCCCCTTATTTATTTTTATATGTGTATGAATGTACTATCTACATTTAGGTTTGTACACCCGTGTCGTACAATGCTGCGGAGGTCAGAGAGGGTGTTGGTTTCCCCTGGAACTGGAGTTAAAGATGGTTCTCAGCTGCCATGTGGGTGCTGGGGATCGAACCCGGGTCCTCTGCAAGAGCAGTCAGCGCTCTTAACCGCTAGGCCATCTCTCCAGCCCCAGCCCTATTTATTTTTATAGCAGTATTTTCCTATGTAGCCCAGGCTGCCCTTAGACTCTCAAATACTAGAATTATAGGTATGCGCTACCATGTTCAGCTGAAAACTATGGCTTCTTTTTTTTTTTTTGTCTTTTTTTGAGACAGGGTTTCCCTGTAGCCCCAGCTGTCCTGGAACTCACTATGTAGACCAGGCTGGCCTTGAATTCTCAAAGATCCGCCTGCCTTTGCCTCCCAAGTGCTAGGATTAAAGGCGTGCGCCACCATGCCTGGCTAACCATGGCTTTTTTGAGGAGAAAAAAAAAAAAAAAGAACTAGGATTGTAGTACTTGCTTCAGGGATCTGGCCAAATAAATAGCCAACTGTTTTAACATCAGATTTAACATCAGAGAAAGCCCTCACCCTTGATACATGAAGCAGCTGGGTTGGGCAGTTAACTGAAGTTCACACCCACTGCACAAGGGACTTTTACAGCCTCACCCAGGTGGTTGTGAAGAAGGCCAGCACCCCTGCTGCTTAGTGAGAATTCCTCACACATACCTGCTCTATGATTTATAGGTCTTCTCTTTTTTTCCTAACTAGCAAGCAGCTGTGTGGAATGTTTAACCAGAACAAGAGAGGTTGAATTATGCAAGACATGTTTACAATGCAGGAAGGAGAAGAAACTGGGGTCTCAGAGGCATGCTGGGCTTCCCTGAATGTTACTAGCACAACAGGTGTTGGACCCCCACAGCCTTCTGAAAGCTCTTGCTCTTAGCTCACAGAAACTTTTGGAAGCTCTGTTTAAAGGTGGAAACACCTGCTAACAAGAAGTTGCAGAGATTGTTGTAGGGCCCACCTTAGCCTCTGTACTGCCACTGTGTCAGCCTGCTAGGATCAGGACTGGCTGCTTCTTCCCTCTAGAGAGCAAATGTCAGTATAATTTCCACTGCTGTGTGTTCAGATCAGACTTTACTCTTAAGGCTATACTGGTTTGAGATCTGCCAGTTGAAAAATCTGTAACTTGGGGCTGGGGAGATGGTTCAGTGGCTACAGTGGTTGCCAATGCAAACATAATGACCTGGGTTCAAATCTCCAGCACCCATCTAAAAACTTGGGCATGGCAGATACCCTCCCCCATGTGTCCTCTTCTGGCCTCTCTGTGCACACACCATGTACACATACACACACACACACACACACACACACACACACTCACACACACACATTGTGACTGTGACTTGCAATATGACATTTTTATTTGCCTATGACAGAAATTGAATTCAAATTAGTTTCAAGAGAATGAAAGGAAATTGTTGCCATAACTTACTGAAAAATCAAGAGGATACCAGGCAAGGGTGAAGAAGACAGCTTTTTATGTTTGGCTCACTTTTCTTTATGTGTTGATTTTATTCTCTGTGATGATGAAAAAATATTCATCAGCTCAAGATGGTATGCTGAGTTCAAAGACCCTGCGAATAGTAGTTTACAATGCACTAGCAAGAATTCTATTTTGTGGAGCGGGAACATCATTTGCTGATGGGGTACTAGGCCAGGTGTGGTGTACACACCTGTAAATATTAGCACTCAGGAGGCTGGGGCAGGAGGGTCAGAAGTTCCAGGTCATCCTCAGGTACATAGTAAATTCAAGGTCAGCCTGGGCTACCTGAGATTCCATTATTAAAATAAGAAAGAAAGAAAGAAAGAAAGAAAGAAAGAAGGAAGGAAGGAAGGAAGGAAGGAAGGAAGGAAGAGAGAGAGAAAGAGAGAAGAAAGAAAGAAAGAAAGAAAGAAAGAAAGAAAGAAAGAAAGAAAGAAAGAAAGAAAGAAGAAAGAGAATGCATTGGTTCTGATACAGGGGACAAAGAATATCCCCTAGAGGTTCTTAGTCTCCTTCATAAACAAATTTAAGAATAGACCCAAATAGAAGCTTTAGGACAATTTTGTTAGAATTTAAAGAAAAATCCTCAGGGAAGCCAAGCTGGTAATCTCAGCGGCTGTTTTGAGGAGAACAGAGGAGAAAAGGGGAAAAGTCATGAAGCCATGCTGGTTTAGCGCCTGCATGGAGGGCCGACGTGGAAAATTGGCAGCCGCAGAGTAGGGAGAAGGAAGCTTTAGAGAAAATGTAAAGAAATACAAGATGCGGGCTGGAGAGATGGCCTAGCGGTTAAGAGCGCCAACTGCTCTTGCAGAGGACCCAGGTTCGATCCCCAGCACCCACATGGCGGCTGAGAACCGTCTGTAACTCTAATTCCAGGAGAACTCCAGTTCCAGGAGAACTCCAGTTCCAGGGGAATCCGACACCCTCTTCTGACCTCTGCGCCATTGCACGACACGGGTGCACAAACCTACATGCAGACAGTACATTCATACACATACAAAAATAAATAAAATTTAAAAAATGTTTTTTTTTAAAGAAATACAAGATGCTAGGGCAGCCCAAAGCATTAAAGAAAGTGTGTTTAGAGAAGTGGTATGAAGAGGAAAAGGAGAGAGAGATTATGCTTTTCTGAAAAATTAAGAAAAGTGGCAGATTTACAGAGAGCTACAAGTCTGTGGCTGAGTCCTGAAGGTTGGATTCCAGGCAAGAAAATTTACTATTCATTAACCCACTAGATATTCCACCCATCTATCTAGCATGACTTAAGATGAACCTGCCTTCCTAGGGGTGGTCCTATAAACAGATGGCTGACCAGTGAACCTGGAAAGGTGGGTCTTAGAATAGATAGACTTGAGATTTTAGTCTTGACCAGTTATTTATTTATATTTTGGTCTTTCAAAATATAAATAAATAACTGGACTACATGGAGACAGGGACTCCATATAGCCACAGACTGGCCTGAAACTCACTATGTAGACCAGACTGGGCTTGAACTCACAGAGATCTGCCTGCCTCTTCCTCCCAAGTGCTGGGATTAAAGGCATGCACTAGCATGCCTAGCTTTGACCAGTTAACTTTGACATAGAGCATTATTGAGACAGAGGATTATGAAAACTCAGGGATAGTATTCTCAGATACCATTAAGCCATTTTTCCTTAGTCATTCTGGGAATGATTGGTTTGCTTGCTTCTCGAGTTTCCCCTTGATTGGTAACATTAACTGTGATGTTAAACTCTGATTGGCTGTTGTACTTATAAATTAACCTGTAACCCTCACCTTGTGGCCAAACTCCTCCAGAGTTGAGTGTTGGCCCAGCATTGTAATTAAATTAAACCCTCCTTTAAAACTCCACATGGCCTCATAAAACTCAAAAGCTTCTGTACAGTGAAAGAAACAATCAAGGAGGTGAAGAGAAAACCCACATAGTGGGAATAAATCTTTACCAGCGACACATCTGACAGAGCATTAATGTCAAGAATATACAAACTACTCAAAAAACAAAGAAGTAAGAAGACAAATGACCTACTCAAAAGATGGAGTAAAGAGCTGAACAGAGTCTTCACCAGTGAGGAATTAAAGATGGCTG
>VZQC01007706.1:1558832-1569058 GCA_009823505.1 Rhizomys pruinosus | reverse complement strand
CTATTTCCTGTTTCGTTTTCCCCCCAGTACTACCACTTTGTGCTGTAGAATATGCTTGTTTCTTTTACTTCTTTTTAAGTTTCTTATTTATTATTAGTGGGTGCATACATGTGTAAAGGGATGTAGGTCAGAGGACAGCTTTTGGGAATCACTTCTCTTCCAGTGTGAGTTCTGGGGATAGAACTCAGGTTATCAGGTTTGTTCTGTAATGACTACTAGTGCTTTTAACCACTGAGCCATCTCAGCAGCCCTCTTTTACTTCTTTATTTGGTGATTGCTCATACTACAGCAGTGAGCTCCAACCTAGCCAGGGTTGAATAGGGAGACCTTGTGTCAAAACAAACACAAAAATCAAACAACCAAAGGCATGATGGTGCACACTTGTAATTCCCAGCACTGGGGAGTTGAAACAGGGAAGATTGGGACTTCAAGGTCAGCCTCAGGTACATACCGAGCTCTAGGCAAGCCTGGAACTCAGAAAACACCCCCCCCCCGAATTTATCATTTAGTGATGTATTAAACCAGAAATACAAGGGAAAATGTCATACTACTTCAGAAGAAGAAGAAAAAAATCACCAATGGTTACTTTATAAAACACCCCCAAACATCTACATGGTTTCTTCCTTCCCCACCCTCCTTTCCTCTTTCTTTTTTCTTTTTTTTTAATTTTATTTATTTTTTATGTGTATGAACGTACTGTCTGCATGAAGGTCTGTGCATCCGTGTCGTGCAATGCCGAGGAGGTGAGAAGAGGGTGTCGGATTCCCCTGGAACTGGAGTTAAAGACGGTTCTCAGCCGCCATGTGGATGCTGGGGATCGAACCTGGGTCTTCTGCCAGAGCAATCGGCGCTCTCAACCGCCAGGCCATCTCTCCAGCCCCCCTCCTCTTTTTTTTGAAACAAGGTCTCATTATGTACTGGTTGGTCTAAAACTCACTGGCCTGGAACTCACATGATCTGCCTGCCTCTCCCTCCTGAATGCTGGGATTAAAAGTATGTGTGTCATCACGCCTGGCTACACCATTTCTTTGGTGGACCACTATTTAGGATATTTTTCTTTGGTTCTTCTTTAAGTTCTTCTTACACACACACACACACACACACACACACACACTCACGCACGCACGCACACACACACATGCGTGCGCGCGCAAACACACATGCACACAAAGATAACCACATCACAGAAGCAGCTATGAATGAAGTGGCCAGAGGTCAACGGGTTAAGTCAGGCACATTTGCTGGGGAAACTATGTTTGGAAAGTATCAAGTGTCTGAGTACTTTTTCTGGGCATCAGAGAGTTGATAGATTTATTTATAACTAGAGAGATTCTAAAATTGGCACCATCTAACCAGAGAAGCAATGTCTCTGAACCTGGCAGATTCCTGTTATGACAGGAGAAGCAGTGCAGCCTGCAGAGACACCTGCTGAGCAGCTGGAAAATAGACTGCTTACCGTGACGAGAGAAATTTAGAGTTGGTTATAGAAATATTTATTTATTTATTTATTTATTTATTTATTTATTTACGATAGGGTTTCATGTATCTCAAGCTGACCTCAAGCTCACTATGTAGTCAAAGATGACCTTAAAACTCCTGATCTTCCTACACCCACCCTACTTCCCAAGGCTTACAGGCTTGTTCCAACACACCCAGTTTATGCAGTGTTGGGGATGGAACCTGGGGCTTCTTGAGTACTAGGCAAGCACTCTACAAACTGAGTTCCATCCTTACCCTGAAGTATTTTTTAACTTGATCAATAAGACATTAACTCCTGAACTAAACTCTAATTTTCTAATTTTTAAATTTTGTTTTTGAGAAGAACACTATAAATTCATCATCTAGATATAACTGGAAATATAATTCCAGTTGGGATGTAGTGGCACATGCCTGTAGTCCCAGTACTCTGGAGGTTGAGGCAGGATTGTAAATTTAAAGCCAGCCTCTACTATATGGAAAAAAAAATTTGAGCCTAACTTGGGATACAGGACTCTTCCTCTCTTCTCCTCCCCCCCTTAACATCAGAGTATCAATCCCTTAATGATTTTGAATTTCTGTCAATCTAAATGCAGTTGACTGAGGATTCCAGTACTTGGGTCTATTGCCACCTAGTGGTATGTTACTGATATTTCAATTTGAGTACCTAAGCATTGAAATAACTTCCAAGCCCCCTTTTTCTTTCCTCTTTCTTTCTTTCTTTCTTTCTTTCTTTCTTTCTTTCTTTCTTTCTTTCTTTCTTTCTTTCTTTCTTTCTTTCTTTCTTTCTTTCTTTCTTTCTTTCTTTCTTTCTTTCTTTCTTTCTCTTTACCCCTGTCCTCCTGCCTTCCTCCGTCCTTCCTTCCTTCTTCCGTTTGTTTTGTGTGGGTTGTTTTGGTTCGAGGAACACGGGATGACAAGGAGGGCTTTTTTTCTTTCTCTTCTCTTTTCTTTCTTCTTGCTTTTTTTTTTTTGGTTTTTGAGACAAGGGTCTCCCTGTAGCCCCAGCTGAAAAAACCCCCCCCCCTTAGACTCACTCTGTAGACCAGAAGATCCACCTGCCTCCGCCTCCCAAGCGTTATGGATTAAAGGCGTGGCGCCACGGCAGCGCCCGGCCTCAAGCTCCCCTTCTCTATTTCAATCTCAAGGTCACTATGTCTCAGCCACCCGACTTTTTTGTCCTTACTTTTCATTGCAAGAAAATAATATAGCCTCTATGCGTAGCAACCTTTCTTTTTATGCCGAACAGGGACCATGCGGCTGCTGGGGGATGGGGACACAGTGCCCACTTTGCGGACACTGTGGGGAGCTGGCCTCTTGGCGCAGAGACCAGCCGCTACTTCCCATAGCGCGGCGGGCCTGGTTGATTACTTTTTTTTTTTTTGTCCTTTTCGAGACAGGGTCCTCCCTGTAGCTCAGCTGCTGGAAACTCACGCTGTAGACAGGACTGGCCCTTGAACTCACCCACGGACACGTGTTCCAGCTGCTCGGCCATGACTGCTCCCACCGCCCAGACCTGGACAGGAATTTCAGGCTGAGGGCCGATGGCCTCCCCTCAGCCCAATAACCCTGACTAATACAACCAGCTACCCAGATTGGTAATCCACAAAGGAATCTCTTTCAAACCCACTGGCCACCAGAACGAATGCAGGGCTACCTTAGCCTGAATGCGCGCAATAATTAATAAAAGTAATGGCTGGGAATTTCGTGATGATGTTACTAGAAATCAAATTGAATCCTTGCTTACAGCCTGCTTTTATAAAAATAAATGATGTCAGTTTCCAGGACCAATCATAAGTCCGCCAACTCCGCTGCAGACCTCGCCCCACCTAGCATCACGCACCTAGGCATGTTGCTTGCGCCTCCTTGGGGCGGGGCAAGACCCTCAGCCACATGCGTGCCGCCTGAGAATGCTAAATCTATGCAAATCCAATTGGAAGAGATAGCCGAGCAGGTTAAGAGCACTGATTCCTCTTGCAAGAGGACCCGGGTTCGTCCCCAGCACCACATGGCGGCTGAGAACAGGTGTCTCTTCAGAACTCCAGTTACCACCGGGAGAAGCGACGACCCTCTTCCACTTCCGTGGCCATTGCACGACCGGGTGCACAGACCTGCATGCAGACAGTACAGTCTACACATAAAAAATAATAGAGAATTAAAAAAAAAAAAAGTTTACATTAAAAAAAAAAAAAGAAAGTAACGAGNCTTTCTTTTCTTGTTCTTTCTTTCCTTTCGCTGCTTTCTTTCCGTTTCGCTTTCTTCTGTTTTTTCTTTTTCTTATCTTTCTTCGTTGTATTTTCTGTTCTTTCTTTTCTCTTTCGTTCTTTTCTTTCTTTTCTTTTCTTTTCTTTCTTCTTTCTTTCTTCTTCTTTCTTTCTTTCTTTTTTCTTTCCTATAAATTGCTGTTCTTTCTTTTTCTTTCTTTTTTTCTTTCTTGGTCTTACTTGTCTATCTCTTTCTTTCTTCCTTTCTTTTCTTGAAAATCTTCTTTCTTTCGTTTCTTTATTAGTTCTTTATTCTTTCTTTCTGCTTTTCTCTTCCTGTTTCTTTCTTTTTTTCGTCTTTTCTTTCTTGTTTTCTTTTGTTCTTTTCGGTTCTTTCTTATCTCTTACTTTCTTTTTTCTTTCCATTTCTTTTACTGTTCTTCTTATCTTTCTTTCTTATCTTTTTCTTTTCTTTTCTTTTCTTTCTTTACAGTTTCTTCTTTCTTTTCTTTCTTCTTTTTCTTTTCTTATCTTTCCTTTCTTCTTTCTTCTTTGCTCTTTCTTTTTTTTCGTTTCTTTCTTTTCTTTCCACTTGATTTGTCTTTCTTCTTTTCTTCTGCGTTCTTTCCCTTCTTTTCTATCTATGCTTATTTTTCTTTTCTTTTTCTCTTTCTTTCGTTCTTTCTTCCTTTTTTTGCTTTCTCTTTATCTTCCTTTCTTTTCTTTAGTCTTTTCTTTTTCTTCTTTTTCTTTTCTGTTTCTTTCTTCTTCTTTTTCTTTATCTTTTCTTTATTCTTTTTCTTTCCTTTCTTCTATTCTTTTCTTTCTCTTTTTCTTCTTTTATTTCTTTCCTTTTTCTGTTCTGATTCTTTTTTTTCTCTTTCCTTCTTCTTTTCGTTCTCTTCTCTTTCTTTATCTTTCTCTTTTCTATTCTTTACTTTCTTTTCTTGTTCTTTTTGCTTTTTATTCGTTCTTTCTTTTACTTTCTTTCTTTCTTTCTTTCTTTCATTTTTCTTCTATGTCTTTCTTTCTTTCTTTCTCTTTCTTTCTTTCCTTTTTTCCTTTCTGTCTATTTATCTTTCGTATTTTTTCTTTTCCTTCTTCTTTCTTTTCTTCTTCTTTCTTTTCTTTCTTTCTTTCTTCTTATCTTTTTTTTTTTCTTGTCTTTCTTGCTCGTTTTCTTTCTTTCTTTTTATTTCTTTTCTTTCTTTCTTTTTTTTCCTTTTCTTTTTTCTTTCTTTCTTTCTTTCTTTTTCTTTTCTTATCTTTATTTTCTTTACTATTCCTTCTCTTTTCTTTTCTCTCTTTCTTTCTCTTTCTTTATCTTTGCTGCTTTTTTGTCTTGCTTCTTTGTTCTTTCTTGTTCTTTTCTTTCTTTTTTCTTTTCATTTTTTCTTTTCTTTCTTTTCTTCTTTCTTTCCTTTCTTTCTTTCTTTTCTTCTTCATTTCTTTCCTTATTTGCTGTTTCTTTTACTTATATTTCGTTCTTTTTCTTATCTTTTCTTTTTCTATCTATTCTTTCTCTTTCTTGTTCTTTCTTCCTTTCTTTTCATTTTTCTATCTGTTTCTTTCTTTCTTTCTTTCTTTCTTTACTTTCTTTCTCTTTCTTTTCTTTTCTTTCTTATCGTTTCTTTCTTTTCTTTCTTTCCTTTTCTTCTTCTTCTTTCTTTCTCGTTTCTTTTTCTTTCTTTCTATTCTTTCTCCCTCCCCCCTTTCCCCCTTCCCTTTCTTTCTTTCTTTTCTTTCTTTCTTTCTATTGCTTTTCTTTTCTTTTCTTTCTTTGATCTTTTTTATCTTTCTTTCGTTTTCTTTCTTTTCTTTTCTATTTCTAATTCTTTTCTTTCTTCTTGTCTTTCTTCTTTTCTTCTTTCTTTCGTAATCTGCTTTCTTTCTTTCTTTCTTTCTACGTTTATCTTTCTTTCTTATCTTTCTTTCTTTCTGTATCTTTCTTTCTGTTCTTTCTTTCTTTTCTTTCTTTCTTTCTTTCTTTCTTTTTTCTTTCTTCTTTCTATTCTTTTGTTGCTTTTCTTCTCTTTCATGGTCTTTCTTTCTTTTCTTTTCTTTCTTGTTTCTCTTTTTTCTTTCTTGCTTTCTTTTCCTTCTTTCTTTTCTATTTCTTTCTTTCTTGTCGTTCGTTTCCTTTTTCTTCTTCTTTTCTTTTCTTTGTTCTTCTTTCTTTCTGTCTTGTCTTTCTTTCTTTTCTTGTCTTTCTTTCTTTTCAGTTCTTTTCTTTTCCATTTCTTTCTTTCTTTTCGTGCTTTCTTGACTTCTTATCTTGTTCTTGCTTTTCTTTCTATTTCTTTTCTTTCTTTCTTCTTTCTTTTCTTCTTTCTTTTCTTTCCTTTCTTTTTCTTTATTCTTTCTAATCTTCACTTTTTCTTTTCTTACTTTCTTTCTTTCTTTCTCCTTCTATTCTTCATCTTTCTTCTTTTCTTTTTTTCCTTTTCTTTTTTCTTTCTTTCTTTCTTTCTTTCTTCCTTTCTTAATTCTTTTCTTTTCTTTTTCTTGTTTCTTTCTTTTGTCTAAGGATTTAAGTTAATTAGCAGATCCACTATGCGTGGACAAGTTACCCAAGCTCCTGGGCTTCAACTGCCTCTTTTGGATGTGGATAGTAACATCTGCCTTATAGAGTTGTTCTTATTTAGTATGGGGACTGGGGAGAATGCTCAGTGTGTTAAGTGTTTACCATACAAGCATGGAGGACTGAGATTGTAATCACCCACATAAAAAACCAGGCGTGATAGCACATGCCTGTAGTCCCAGCACCCCAGGTCTGGGGAACCAAGACAGGTGGATCCTGAAGCCTTGCTGGACACCCAGTCTAGTTGAAATGGAGAGCTCCAAGATCACTGAGAGACCCTGTCTCAAAAACTAAGATTGAGGGCTAGAGAGATGTCTTGGGATTTATCTCACAAACCTGATGACCTGAGCTCAATCCCAGAACCCATATAAAAAGCTAGATGTGGTCACATGATTCTGCAATCCCAGCATTCACCAGGACCAGTTAATGTGATGTTGAGGATGGAAGACAGATTTATGAATGCTAGGCACTCTATCAACTGAGCTGCATGCCCAGCCCATTTCCCCCTTTTTTGATAACTTACTTTGCTTTTTAAACTTATGTTTACTTTGTGTGTAGGAATGCTTTGCCGGCAGGTATCAGTGTACCACTTGCATGTGACGTCCAAGGAGACCAGAAGAGAGCATCAGAGCTCCTGGAGCTGAGTTTCAGACTAAGTTATATGTGTTCTCTGCTTTAATTTTGGTAGGTCATATGCATTGTTTTCAAACAATTCCCTGATGATGTTCTGGATTTTATTGGAGTCTGTTGCAACAATACCATTTTATCTCTAATTTTGTTAATTTCTGTCTCTTCCCTCTTACCAGATTGACTAAGGGCTTGTCAATCTTATTAAATTTTTCAAAGAGCCAATTCTTTGGTTGGTTGGTTTTGTGTAATATTTTAGTCTCCATTTCATTAACTTCTTCTCTAACCTTTACTGTTTCTTGCCATCTACTGGGTTTGTAACTAGCAGTGCCTTGAAGCACATCATTAGCTTGTTGAGATCTCTGAAGTATTTTTTTTTTTTGTACTTTTGAGACAGGGTCCCTTTAAGTCCCAGCTGGCCTGGAGCTCACTACATAGACCAGGGTGGCCTTGAACTCACAGAGATCTGCTTCCCTCTGCTAGCCACCACGCCCAGCAGTTTTTTTTTTTAGACAGTGTCTCGCTGTAGCCCCAGCTGTCCTGGAACTCGGTTTGTAGACCAGACTGGCCTTGAACTCAAGATGTTTGGCCAAACTCTGCCTCTTGAGGGCTGGAGTTTAAGGTGTGGGCAGCCGGGCCTGGTAGTGGATGCCCAGCCTATTTTCATTCTTTTTTTAAAAAATATTTTATTGTTATTTTGTGTGTAGAATGTATTGACTGCATGTATGTCATGCAATCCCTATGAAGGTCAGAGCAGGGTGTCAGATCCCCTGGAACTGGAGTTACAGCTGTTAACATTTTTGGTTTGTGTCTTTTTGAGACAGGGTCTCCCTTTACTTACAAAGATCCACTTGCCCCTGCCTCCCATGAGCTAGGATTAAAGGCGTGTGCCACCACTCCAGGTCTATTTTCCTTATCAAGTGGATATCCAGTTTTACCAGCACTTTGTTGAACACGCTTTTTCCACTGCATATTTTTTCTAGGTCCTCTATTCTGTTCCATTAGTCTTCTTTTTTTTTTCTTCTTCTTCTTCCCCCAGACAGGGTTTCCCTGTAGCCCCAGGTGGCCTGGAACTCTGTAGACCAGGCTGGCCTTGAACTTAGAGATCCGCCTGGCTCTGCCTTCCAAGTGCTGGGATTAAAGGTATGCGGCACCACACCCAGCATATTCCTTCTGTTTTTATGCTAGTACCATGCTGTTTTCTCTGTGGTATAATTTGAGGTTTGGAAGTCTGAGTCCTCCAGCTATGTTCTTATTCCTTTAGGATTACTTTGGCTGACCATGGTCTTTTGTGGTTCCATATGAATTCTTTGATCAGTTTTTCTAGGTCTATGAAGGATGATGTTGAAATTTTGATGACATTGCTTTAAATATGTAGATTAATTTTGGTATTATAGCCCTTTTCATGGTACTTTGGAAGGTCTTTCCATCTAAGTTTTGTTTCAGGTATTTTTGAGACAGGTGGCCAGAACTACATAGTAAGCCAGCCTAGTCTACATAGCTGAATTCTAGGCCAGCTGGGGCTACAGGAAGACCCTGTCTCAAAAAGAAAAAAGTTAAAAATACCACCCTGCTACTAATAAAGTATGATATAAAATCATATTTTAAAAAGGACTGGAGATCTAGGCATGGTGGTGCATGCCTTTAATCCCAGCACTTGGGAAGCAGAGGTAGTGGATCTCTTTGAGTTCCAGGCCAGCCTGGTCTACATGGTGAGGTGTAGGCCAGGAGACCTTGTCTCAAAAAAAAAAAAAAGTGGACGCTTTGTAATCGCTGTTAAATGGATTTCAGTATGGAGGCCTGAAAACTGCATCAGCTGCAAACACCTGAGTCTGGATATCACTCAACTTTGGACAGGGCAGGAAGCATATTGACATTACTTATAATTCAATTAGTCATCAAAAATGACTTAATAGGGTTGGGGATTAGCTCAGTGGTACAGTAATTGCTTACCATGTACAGGGCATTGATTCAAAACTCAGGATTGGAAAAAAGGAAAGTGTTGACACGTCTACAATGCCAGTACTTGGAGGTGGAGGCAAGAGGATGGGCTGGAGAGATGGCCTAGCGGTTAAGAGCACCGACTGCTCTTGCAGAGGACCCGGGTTCGATCCCCAGCACCCACATGGCGGCTAAGAACCGTCTGTAACTCCAATTCCAGGAGAACTCCAGTTCCAGGGGAATCTGAGACCCTCTTCTGACCTCCGCGGCATTGCACGACACAGGTGCACAAACCTGCATGCAGACAGTACATTCATACACATACAAAAATAAATAAAATTAAAATAAAAAAATTTTAAAAAGTTACTAAAAAAAAAAAGATAAGGAGTGTAGTTATTTTCAGCTACACTATGAGCCTGGACTACATGACACTGCCTCAATAAAAAAATGGGGAGATGATGACTTGATCAGTAACATGATTGCTGTGTTTCCCAGGGCTGGACTGAAGCCCAAGTAATAATAGAAACTGAAGAAAACCTATTCTTGAATCTGTCCTTTGTCTTTGAGCCACTCATATTTATGAAATAACTCACCATTCCACCTGATGGCCAGTATGTATCTTTTTTTCAATTTTATTTTCATATGTGTATGAATGTACTGTCTGCATGTAGGTCTGTGCACCCATGTCGTGCAATGTTGCGGAGGTCAGAAGAGGGCGTCGGACTCCCCTGAAACTGGAGTTAAAGGCAGTTTTCAGCCGCCATGTGGGTGGTGGAGATTGTACCAGGGTCCTCTGCAAGAGCACTCAGGGCTCTCAACTGCTAGGCCATCTCTCCAGCCCCCAGTATGTATTTAAGTGTCTGGGTCCAACTGAACCCTCCTGTGGATTGACTCCCTTATATGGTATTTGCTTCTTCTCTATATGTATATTTTAATTTTTTTTTCTTGGTCTTTTTTGAGACAGGGTCTCCCTGTAGCTCTGGCTGGCCTTGAACTCACAGAGATCTGCCCGCCTCTGACTCCCAAGTGCTAGGATTAAAGGTGTGTGCCACCATGCCCGGCATATGTACATTTAATCTTAAATGGATTTTTAAGGCTGGGCATAGAGGCACACGGCTTTTAATCTGAGCAATCAGGAAGCAGAGGCAGGTGGATCTCTCTGAGTTCTAGGCCAGCTGGGGCTACAGGGAGATCCTGTCTCAAAAAGACTAAAAAAACCAAAAAAACCCAAACTGAACCTAACACAAATTGCTTATAATTGAAATGTCTAGGGTCAGCATGACCCTGGAATCCACATAAAGATGAGAACTCTGCCAAGTTATCCTTTGACTTTAATGCACACATATAAAGTGCAGGTTGGTAAGGAGGACAATACACCTCATCACCAGTCTGGCTGA
>VZQC01007706.1:1527774-1545311 GCA_009823505.1 Rhizomys pruinosus | reverse complement strand
ATCAGTGGCCCTGCCTGTTGCAGAATGTGAGCAAATTGGGAAAAGTTGTAGAGGCAGAATCAGTTGGTTTCCACTTGGAAGGAGGGTGCCATGTCCACCTTGGCTGTGTGAGTCAGTGCCAGCCTCACCTGGGTGACCTACCATGCTTAGTGAGTCTTGGGACCTCCACTGTCACGGCCTCCAGTGTGCACCTTGTAGAGGCCCCAGTGTATGCTGGGATCAACCCAGGCCTATCTCTGCCTGGCTGCTACATAGGAGGCCTCCTGACTCCTGGGAGCCCTATGAACACTGCAGAAAAGGTAAAGTTCCACAGCCAGCTGGGTGCATGGCTGTGTGAGCAGCAAGGGCAGCATCCAACTGGAGGTGTAGGGAACGGCTTGTGAGTGTAGGTGTGTGTCCACCTGGAGCTGGAGGCTCACCTCTTCCTCTGAGTACCACAGGAAGTGGCCTCCACCTGGGACCTACCTTACAGCCCTTTTTCCTGTTGTCTCTAGCCTGTGACTTTGAGGCTATTATAAGCTGATAGCAGTTGTCCCGAGTCTGTGCCATTGGGGTCATATCTCTGTGTCTGACTCAGCCCTCGCCCAGTGCCTCTCCTCTCCTAGGGTCCTGGAGTCTGATGGCCACTGTTGTGGGAGAGGGTGGCCACAGAGGAGCAGACAGTGGGGTTCTGGACTCCAGGGTGGGGCAGGGCAGCACAGAGAAAGAAAAAGACAAGTCAGGACATTGGACTATGGATTTGCGGCTGGGCAAGGTTTTGAGTGAGTAGTCAGTGCTAGATTTGGTCTCATGTTGTGCTTGTGGTTGGATCTGAGTTGCAGGTTGGAGGTCTGACACTAAACAGGACCAGGAGGGCAGTGGCTGGGGATGGAGGTGGACTGAGGGTTCAAGGAGTGGACAGGGCAGCTCTCTTTCTTTCTTTCTTTCTTTCTTTTCTTCTTCTTTTTTTTTTTTTTGTCTTTTTGAGACAGGGTCTCCCTTTAGTCCCAGCTGGCCTGGAGCTCACTATATAGACCAAGTAGGCCTTGAACTCACAGAGATCTGCCTGCCTCTGCCTCCCAAGTGCTAAGATTAAAGGTGTGCGCCACCACACCCGGCTGATGTCATCTTTCTTTACTGCTGCATAGAACTCCATTGTGTAGATGTACCACATTTTTTCTATCCACTTGTCAGTTGAGGGGCACTTGGGTTGGTTCCAGCTTTTTGCTATTGTGAGCAGAGCTGCAATAAACATGGCTGTGCATGTATCTCTGCAGTAAGATAAGTCTTGTGGGTATATACCCAGGAGTGGTATGACTGGGTGAGGTGGTAAGCTCATTTTGAGTCTTCCAAGGGTTCTCCACACTGCTTTCCATGGTGGCTGTACAAGTTTACATTCCCACCAACAGTGGATGAGTGTTCCCCTTTCCCCACAACCTCTCCAGCACTTGGCATCATTTGTTTTCTTGATCCCGGCCAGTCTTATTGGAGTGAGATGATATCTTAAAGTGGTTTTCATTTGCATTTCCTTAATTACTAGTGACGTTGAACATTTTTAAAGGACGTTTCTCAGCCATCTCTAATTCCTCGCTTGTGAAGTCTCTATTCAGCTCTTTGCTCCATCTTTTGAGTGAGTCATTTGTTTTTTTTTTCTTCTTTGTTTTTTGAGTAGTTTATATACTC
This sequence comes from Rhizomys pruinosus, assembly GCA_009823505.1. Classification (NCBI taxonomy): domain Eukaryota; kingdom Metazoa; phylum Chordata; class Mammalia; order Rodentia; family Spalacidae; genus Rhizomys; species Rhizomys pruinosus. The sequence goes on along the minus strand of VZQC01007706.1, from coordinate 1,543,649 downwards.
TGGAGATCAATGCCTTGCCAGATGCATCTTTGGCGAAGGTCTCCTCCCGTTTATTTTCCTTTCGATGACCTATTTTTCATATACAGACTGGAAATAACAATTTTTAAATACTTTTTAGTTTTTCTAACTTCAGGTCATAACTTTTTTTTAATTATTTTTTTTGAGACAGGGTCTCCCTATAGCCCCAGTTGGATTGGAAATCATTCTGTAGACCAGGCTGGCCTCATACTCACACAGATAGATCTGCCTGCTTCTGCCTCCCGAGTGCTAGGATTAAAGGCGTGCGCCACCACAACCGGTTTAAAGACAGTTCTTAGCCACCACGTGGTGCTGGGAATGGAACCAGGGTCTTCTGCAAGAGCAGTTGAGCTGAGCCATCTCTCCAGCCCCCCAAAATAACAAAATTTTACATGTCCTTTTCTTCCCTGCCCAAGTTGATGTTTCAACAAAGTAGTTTTAAATTCCATCAATTCAGATTTTTAGCATTTTGATTTATTTAAAAAGGGATGTTCATAGAAAAATTATTTTGAACAGTGTACAGGATGGTGGAGATTGGCTATTTCACATCAGACAGTACAACCAATATCTGCCACATGGCTGGTCTCTGTAGACGCCCTTCGGCATTGTCAGCAAAGGTGCCTGGCGTCTTGAGTCAGTCTATTCCTCTTGTCCATGGGAATCATAAGTCTCCTCACTGAGTCCATGCCCGTAATCATAGTAATCAGCTCCACTTTGGGCTGGGGGTCTGTAGCTGTTGTCATAGGAATCCTAAGTCTGTTCATTGTAAGCAGTACCGTATCCATCATCATGGTCATAGTCTTACTCTCCTTAGGTCTCCTGTGTCGGGGTGGTGGTGGTGGAGGTTGGTACCCAGCAGGGGGGACTCCTCTTGCTCTGGGAGTGAGAAGTCCTCTTCCCTGCCTCACTGGCCCTCGAGTGGAAAGGAATCCCCTGGGAGCTGGTGTCCGACGGGGTACACCAACTACAACAGGCCTGGCTGTGACTCCTCCTTTTCCCCAGGTTATTGCTGGGGTTGTGAACCCTCTAGTACGCAAAGCAGATCTCCCTTGAACCACTGGAACATCTGCATTTTCTGAACCACCATTCAGGTATGTTAATCCCTGGAGCTGTGCTTGCCTGATTTCATCATTATAGTCCAGGGTGAGGAACTTCTTGATTTTTTCAAAGGCATGTCCCACCCGGGCATAAACCTCTGCTGGGCGTGCAAACACTTCAATAAGTACACGCAGGTCATCATTAAGGTGGAAGTACTTTGTCCACTTTTCCTCAACTCTTCTTCCTTTGCCTTGTCTCTCATGGAGCCTTTTCCAAGGATGGACATTTTTGTCAAGGTTTCTTCTTTAAATGCTTCAGAGAATTGCCACATGGACCCAAAAGTTTCTCCACAAAGTTGAACTTGGGAAAAGTTTCTCCTCAAAGTTGAACAGTTTGACTGGAATCAACACTTTCTGTCCCAGCTTCATGTTCTTATTCACCAACGCATCAATGTACTTTTCTTTTCTTTTCTTTTTTTTGTCTTTTCGAGACAGGGTCTCCCTGTAGCCCCAGCTGTCCTGGAACTCACTCTGTAGACCAGGCTTTCCTTGAACTCACAGAGATCCGTCTGCCTCTGCCTCCCAAGTGCTAGGATTAAAGGCGTGTGCCAATCACACCCGCTATTCTTTTTCTCCCTCCCCTCTCCTTTTTGAAACTTCTCTATTTATTTCCCAGGTCACACTTCATTACTGAGGGAGCCCAAGGTAGGAACTCGGGGCAGGATCCTGGAGGCAGGAGCTAGAGTACAGGCCATGGGGGAATGCTGCTTACCGCCTTGCTCTCTATTTTTTTAAATATATTTTTAAAATTAAGTCCAGGGCTGAGGGTATGGCTCATATTTGTGGAGCATGCATACAACCGTGGATTCCAATCCCAGCCTCGCATAAGCTAGGAATGGTGGCTCACACCTGAAATCCCAGCACTTGGAAGGTGGAGGCTGAGGATTAGACGTTTAAAACCATCCTCAGCTACATAGTTTGAAGCTAGCTTGAGTTCTATGGGACCCTGGCTCAAAACAAAGTCCCAATCAAATGTCTGTGTCTGTGAGATATTGCTAATCATTCCTTCTCTAGGTACTCTTTCCCTTTTTCACTTGTGGGTTTTTTTGTTTTGAGGCAGGGTTTTATCCTGTTACCCAGCCAGGCATTCAACACCTAGATTCAAGAGATCCTCCTGTCTCAGCCTCCTGAGTAGCTGGGATATACATGCATAGTGCTACCACGCCTGGCTAGAGCCTCTTTTGCACTGAGGACCTCAAGATTTGTTTGTAAACATATTATTCTCACAAGTAGAGCCAATTCAGCTCATGTTTTATAGTAATGAACTTTGAGTTTCAAACTAAGATGAAGAATGAATATACTGCTGTGACCTGATATTTTGAATTAAGCATACTTTAAAATCAAGCAGGTGTTGGGGCTGGATAGATGGCTCAGTGGTTAAGATGGCTGCTCTTATACAAGACCTGGGTTGAAATCCCAGTGCCCAAAGAATAACGTCTTGCCAGGCACATAAAAAAAAAAAATCCCAGTACCCACATGGAGATTAAGAATCATCCATAACTCCAGTTCAGGGGGGATCCGACACAGGGGATCTAACATCTGAGGGCATTACACAAAACAGGTACACTTAAAAAACATGTAGATAAGCCAGGCCTGGTGGCCCATGTTTTAATCTTAGCACTTGAGAGGCAGACGCAGATGGATCTCTGTGAGTTCAAGGCTGGCCTGTGTACATGGTCAGTTTCAGACCAGCTGGGGCTACAAGGAGACCCTGTCTCAAAAAGACCAAAAAAAAAAAAAGCAGATAGTACACTCAAACACATAAAATAAAAGTAATAGAATATTTAGAAAGAAGGTCAGTGTGGGGCTGGAGAGATGGCTCAGTGGTTAAGAGGACCGACTGCTCTTACAGAGAACCAGGGTTCGATTCCCAGCACCCACATGGCAGCTAAGAACCATCTTTAACTCCAGTTCCAGGGGAATCTGACGCCCTCTTCTGGCCTCTGTGGCATTGCATGACACCGGTGCACCAACCTACATGCAGACAGTACACTCATACACATAAAAAATAATAAAAAAAAGCCGGGCATGGTGGCACACGCCTTTAATCCTAGCACTTGAGAGGCAGAGGCAGGCGGATCTTTGTGAGTTCAAGGCCAGCCTGGTCTACAGAGTGAGTTCCAGGACAGCTGGGGCTATAGGGAAACCCTGTCTCAAAAACACCAAAAATAAATAAATAAATAAATAAATAAATAAATAGAAAAGAAAAAACCCAACAAATCTAGACCCGTGTCCCCCCCCATTCGCCCACCCCACAATTTATTTTTTTATGTATATGAGTGTACTGTCTGCATGTAGGTGGGTGCACCCGTGTCATGCAATGCCTCGAAGGTCAGAAGAGGGAGTCGGACTCCCCTAGAACTGGAGTTAAAGATGGTTCTTAGCCACTGTGTAGGTGCTGGGAATCGAACCCGGGTCCTCTGCAAGAGCAGTCGGCGCTCTTAACCACTGAGTCATCTCTCCAGCCCTGTTGTTTCCTTTTTAAATGTGTAATTGAGGTAAGTTTTAAGTGGTTAAGTGTTGTAAATCTTTATTATCATATTTAGGTTATGAGATACTAAAGGACTAAGCATTCCTGGCTATAGGAGAAATGGTACCATATCTTGGATGCTGATTCAATGCATATACTGCCTTCTGGATGATCCTGCCCCAGCCCTCCAGGATATTGTCACCTAATTGGCACTGTAACTGTGACTTTAAGAGGCCATTCACTGTCCTAGCAAGCCACCTGCCTCAGGGTGGTGGGGAATGTGATAAGACCAGTGGATTTCATGACTATGAGCCCATTGTCCCACATCTTTGGCTGTGAAGTGAGTTCTGTGGTCAGAAGCAACACTGTGTAGAATACCACGATGAAGGATAAGGCATTCTGTAAGTCCCTGGTTTTGGCAGAAGTATTATGTGCAGGAAAGGCAAATGACAACCAGAATAAGTGTCTATTTGTGTAAGGACAAAGCATTGACCCCTCCATTGTTGGGTCTGAAAATTTCACAGAAAAACTCTCAAGCCCAGGATTCAATTTTTAATACAAAATGTATTTAATTTGCTGGTGCACCAGAACCCAATTAAGAAAACTGATGCATCAGGGAGGACCAATTGTTGGCACATCAGGGATTCAACCCACTCCACACAGGGAAGGGTACAACCTTGACTGTTAGCTACAGAAAGATTTTAAAGACAAAACCCACAAACTAGAGGAATTTGGTGACATTATAGAAACATAATTGTGAGGCAATAGAAACACAATAAAAGCAGTGGTGACCTTTAAGCTGATTGGTTGTGTTTAGCAGTGTGAAGCCCCTTGGAGAGGAATGGGCCCCTTAGGGGGTGGGAAGCACTCTTTCAGGGCTGGGAAAGTTCATCCTGACCTCAGGTAGCTGTGGGAACTAGGAACTCAGGGATGGACTGTATTCTTGCGGTTAAGGTTGTCATGGGAACCAGGCTTGCTTTAGCTAATTCAGTTTTACAGTTAACTCCTTCCTTCTAATTAACTGTTTCTGACCTGGTCCAAACACCATGATAGAAATGGTCCAGTGTAGTCACTCTGCCACTGAGTTCCCTGCTGATCACTCCAGGGAATAGTGCTATATGGGGGCTCAGTGTTGGTCTCTGCTGTTGGCAGATCTGGCAATCAGCAGCAGCTGTAACCAGATCAGCCTTGGTGAATGGGAGTCCAGGCTGTGGAGCCCATGCATAATCTCCATCTCTGCCACCATGGCCAGTTTGTTCATGGGCCAATTGAGCATGACAGGGATAGCTGGAGAAGAAGGCTGACTGTCCACAGAACTGATTATCTGATCTACTTGATTATTGAACTCATCCTCTGCTGAAATCACCTTTGATGAGCATTTACATGAGACACAAGTATTTTCACATCCTTTGCCCATTTGGAGAGATCTATACTTCTTCTCCAAATGTCTTTCTCATCAATTTTCCAGTCATGCTCCTTCCGAGTCCCTGACCATCCAGCCAAGCCATTGGCCCAAGTATATAATCAAACCTCCAGCCATTTCTCCTTCCAAGCAAAATGCACAGCCATGTGTACTGCCCAAAGTTCTGGCCACTGGGAAGACTGTCCTTCACCAGTGTCCTTGAGAGTTATTCTAGAAATTGGCTGTAATGCTGCATCTGTCCACTTCTGGGTGGTGCTGCATAGTGTGTGCAGACCAAGTCCTAGTTGCCTCTTTACCAGTCAACCTAACATACAGTACACCCCATGAAGCCATAGGTACATGCTTGAGAACAGAAGGCATTGTAACAGGAGTAGGAACCACAGGCATTTGGGTAATTGCTTCATGTGATATTTTGTGCCCTGCTTCAGCCAGATCATGTATATACCACTTCCATTTGATAATGGTTTGTTGCTGTGCATGTCCTACTTTATAGCTTGGTGGGTCAGGTAACACCTAGTTCATGATGGGCAGCTCAGGTGTCATGGTAACTTGCTGGCCCTTTGACAAACATTCAGTTTCCACTGAGGCCCAATGGCAGGCTAAAATCTGTCTCTCAAATGGAGTTGTCTGCAGGTGAGGGTAGAGCCTTACCTTACTCCAAATTCTCAATGGCCCCTGGTGTGATTCTCCTATAGGGGCCTGCCAAAGACTCTAGATGGCCTCTCTATCTGCCACTGATACCTCAAGCATCCTCCGGTCCCCTGAATCATATGGTCCGAGGAGCAAGCAAGCAAGCAACAAACTATCTAACTAACAAGCAAGCAAGCAAACAAGCAACAAACTATCAACTAACAAGCAAGCAAGCAAGCAAGCAAGCAACAAACTAACTAACAAGCAAGCAAGCAAGCAAGCAAACCTAGCACCAATCCTGCCTAATCATTCTCAGAAAATGGAATAAGAGAAAATACTTTCCAACTTAATTGAAAATTTTGTTAATGTTTATTTTTTGTGCCTACACACACATGTGCCATGGCGTGGGTGTGTAAGTCAGAGGACAGAAGTGGAAGTAGATTCTCTCCCTCTACTGGAGAGTTCTGGGCATTGAACTCAGGCTGTCAGGCTTGGTAACAAATGCCTTTACCCTTTACTGTACCATCTTGAAGGCTTTCCATTTTTTTTTTTTTTTGGTCTTTTTGAGACAGGGTCTTCCTGTAGCTCCAGGGGTCCTGGAATTCACTATGTAGATCAGGCTGGCCTTGTACTCACAGAGATCCACCTGCCTCTGCCTCCCAAGTGCTAGGATTAAAGGCGTGTGCCACCACACCTGGCTGAGGGCTTTTCAACTTAACTTGTGAGTTTATTGAGGAATAAAATCTTTTCCTCTACTGTCTATTCTGTGTATAAGGTCTGAAAATTAAACTAAAAAAAGATAGGTGAGCCAGGTGAGGTGGCACTCGCCTGTAGTCCCAGCACTTGGGAGGAAGGCAGATTTCTGTGAGTTCAAGGCCAGCCTGGTCTACGTAGTGAGTTCCAGGACAGCTGTGGCTACAGGGAGACCCTGTCTCAAAAAGACCAAAACAACAACAACAACAACAACAGGCTGGTGTTAATAGGAAAGAAAATCGGCAAGGGCATAAAGGAACTCAGCATCACTGCCAGCAGGTGCTGGGCTGGGGATGTAGCTCATTTGGTAGAGTGCTTGCCTAGCATGTAAGAGGGCTTTTGTTCAATCCCCAGCACACATAAACTGGCTGTGGTAGTGCATACCAGTACCTGGGAGGTGGAGGCACAGGGATCAGAGGATCAGGTTGAGTAACATAACAATATGAGAACTTGTCTCAAAACAACACACAAATAAACTCAACTAATGGGTTAACATTAACTTTTCCTTCCTTCCTTCTTTCTTTCTTTCTATTTATTTATTTATTTTGACTTTTTGAGACAGAGTCTTTCTTTAGTCCCAGTTGGCCTGTAATTAATTATGTAGACCAGGCTGGCCTTGAACTCACAGAGATCCACCTCCTCTGCCTCTCGAGTACTGGGATTAAAGGCATGTGCCACACCCTCCTTAAAGATTTTAATTGTTTTAATTTTATGTGTATGAATGTTTTGCCTGCATGTATGTAAGTGTAATGCTCGAGGAAGCCAGAAGAGGGCATCAGATCCCCTGGAACTGAAGTTAAGGACAGGTGTTAGGCACTATGTGGGTCCTGGGTCCTCTGAACAAGTAATAAGTGCTCTTAACTGCTGAATCATCTCTCCAGTCCACTATTAAACTTTAAATAGAAAACACTAGCCCCAAAGATTTATATACATGCTGGAGGTAACAGAAAATCAGCTGGCTTACTGAACCATGAGTTAGAGGCATGAATACCTGAATAATATGAAAGAAGGAGAGACAAAAGGCGCCTGTGGTGGGTAACACCAGAAGAGCTAGCAGGTTTCTTCAGGAAAGGCACAAAGGATTTGCAGGGAATAGGAGCCAAGAGAGATTGTGAAAGTTGCTTTCAGCCTTGTTTTTTTTTTAAACATTTATTTGCTTGTTTGTGTGTGTGTGTGTGTGTGTGTGTGTGTGTGTGTGTGTATGCTACAGTGCCTGTGTGGAGGTCAAAGCTCACCTTTTGAAAGCTATTTCTGTCCTACCATTTGGGTTCTGGGATCCAGTTCATTTTACCAAGAGAGCCCTCTTGCTATCTCTCTCTCTCTCTCTCTCTCTCTCTCTCTGTCTCTCTCGTTCTCTCTCTCTCCTCTTCATTTTTTTGAGACAGGTCTCTCTGTAGCCCCAGCTGTCCTGGAACTCACTCTGTAGACCAGACTAGCCTTGAACTCACAGAGATCCACCAGCCTCTGCCTTCCAAGTTCTGGGATTAAAGGTATGAACCACTGTGACACCCGGCTAATAAAGTATTATTATTATTATTATTATTTTTTGGTATTTTTGAGACAGGGTCTCCCTGTAGCCCCAGCTGTCCTGGAACTCACTCTGTAGACCAGGTTGGCCTTGAACTCACAAAGATCCGCCTGCCTCTGCCTCCCAAGTGCTAGGATTAAAGGCGTGCGCCACCATGCCCGGCCAAGTATTATTTTTTTAAAAGACCGAGAGATCAATTTTGAAATACATAATTCTCACAAACTCACTAAGTTCCCATTCTCCCCAAATCCCTACTGTGCTTCTTAAAGAAACCTACTTGCTCTTACCATATTACACAGGACCCACATGGGAGAAAAGAACAGAATCCTGAAAGTTGTCCTCTGACACCTATTAGGTTATAAAAAGCACAAAACCCCAATAAAAAGGCACATGAGGCTTAGTCACTCCAGGAACATACTTTACTTCCATGTGGGACTGCCAGCGTGAGCCACTTGCAGACACGTGGTGGAACCGGACAGCATGGCAGGGGGCAGAGAGACAGAAAGAGGCAGACAGATACAGAGAGGGATGGGGGGACAGAGAGAGAGAGAGAGCTGAGGGGGGATAGAGAGAGCAGGAGGACAAAGAGAGAGGTGATAGAGAGAGAGGGGGGACAGAGAGAGAGAGAGATGGTGGCTGGGGTCCACCCTTTATACCCATAGGGCAGGGCCTCAGGTGGGAAGGGGTCAGAGGATTGGCAGCTTCTGGAGGAAGTGGGCACCTGTGTGTCCCTTAGGATTCTGGGAAGCCTGGACTTAACAATACCCATACATATGTTGTGCCACTCAAATATACATACACTTACATGCACATGTACAAAATAAAATCAATATAGAATTAAGAAATAACCTTTTAGCTGGGAGTGGTGATATATACCTTGATTCCTAATACTTGGGTGGCAGAGGAAGGCGATCTCTGTGAGTTCAAGGCCAGCCTGGTCTATAAAGTGAGTTCCAGGCCAGCTGGGGCTACAGGGAGACCCTGTCTCAAAAAATAGCAAAAAAAAAAAAGAATGAACCTTTTAACTAATTGTGAGGGTTTGATGGATCCCCTATTCTAGCTTCTGACTCTGATATTCAAACCACATAAGGACAGTACAAAAATATACTTACTCCCCCCCCCCACAGGCTACTCAAAGATAGAGCAAAGTACTAAATGTAAGATTTAAAACTACAAACCCCTATCCTAGCACTTGGTAGGCAGAGGCAGGCAGATCTCTGTGAGTTCAAGGCCAGCCTGGTCTGTAGAGTGAGTTCCAGGACAGCTGGGGCTACAGGAAGACCCTGTCTCAAAAAGACAAATAAAACAAAACAAAACAAAACAAACCTACAAACTCCTAGAGGAAGACATATAGAAAAAAAATTCCATGATATTAGATTTGATTATTTATTTATTTATTTAGTCTTTTTGTGACAGGGTTTGTAGCCCCAGCTGGCCTGGAACTCACTCTGTAGACCAGGCTGGCTTTGAATTCACAAAGATCTGCCTGCCTCTGTGCCGGGTCCTGCCCTGCACGGCAACCAGATGGAAGGGGAGAGACAGGTGCACAGTCTGCCCCCATGTTCCCATGTTCCAGAGACTCTCAGACAGACTGGGAGTCAGTCACAGCTGATCTCGTTTATTGCAAGCACTACAGCAGCTTATAAAGGCAAAGACCATAAGGGAACACCCATGGCGTGAAACAGGCAGCCAATTATCTTAAAGGTCAAATAGCTAGAGCCAATTGGAAAAGTTTCAAAACAAGCCTGGCCATGCCTACCTTACTTCCTTTAGCCCGTCTTGTTTACTTAGGACCAGCTGGCCCACCTACCTTACTTCCTTTAGGTGCTGTCTTGTTTACTTAAGACCAGCTGATAAGGGTCCCTCAGTTGTAAACAAGCCTGGCCTATCTACCTTACTTCCTTTAGGTGCCCTCTTTAGGGTGTTGTTGCCTCTCATGCCCCTTCATCTACCCCCCCCCCCTTTTTTTTTTATCAAGATGGCTCTCTTTTTTTTTTTAATTATTTTTTTGAATTAATTTTTCTCTATGTGTATGAATGTACTGTCTGCATGCAGGTCTGTGCACCTGTGTCGTGCAATGCCGTGGAGGTCAGAAGAGGGTGTCGGATTCCCCTGGAACTGGAGTTCTCCTGGAATTGGAGTTTCAGACGGTTCTCAGCTGCCATGTGGGTGCTGGGGATCAAACCCAGGTCCTCTGCAAGAGTAGTTGGCGCTCTTAACCGCTAGGCCATCATCTCCCCCTTTTTATTTTATTCCTTGGCCCGGCAAAGCCCTTCATCTGGAGCACAGCTCTTGCAGCCCGCTCATGGGCTAGTCAGCAGTGTGCAGTTAGAGCTAAGGCGGCTACCCAAGATATGGGGGCTGACTCAGCTCAAGGCCAGCAATGGGTTGCTCAGTCCTGGGTGTCTGACCAGTTTGGGATCCGGTCATATTGAAGAAGGAGGGTCATAAGTTGGACCCTTTCTACCTGGCCTTTAAGAAAGGCTACAACATGGTTAATGATGCACATTCCAAAGGTGGGGAGGAGCAGGAGAGTAACAAGAGGTCCCGGGAGTGTAGAAACCAGGGTAGTCAACCAAGGGACTGTTGGTACCAGGATTCAAACCAACCCTGATTCTGTATCTGATCCTCTCCCTCTTGCCAATCTTTCCCTATTACAAAGGCCAGGCGAGTTGTACACACATTTGCCAGATTGTCCCCTCTTGACCTTAATTAGGCCCTTTGGGGAGTTTTGGTTAAGCAAGTCCCAGTCTCTTCACATGCCCAAGCTTTACAGTAAAAGTCCTGTCCATCCCCGAATGCACCTGCAAGCTTTCTCGATGTGAGGGCGGGGCACACATAGAAACATGTCCCCTGCAGTCCATTTATGGAGTCCAGTCTATTTTGTTGGAGTTCCACAATTCACCCCAATTGCAGCCCTTACATTCTACCATGCCCCCTCTTCTGCAGATTGTTCCCTAGGCTTTAGAAAAGGGGCACAGGTGGGTGAGAGGCAAAACAGTGTTTTTCTGGAGATGTCATTCTGGACTCTGATCACTTCAGGCTGTTTTCTTTCATGGGTTGGCAGTTTATCCAGGAATATCTTTTTTTTTTTTGGGTCTTTTCGAGACAGGGTCTCCCTGTAGCCCCAGCTGTCCTGGAACTCACTCTGTAAACCAGGCTGGCCTTGAACTTAGTAAAGGTTTTTGAAGTATTCCCTTATGATTTTCTGGATCTTTTCATTGTCTGTTGTGATATTTCCACTTTCATCGTGGATTGTGTTGATTTGGAGTTTTCCTTCTTTTGGTTAACTGGGCTAGAGGTCTGTATGTCTTGCTTATTCTCTCAAAGAACCAACTTTTGGATTCATTGATTTCTTTGTATTGTTTTCTTTGTTTCTATTTCATTGATTTCTGTTCTGATTTTTGTTATTTCTTCCTGTCTGTTGGGTTTAGGGTTCATCTGTTGTCTCTCAAGTGTTTGTAGCTGCAGTGTTAGCTCATTCACTTGTGCTCTGTTTTTTTAATGTAGGCACCCAGGGCTATAAACTTATCTCTTAGGACTGCTTTTAAAGTATCTCATAGGTTTTGTTGTGTTGTATTATCATTGTCATTCAGTTCCAGGAATGTTTTTCTTTCTTTCTTTATCTCTTCCTTGACCCATTCATTATTCAGGAGTGTGTTGTTTAGTCTCCATGTGTTCTTGTAGGCAGGAGGGCTTATCTGGGTGTTGATAGTGAGCTTTATTGCATTGTGGTCTGATAGAGTGCATGAAATTATTTCAATCTTTTTGTATTTGTGGAGGTTTCTTCTGTGTCCCAGTATGTGGTTGATTTTGGAGAATGTTCCATGGGGTGGTGATTAGAAAGTGTATTCTCTGGTATTAGGGTGGAATATTTGGTAGAGGTCTGTAAGGTCCATTTGGTGTATCATATCATTCAGTTCAGATGTCTTTCTGTTTATTCTTTTTCTGGTTGACCTGTCCACAGGACTCAGAAGGAGATTGAAGTCCCCTACTATGAGTGTACTGGGGTTAATCTGTGCCTTGTGGTCCTAGAGAATTGTCTTTATAAAGTTTGGTGCACCAGAATTTGGTGCATATATATTCATAATTGTGAAATCTTCTTGGTGAATTGTTCCTTTGATAAAAATGTAATGGCTTTCTTTGTCTCTTCTGATTTCTTTTACTTCGAAGTCTATTTTGTCTGATATTAATTTAGCAACACCTGCTTTCTTTTTGGTACTATTTGCTTGGAATATTTTTTCCCATCCTTTCACTTTAAGGTGGTGCCTATCCTTGAAGGTAAGATGTGTTTCTGGTAGACAGCATATAGATGGCTTCTGTTTCCTAATCAAATCTCCCAGTCTATGTCTTTTGATTGGGGAGTTTAGTCCATTAATATTTAAGGTTATAACTGATAATGTGTGTTGCTTCCTTTCACCTTATTATCCATTTGTGGTTTTGGTCTAGGTTTCTACTTCTGCAGTTATGCTTTTATTAATTTCTTTTTCTAGGAGCCTGGGGATAGTTGCTCCTTTCTTCTGTCCTTTGAATTGCTTCAAGTATTCTCTGAAGGGTTGGTTTTCTGGACATGTATTCTTTCATCTTGTTTATGTCATAGAAGATTTTTCTCTCTCCTTCAAGTATAATCGACATTTTTGCTGGGTATAGTAACCTGGGTTGGCATCTATAGTCCTTTAACACTGGGAATGCTTTGCTCCAGGTTCTTCTTGCTTTCATAGTTAGCACTGAGAAGTCAGCTGTAATTCTGATAGGTTTCCCGTTATATGTCACTTGTTTTTCTCTTGTGGCTTTAAGGATTTTGTCTTTGTTTTGGGTGTCTAGCATTTTAACTATGATGTGGCGTGGAGAGTTTCTTTTCTGATCTTGTCTGTTTGGAGTTCTATGTGCTTCTTGTATTGGTATTGATTTGTCTTTTTTTAGTTTGGGGAAATTTTCATCTATTATTCTTTTGAAGATGTGATCAATACCATTCTCTTGGGATTCTTCTCCTTCCTCTATTCCTATGATGCAGAGGTTTGATCTTTTCATAGTGTCCCACAGTTCCTGATTGTTCTGCTTTTGTGTATTTTTAAATTTCTCATAATCTTTACTTGAGGTTTTTAGTTGTTCTGTGTTATCTTCCAGGTCTGATATTCTTTGTTCTTCTTCCTCCATTTGGCTTCTGAGGCTTTTTCCATGCCTTTCCTCTTGATTGGATGAGTGTTTGATTTCCTTTTTAATTTCCTCTTCTGATTTCTTTAGTATTTCCACTTCTTTTTGGAGCTTCTCAATCTCTTCCTGTAGCTCTTTGCTTTGCTGGTTGGTTTCCTTATCTTTTTCAACATGGGATCTTTTCAGGGTTTCCACTTCCTTCCAGAGTTTGTTGTTCTCTCTTTCTAGGTCCTTCTTGAGTTTTTCATTCTCTCTACTAAGTTCTCTGACTTGTTCTTTATAGTCTTTGATTTGGGTATGTTCACAATTGTACTTCTAATATCTGTGTCCTGGGCCATCCCCAGGGGGATCCCACTGTAGGAGTCTTCCACAGTGTTGGTAGAGCTTGGTGTGGAATTATTCTGCGCCTTTCCCATGTTGTCTCTTCTTCGTGTCCCTGGCATGCGGGTTTCTCTTTGCCTGTATTCCATTGTGAATCCCAAATGCCTCTTCACTGTGTTGAAGGCTTGCTTTGCTTGCCTCCTTCAGATGCCTTCATTATCTGTTTGATTGATTTGTTTTTCTTCTTTTCTCCTTGCTTATGGAGTGTTGACTTGTGTAAGTTTTAGGCTTTCTATTGGAAGTCTAACTCACTCTTCCCTTTCTGTTTTGAAGTTTCCCAAAGAATCCACTTGGACACTCTTTTGGCAATCCCAGGTGTGGGGGGGGGGATTCCTGTTTAGCCCCTGCCCTGGGGGCTAAACTGTGCTTCAGGTGGTCTTGGGAAATCCCCGATCTCCTTAAGTTTTTATTTATTCTTTTTTATTTATTGTTTTTATTTTATGTGTGTGAGCGTATTATCTGGTCCCATGTTGTTCAATACCCTTGGAGTCAAAAGGCCTTGGATTCCTCTGGAGCTGGAGTTAGGGATGATTGTTAACAGCCATGTGGGTGGTGGGAATCAAACCCCAGTCCTCTGAAAGAATAGCCAGTGCTCTTAACTGCTGCACTATCTCTCCAGCCCCTATTTACTTGTTCTTTTTATTTTATTTTATGTGTATGCATTTTATTTTATTTTATGTGCCTGCATTTGGCTAAGTGCATTCTTGTCATGCAATGCAGGAGGAGGCCAGAAAAGGGCATTAGAGCTCCTGGAACTGGAGTTTTGGACCATTGTTAGCTGCCTTGTGGGTGCTGGGAACTGTAAAACCAGCCAGGACTCTTAAATACTGAGCCATCTCTTCAGCCCCTGAAGTTATATTTCTATAAAGTACTTAAACAGTCAGATTCATAAATACATAAAGTAGTGTTTGGCACACATTTTTGGACATTTTTCTTTTTTTTCTTCTTTTTTGGGGGGTGGTGGGACCATACCCAGTCTTACTGTTGGTGAAGACAGCCCTCAAACTCCCAATTCTCCTGCCTCATCTGTCAAAGGTACTGTTTTTACAGGTGTGCCCTACACCTGGCCTAGCTTTTTCTCTTTCTGAGAAAGGGGTCTTTTTACCCAGGTTAGTCTTAAACTCCTAGGCTTGAGTGATCCTTCAGCCTCATCCTTTGGAGTAGCTGGGACTACAGTTGTGAGACACTGCCCTGGGCTCCTCTCTCTTTTAGAGAGCTATCTTTAACTTTTAGAGATAGGAATTAGCAACTCTGATTTGACAAAAGTGAAGCCAGGCTCTCAGGGAATGATTAGGAAAGCTACCTTGATTTATAATCAGAGTCGTTGGGCTTGCTGCCTGAGGGGAGGTCACTGGCCACAGCAGGTTCCACCCCTCTGCCTGCATTCTCTAGCTCCTGGGCTTGCTCACTAACCAGCTTCATTCTTTGGGATCTTACTGTGGCTCAAGTAGGATGCCTCTGAGTGCAGGTACTGGAATTATTTCTGATTTCAGGGCTTTCTGCAGGCATCCTTGTGTTAGACTACAGAATTAAGAAGAAAACGAGGCCTGGATCCTCTTTCCATCCACAAGGCACTCTTTCACCTGCCATTCCATCAGCCACTGTCCTTCTGAACCTGGAGTTTTGGAAAACCTTCCTGAAAGGTAGTTGAAGAAAATGCCAAACCAAGCATGGACATTTGTCCAAGTGGTGACTTGGAGCCTAGCATGGTGGCTCACTGTTCTAGTTTGCTTTCTGTTGCTGTGGTGTAATGAAACATTGACCTAATGCAACTTGAGGAGGAAAGTAATGCATGCTTTTAATTCAGCACTTGGGAGGTAGAAGCAGGTGGATCTCTGTGAGCTCAAGGCCACCCTGGTGTACATAGTGAGTTTCAGGTCAGATGGGCCTACAGGGAAACCCTCAAAAAGTCGGGAAAAAAAATCAAATTAAGGAACTGTTTTTCTAATGGTGCATGCTTTCCCCCCCCCCACAATGGTATGAATCTCATTTATTCAGAACAGTATTTCTCACCATTCTCAAACCGAAGACTGCAAAAAACAGAATCAGTGCAGGTGGCCCTTAGCCTCAGGGAGCAGGTCGCAGCCTTCCACCTCTGCTCCCACCCCATGCACGCATGCGTTACAAAACAGTCCTGAAGCTTAATCAAATAAAACTATTGTACACAACATTTACATTGGAAAAGATAGCTGGCTGTAGGAAAGCTGGGTGTGTTGTTCCCTTTAAGTAAAGACTGCTCCACAGTTGGGGCATCTTCGCTTCCTCAAACCAAAGCAGCAGATGAACCCAAAAGGAAACAGGACAATGGCCAACAAGATGCCCAGGCTGGTGAAGCAGTATTCCAGGACACCAACCCTGCAGACCGGGCAGCCTCCGACCACGACGATGGAGTTGGCAGGATAGCGAGTGACCGCTCGACTG
>VZQC01007706.1:1274993-1515196 GCA_009823505.1 Rhizomys pruinosus | reverse complement strand
CTTTTTTTTTTTTTAAATTGATTAATGTACAGGTAGACTACATAGATTATTAAGCAAGAATTGTATTTGAAATTTGGTAACTTTTATATTGTTTAATTTGATTATCTTTTGTGATCAGTTCCAAAGAGGTGTTTGAAAGCTCGAGAACATTTTGGTACAGTGAAAACACATCTAACATCTCTGAAGACCAAGTTCCCTGCTGAACAGTATTACAGGTTTGTAAGAAAAATAGCACTGTTTTATAACAGATTCTTTGAAAGGTAGGAACAAAATAGGTATTGAGTGATTATTTACAGCTAAGTAAAATGAAAACATTTTAAGGAACGTATTCTGCAGCGAAAAAAATAAGAGGACACCTGTTGTTGTAGGATCTGGAGAGACAGCTCAGCAGTTAAGAGACCTTACTGCTTTTCCAGAACATCTGAGTTCGTTCTCAGCATCCGTATCATCAGGTTGCTCACAGCTGCCTGTAGTTCCAGTTCCTGGGGATCCATTGCTCTCTTTGACTTCCATGAGTATCTACACCCATGGTGTATGCAGACACATTAAATAAAAATAAAGCTGCCAGGCGTGGTGGTGCATGCCTTTAATCCTAGCACTTGGGAGGCAGAGGCAGGTGGATCTCTGTGAGTTCAAGGCCAGCCTGGTCTAGAGCAAGCCCCAGCCCAGGTGGGACTAAAGGGAGACCCTGTCTCAAAAAGACACCCCCCTCCAAAAAAAAATCTGGTGTAAATGGCCAGTAAATATTTTTAAAAGTGGTCAGTATCCTTAGTCACCAGGGAAATACAAATTAAAACTACTTTGAGAGTTCATTCAGAAAGTAACAGCAAGAAAGCAATGACAGGAGCTGGATGTGGGGGAAGAAAGAGGAACCTTTATTCAGTGCTGGTGGGAGTGTGAACTAGTGTGATGTTCCACAAATTATGAAAGTAGGACTACCGTGTGACTCAGCTATCCTGCTCTTGGGCATATAACTAAAGTTCTTCCAGGGAGATCCTTGCACATCCGTAATGGTTGCTGTTTACAGTAATGAGAAATGCAATTGTCCTAGATGTCCATTAGTAGTTAAATGGACAAAGGAAATGTGGTATGTATACACAGTGAAGTTTTATTCAGCTATAAAGAGAAATGAATCATGACATCTGTAGGAAAATGGATACAACAGCAAATCATTATGATAGGCAAAATAAGCTAGATCCAGGGGCTGGAGAGGTGGCTCCGGGGATAAGAGCACTTGCCTTTTCTTTCAAAGGGCCCACCCTCTGTTGTCCTATTTTGGCCTTTGGGGGCACTACACAGACATCGGTACACATATTGTTAATCAAAACACTGTACAACTAAATATAAAAATAGGTTAGATCCAGAAAGAAAAATCCTGTGTATTTTCTCTTATATGTAGACCCTACATTTTAGTTCTTATATGTCTGTCTGTATATGGTGCTGTGGGTATGTGTATGTGGGTATCGGCCATAAAACTAGAAAGGGGACCATGCCATGAGACAGGAAGAAGAGATCTTTGGTGGAGGGGTAGAAAGGCAAGATGGTAATGAAAGCAGAAGGAAAACTGTTGGGGCTAGAAGGGAGTCAGGTGGAAGCAAGGCTGGGGGACGAGAGGGCTGTGAGGTTGAAGGAGCAGTGAAGTATATGAAAATGTCATATTTATCCATTACTTGGTACGCTAGTTTCAGAAACTAAAAACACAGGAGAATGCCCATTGTTGAAGGCCACCATTGAGAGGATTTTTCTGCTGTGTTAAAGTTTGTTGTGCAGTTTGGTGATTTGCACTTAACTATTAAGGTTGTGAGATTAGGTGGCAGTATACATATGAAATGTTTTACCTCAGAGCATGAATTTAGCTTCCAAGGGTCTTTTTTTTTTTTTTTAGATGGTCTCACTATGTAGTCCTGGGTAGCCTGGAACTCACAGTGTGCTCTGCTGGGTTTGAATTCAGAGATCCATGGATCTGCCTGCCTCTGTCTCTGCCTCCTGGGTGCTGGGATTTGAGATGTGTGCCACCATGCCCAGCCAACACCATTAATTTTAAGATTATATGGTAGGGAAGCAAAAAAATACTGGTAGTTATGATTATGAAATGTAGCTTGGAAAATGTATTTAGATTTTATAGGTGTCTAATTGAGAAAAAAACTAATTTTTTGTATTGGTGAACTAATAAGAATTTTTTTTTTTAAAGACAGGGTCTCCCAGTAGCCTAGAACTTTATGTAGAGGAGGCTGGCCTTGAACTCACAGAGATCTGCATCTGCCTCCCTGGTGCTGGGATTAAAGGCATGAGCCACCATACTTGGCAAAAAATTGTTCTTAAGATACACATTTATAAGGCCAGGTGTGGTGGTGCATGCCTCTAATCCCAGCAGAGGCAGGAGGATCTCTGTAAGTTCAAGGCCAGCCTGGTCTGCAGCCCGGTCTACATAGCAAGCTCCAGGCCAGCTAGGACTAAAGGGAGACCCTGTCTAAAAAGTAAAGAAGAAAAAAAAGCTACACATATATAATAAATAGAATGTGTATGAGAGTGGATAGTTTAACCTGACAGTAAAATGTTTTTTTCCTCGTCTTTTTGAGATGGAGTCTCCCTCTAGTCACATCTGGCCTGGAACTCACTCTGTAGAACAGGCTGGCCTTGAACTCACAGAGACCCACCTGCCTCTTGCCTCCCTAGTGTAGGATTAAAGGCGTGAGCCACCACTCCTGGCTTAAAGGTGGTTCTTAGCTGCCAGGTGAGTGCTGGGAATTGAACCTGGGTTCTCTGGAAGAGCAGTTTGTGCTCTTAACCGCTGAGCCATCTCTCCAGCCCCAGCAAAATTATTATTATTTTTTTTTTGTCTAGCCCTAACCCTAACTCTAACCCTAACTCTAACCCTAACCCTAACCCTAACCCTAACCCTAACCCTAACCCTCCCAGCAAAATTCTTTAGGGTTAAGGTTGGCAAACCATTGGTGGCCTCAGAAAGCTAATTGCTTTGTTTTTTAGTTCCTCACCATAGCCCACATTTTAATTCTGCAAACTTTTCACTCTTTGTTACATGTTCTTACTTGGATTTTCCTTTAAGACTCTTTAAATAGCAAAGCAATCCTTAACATGGGTGTGGTGACTCACCTTTGCAATCCCAGCATTTTTGAGGTGGTGTCTGGAAGACCAGGAGGTCAAGGGCATCTTTGGCTACATTAGTGAAGTCAAGGTGAGATCCTGTCACAGAAAAACCAACCGACTAACCACTCCCAAATCAAAATAGAAACCAGTTGGTGATTACCATGGAAAGGTAATGAGAGAGAAGTGGGGCAGAGAGCTGGCAGGACCTTTAGGTTCCATCTGCCCTAGAAGGCATACACAGGTGGCTTGTTTGCTTCACCTGCCTGCATCTTGTATTGAGAAACTTTCTCTTTCACTCTTTTACTTTTTGATTTTTTTTTTTTTTTGAGATAGGGTCTCTCTGTAGCCCCAGCTGGCCTGGAACTCACTATGTAGACCAGGCTGGCCTTGAACTCACAAAGATCTGCCTGCCTCTGCCTCCTGAGTTTGGAGAGTCACCACGCCCATAGAGAAACTTTTTCTTTTCTGAGACAAGGTTTTACTATACGGCACTGACTGGCCTTGAACTCACAGAGATCCATTTACTGCTACTTCCCAAATGCTGGGATTAAAGGTATGCTCTTCGAGAGATGCAGACATAACCATACACATAAATTAATTTAAAAAATGTTGAAAGGTGTGCAGCACCATGCCCAGCTAATACTTTGGTTCTTTTTGTTTTTGGTCTTTTTGAGATAGGGTCTCCCTGTAGCCCAGCTGACCTGGAACTCAGATCCCTCACCTGCTGCCTCCTGAGTGCTGGGATTAAAGGTGTGTATCACCATGCCAGATTAAAATTTTTTTTTAAAATTTTATTTTATGTATATGGGTGCTTTGCCTGACAGTTAACTGTACCATGTACCTGAGGAGTCAAAAGAAGGTGGTGGGTCCCCTGGAACTGGAGTTATGGACAGTTGTCCTCTGTAAGAGCAGTGCTCTAACTGCTGAGTCATCTCTCCAGTCCCACTTTGATTTTGTTGAGGTCTTGCTGTGTAGTCCTTGCTGGCCTGGAGCTCACTCTGAACACCATGTTGGCCTTGGGCTGTTGGTGAGCTTCCTCCCTCAGCTTTCCGAGTACTGAGATTACAGATATGTGCTACTGTAGTTGCCTTTTTCTTTTTGACACAAGAGTTAAAACACAAGTTTTGTTTAGGCCAGCTCAACTACTAGGCTGGCCTCTTACCTCACAGAAATCTGCCTTCCTAACTCTTGAGTGCTGGAATTAAAGGCGTGTGCCACCATACCTGGGTATTTGAGGATGATCTTGCACTTCTGATCCTCTGACACCATCATGCCTAGTTTATGCTGTGTGAGGACTGGAACTTTGGGTTTTGTGCATTCTAGACAAGCACTTTGTCAACTGAGTGATATCCACAGCTATCATTTGTAGTCTTTAAATAAATTTTCATAGTGATATGCTTTTAATCCAAGCACTTGGGAGGCAGAAGCAGGTGGATCTCAAGGCCAGCCTGGTCTATATAGTGAGTTCCAGGCCAGCTAGGACTAAAGGGAGACCCTGTCTCAAAAAGACCTAAAAAGGGGCTGGAGAGATGGTTCAGTGGTTAAGAGCACCGACTGCTCTTGCAGAGGACCAGGGTTCGATTCCCAGTACCCACATGGAGGCTAAGAACCGTGTTTAACTCCAGTTCCAGGGGAATCCGACGCCCTCTTCTGACCTCCGCAGCATTGCATGACACGGGTGCACCAACCTACATGCAGACAGTATACTCATACACATAAAAAAATATATATATATGTATATTTAAAAAAAGACCAAAAAAATTGGTTCATGCTTCTAGTTGATTAAACATGTAAGTAAATATTCTAAATCTGAGTTTGTAAGATGAATACTAAATATTCAATGTATTTGAGTGCCTAGTTGCTTTTATGTGTTTGGTATATATTTCAGGGTTTCATATAAGATTTTGTTTGCAAAAGAATTCCATTTCTAAACTGTTGACAAGCCCATGCCAAGTGCTTCCTTTTGGAAGTCCTGACCTTGAACCCTGCCTTTGCCTTTGCTGCAGATTTCACGAGCACTGGAGGTTTGTGCTGCAGCGCTTGGTCTTCCTGGCAGCCTTTGTTGTGTATTTGGAAACAGAGACCCTGGTTACACGAGAGGCGGTGACAGAGATTCTTGGTAGTAAGTGTCTTAGTGTAATCTGCAGAATCAGACATGTTTGCTTAGGTATTGGTGGGGAGGCTGTTTCTGTATATGTGCTTGTGTATATGTGTTCATATGAGTGCACATGTATGTGTGTATGTAGAGGTGAAAGGAAAGCCATGGGTATTATTCTTTAGGCACTTTCTATTTTTATTTTTTTATTTTTTGGTCTTGGACCTTGCTTTGTAGACCACGCAGGTCTTGAACTCACAGAAATCTGCCTGCCTCTGCCTTAAGGCATGATTTTTTTTTGTTGTTGTTTGTTTTTGAGACAGGGTCGGAAAAAAAAAATGCCTGGCGATTTTTTTTTTTTTTTAAATTTTATTTGTAGCCGGGTGTCATGGCACATGGCTTTAATCTCAGCATTCGGGAGGCAGAGGCAGGTGGATCTCTGTGAGTTCAAGGCTAGCCTGGTCTACAGAGCTAGTTTCAGAACAGCTGGGGCAACAGGGAGATCTTGTCTCAAAAACACCAAAAAAGAAAAAAATTACATTTTTGTAATTTTTTTTTTTATGGGCATGTTTGTGTGTGGTTGTGGTGGAGAGAGAGAGATAGAGAGAAGAGCAGAGAGAAAGGATAGAGACTTACCTGTTAACGCAGTAAACAAATGTCAGCCTATCCCAGATAGGGAGCTGATGACAGACCAAAGTAAGGACACCTCCACATCCAGCCTGGTGAAGCAGTGAATTTTGTTGGGGTTGGTTACTTACAGGATTATGGGTGAGGGGTTTCTTATGGGAGCAGAAATGACTCACAAGACAGCATCACCAAAACCCACCCCAGCATGTGTGACACTTCAGTAGCAGGAAACCTGAAGTGTACTGCACAACCTGCATGCGGCTCAACAGGTTAGAGACGGGCCTTTGGAGCTAGGTCAGTTAGTCTGAGCCTCTTCCAGGCAACTCTGCTAATCTTTACTTCTTCTAGGTGGCTTGGCTCGTCTGAGCTGCTTTTATCTGTCCTTAAGGCTTATATATGGTAGGGAAGGAGGGGCCTAGAGAACCTGGTCAATTTCAGGGACTTCCTGAAGCTCTTGAGTTAAAAACTTTCTGAGCTTAAGGAGCTTCCTGTAGGATGGAATATTTGACCTCCTCCTAAAATTTTCTGTTGTTTCCCTCCCTTCAGAACAACAAAAAATAAACAAATAAAAAAACCCATACTATTGTTTACTCAGTTTCCCTCCAAGATGTAAGGTTTTGTCTCAGGAAATTGGTGCACTTCAGTGCACAGACCTGTCATGCCTTTAGTATGGCAGTCAGAGGACAACCTGCACGAGTTGGTACTCCTTCCATCGTCTGGGTCCCAGGTATGGAACTCTGGTGGTCACACAGGCTTAGGGAAAGCATGAAGAGAGTATGGGGTGTATAGAGTTACCAGCAGTGGGAACACCCTAAGCTAGAAATGATTTCTTGTTTCTCCATGGACTTTGAAAGAAGCTATGTACATATGTATGTATTTATTATATTCTTTGGCTTAAATTATATTCACATTGTGACTGGCTTTATTTTGTTGTGTTTTTAGTTGAGCCAGATCGGGAGAAAGGATTTCATCTGGATGTAGAAGATTATCTCTCAGGAGTTTTAATTCTTGCTAGTGAACTGGTAAGAAGTTCAGTAATTTACTGGTGTGTGTGTGTGTGTGTGTGTGTGTGTGTGTGGTAGGGATTATGCACATATGCAGGTGCACTGTGGGTGCAGTGTACCAGTATGGGTGCATGTGGAGACTAGAGAATAACCAACTATCTTTTTCAGGTGCCATCTGCATTTTTTTTTTAAATTATGTTTATTTAGTATGTGTGTGTGTGTGTCTATGGGTGCACATGTGTGTCTATGGGTGCACATGTGTGTCTATGGGTGCACATGTGGTGGTGTGCATGGAGATTAGGGGACAACTTTCAGGAGTTTGTTTTCTCCTTCCATGTGAGTCCTGGGGAACAAACTCAGGTCATTAGGCTTTGCGGCAAGTGCCTTTACCAACTAAACTATCTAGCAGGTCCCACCTTAATTTTTTGAGACAGGGTCTCTCACCAAGTTGACTAGGCTGGCCAGCTAGCAAACCCCAGGGATCTGCCTATCTCTCGCCAGAGCTGGATTACAAGTGCATGTTACCATGCCTTTTTTGGGGGGGGTTGGTTAGGGTCTTTCGATGGCTTTTTTTAAAAAAACATGGGTTCTGGGGAGCAAACTCAGGTCCTTGTGCTTGCAAGGGGAGTGTTTTACTGATTGATATATCTCTTCAGCTTGACAGTTGCTTTTTTTGACTTTCCTGCTTCATTATTAGTTTCTTATTTTTTATTTTTGAGGTAGGGTAACCTTGTAGCCCCAGTTGGGCTGGAACTCAATATGTAGACTAGGCTGGCTTCCATCTTGTAGAGATCAGCTTGCCTCTGCCTCCGAAGTGTTGGGAATTAATGTTGTGTGCTACTGCATCTGGTCATTCTTTTTTTGGGGTGGGGTGGGGTGGGGAATGCTCTTTTTGAGACGGGTCTCCTTGTAGCCACAGCTGGCCTGGAACTCACTATATAGACCAGGCTGGCCTTGAACTCACAGAGATCCACCTGCCTCTGCCTCCTGAGTGCTGGGATTAAAGGCATGCGCCACCATGTTGTTTTTTTTTTTTGTTGTTGTTGTTTTGGTCTTTTTTGAGGTAGGGTTTCCCTTTAATCCCAGCTGGCCTGGAGCTTGCTGTGTAGACCAGGCTGTCCTTGAACTCACCTGCCTGCCTCTGCCTCCCAAGTGCTGGGATTAAAAGGTGTGTGCCACCACACCCCAGCTTTTTTTTTTTTTTAATGTGTATTTTGCCTATGTGTATATAAGTAAGTCCATTTCATGTAGTACCCACCTATGGAGGCCAGAAGAGGGCATCAGATTCCCTGGAACTGGAGTTATGGATGGTGGTTAGCTACCATTTGGGTACTAGGAACCAAACCTGAGTCCTCTGCAAGAACAGTCAGTGCTCTTAATCACTGAGCCCTGTTTCCAGCCCATAGTCCTTGTTTTTAAAATGAACACCAAAATGTTAGTTTTTTAAGCTTCTAGCAGATACGAGGTCATTGACTGCATTGTACTTAACTGTTAGGTTCAGAAAAAATGCTAAGGGAGGAAGTGTGCACATTTACTATCGGACTGGGACTGGGACTGGGTTTTTTTTGAAGCAGGGTCTGGTTTTGAATTTACTATATAGCTAAGGATGACCTTGAACTCTAGAATACACTTTCTTTTTTTTTAATTAAAAAATTTTTTTTTTTTTGTCTTTTCGAGACAAGGTCTTCCTGTAGCCCCAGCTGTCCTGGAACTCACTCTGTAGACCAGGCTGGCCTTGAACTCACAAAGATCCACCTGCCTCTGCCTCCTGAGTGCTAGGATTAAAGGCGTGCGCCATCACGCCCGGCTTAAATTATTTTTTTTATGTGTATGAATGTACTGTCTGCATGTAGGTAGGTATACCTGTGTTGTGAAATGCTGTGGAGGTCAGACGAGGGATTCCCTTGGAACTGGAGTTAAAGACTGTTCTTAGCCACCATGTGGGTGCTGGGAATGGAACCTGGGTCCTCTGCAAAAGCTGTCAGTTCTTAAAGGTTGAGCCCTCTCTCCAGCTGACCTTGAACTCTTAATCCTCCTGCCCCTACCTTCTAAGTGTTCTAATATGTTCAGTTTTAATTAAAAGATGATAATACCTTGTTCAGTAGTTTTAAGATAGTATATTCCTTGCAATAGTGTTAATTTATAAAGTAATTTTAGAGAACTGCTTATATGACTATGTAACTTATTCAGTTTTTGGTTTTTTGAGACTGCGTCTTGCTGTGGAGCCCTAAGCTGTCCTGGAACTAGAGGCCCGCCTCTGCCCTCTGGTGCTGGGATTCCAGGATGTGCTACTGCTATAGTCCTGGATGCGTTATTTTTAGCTTTCATCCTCTTAATCTGCCTTAGGAAATTGTCCTATAAAAATAATTCTGTAGATGACACAGAGCAGTCGAGTAGATTTTTTAAAATTTATGTATTATTATGTGTATGTGTCCTGTGTGTCCTCCCTCCACAGGGAGCTGCAGAGGTCATGGGACAGCCTTATGGAGCCTGTGCTCTCCTGCTTTGACCTGGGGTTGGGGGATGGAATTCAGGTTGCCAGGCTTGTATGGTAAGCACCTTTATTTGCTTAGCCGTCTCACAGGCCCACCATCTGGTTTGCCTGGTTCTTTGAGATAGTTTGCACTTGGAAAACAGCAGGATCGCTGAGAGATGAAGTCCAGCCTGGACTATAGAGTGAGAGTCTGTTTATTTTCACTTCCTTCTAAAAGAAAGAAGAAAACGTTTGCTTCGGAGAAAAGCACGCAGGGATGGGTTGATGGTTCTTTTGATCTTTGGCCCTGGATCATTGCGGCTTGCAGCTTTCATTTCTCAGTATTAGAGCACTGTTGCAGAAGCTCTCTAATGGACATCTCCATTCTAACCAGGAGGAGGAAGAAGGAGGGAAGAAAGGCCACTCATGTGAAGGACATTGTTTGAAGTTCTATACCCAACTTTCTATGAGAGTTCCATAAGGTCTCATACAGCTCTGGCTGGCCTGGAACTCACTATATAGATCAGGCTGGACTCGAATTCACAGATTCACCTTCTTATGCATCCCAAGGATTAAAGATGTACCCCACCACACCTGGCCCACACAGATGTTTTGCTGCTCAAGCTGGCCTTGAACTTCCAATGTAGATAAGGACCTCCTTACTTTCCTACCTCTACCTCCAGAGTGCTGGGAATACAGGCATGGGCCACTGCGGCTGGTTCATGTGGTGCTGGAGATCGAATTCAGCCTTGTGTATGCTAGACAAACAATTATCAACTGAGCTATACATGTCCAGTTAACTAGGATTCTGATGCCCAGGGGCCTGGTGTATCTCTGTGATAAATTGCTTGCCTAGCATGCTGAAGGCTCAGCTTCCAGTCCCAGAATGGCAAAAATGAAACAGTTATTCTTTTTTTTTTTGGGGGGGGTCTTTTCAAGACAGGGTCTCCCTGTAGCCCCTGCTGGCCTGGAACTCACTCTGTAGACCAGGCTGGCCTTGAACTCACAGAGATCCGCCTTCTCTGCCTCCCAAGTGCTAGGATTAAAGGTGTGCACCACCATGTCTGGCGAAACAACTATTCTTGTGCGTTCAGTGTGGGAGGCAGATCTTTTGGGATATAGGTGGAAAGGATTGGTGAAAATTTGAGGTGTTTTCAGTACACAAATAAGGAGAGAAGATAATGGAGCCCACTGAAAGGTCGTATCACTACCTCAGACGTGTTGGAGACAAGCAAGCTTGAAGCCTAGCACCTTGAGGTATTCATGACCAAGATGAGTTATATGGAAGGTGTATTGGATGAACTAAAGGAGGAGTTCAGGAAAGCCTTGAAGAATGGGGAGGACTTCATGGAGAAGGGAATCTTGAGTTATCCTTTAAGACAACAATGAATTGACTGAAATTTGGCTGCTTACACTGTGCCTCTGTCTTACTGATTGTAGGTGACCGAATTGGACTCTTAGGAGGGGGCAGTAGATACATGATCATTTAACCTAGCTTTGAAAAGAGAGCATAAGGTTGGGCATGGTGGTACATGCCTTTATCCCAGCATTTAAGAGGCAGAGGCAGGCGGTTCTCTGTGAGATTGAGGCCAGCCTGGTCTACATAGTGAGTTTCAGGCCAGCTGGGGCCACAAAGATCGTGTCTCAAAGAAACTTTCTTCTGTGTATTAGCAGGTGGGCTGTACAGTTGACATTCGCTTAATTTAATATACTTTATTCCACAATAACCAGTTAAACACATTAGAGAAATTTTAGAAAATGCTAATTATATTGACTGTGGTTAACAGACATTGTCTCAGTTCTGGTGACATTCTTTTCAGAGATCCTTCTATTCGAATGTACCTATATGTACCCTGAATACAGGGCATCAGTGGCGTTGTCTAGACCTGAATATGATTCAGCGCATCAGTGTAGCTGTGTAGACCTGAAGTTCTGTCTGTGATTGAGGGCAAGGTGCTGAGGAAGGAGCCAGATTATAATGTGCCCTGTTCTCTCTTCTGTGCAGTCAAGGCTGTCTGTCAACAGTGTGACTGCTGGAGATTATGCTCGGCCCCTCCACATTTCCACTTTCATCAATGAGCTGGATTCAGGTTTCCGCCTTCTCAATCTGAAAAACGACTCCCTGAGGAAGCGCTATGACGGCTTGAAGTACGACGTGAAGAAGGTAGAGGAGGTGGTCTACGATCTCTCCATCCGAGGCTTCAATAAGGAGACAGCAGCGGCTTGTGGTGAAAAATAGGAGTTCTTCCTGCGCCTGGCCTTGCCGACCTTGGTAGTTGCCAAGGAGGGCAAGCACAGAGTGCCTCTTTCTGTAGTTAGCACGCTCGGTTGCTAAACACTGCGCTTTATTTTCTTAACCAGTTGTGTGGTATAAGTATCAGAATTGAAACACTTTTTGGAGCTTAAAAAAAATAGTCTTTCCACAGACAGAATTTTCTTTGTTAGTTTCAGTGAACTTATGTAATTTGTTATTTCAGTTCTGTCAAAAGTATAAATGTCAGTCTCTTGGTAAAAGTCCCTTTACTTACTGTTGGTGTACTTTGACAAGTTTGTTGTCTTGTTTGTAATTCTTCCAGAAGTGACCTGTGATGTTTTCTAGGTCCTTCCTGTTAGCCCTCCATTCCCAGGTGTAGTCTGGGTACAGTATGAAAATAGACCATTAAAAAGAAATGGTTGGCAAGCAAGGAAAACTTGTTTTCCCTTTCTTAATTTAAACCTTGTGAATTAGTCATATGCTAAATTTTTGCCAAGGGAATTTGAGCCCCGGGGCTCTCTCACTGCCATCAAAATACAAAAGATAAAACTGCAAAGGCAAGCTCAGCATGTTAGTTTGGGAAGTTTTCTATTAAGAAATTTGGTAATGTCTTCTGTCAGGCTCTGCCAGCTGGGGAGCAGAGGCTGTGTAGAATGCCCTTCTTTCTGAGGTTGCCTTAATGTCCAGCTGTCACAGCAATCTAAGTAGTCTTCATACAGATCTTAAACTAATACTTCATGTAATATATTCCTAAACTATGAGACTTTTTCCTATAGCCGGTTAGACCCTCTGGTCTGGGAGTAGCAAGTCATCCTCATGTATTGATATCAGCATCCAGGAGTGTGTTCTTACAGAACGGTGCTGTGTGTAGTGCAGAAGAAGGTAAAACTTGGCTTTAAAAAAATCCATGTGATTGATAGCCTTTTTTGGGGCTAAGAAATTTCAGTTTCTGGTAGGTATTTCAGTTGATTTTAAATGTACAGTTTGGGGTAAATCATGTAAAATTTGTGGGTACTCCCATCCCCTCCCTTTTTCAGATAGTATAAGAATGTGTCCAGGTATGGTGGCTCATGCCTTTAACTCCAGCACTTGGGAGGCATAAGTGGATGGATCTCTGTTTGAGGCCAGCCTGATTTACATAACAAGTTCCAGGTCAGCTGGGGATACTTGGAGACCCTATCTCAGAAAACAAAACAACATGAAAAAGAATATTTATCAGGTAATTCTTGGGGTGGAACTCAAATTACTAAAATTATGGCTGGTGATGTAGCTCAGTGGTAGAGTGCCTCAGCTGCCTAGCACAGGGAAAAAAAAATCCACAGTTTTTGTAGCATGTGAATGGAAGCTACTGGTGTTTCCATTATAACAGGAAGTATTTAGGAGTCTCACCCTTTCTTGCTTGGTATTTGGGTTTCCTGTTTGTGCAGTGGGATGTTGAGCACTGCCCATGGCTAAAGACTGCAAAGTGCGGCCTGAAGGTGCATACTCCCAGGTACTCAGGAGCCTGAGGCAGGATGTTGGCAAGTTCAAGGCCTCAAGGCCAATCTGGGTAATTGAATGAGACCCTGTGGCAAAAATAAATAAAATAATAAATACAAGTAGAGGTCAGTGATCGAGGGTCTGCCTGGCTTGTTCAAGGCCTGGTTCAAGCCCCCATTCTGGAGTGGGAATAAGAGGCTGACTACTATTTCCCATCGTGAGGACAGGAGTAGAGATGAGATGTAAGCTCTATGTATTGTTGGATTTTTAGACTAGCTTTCTTACAATTCTTTTTGTTGAATTGGAATAAGTTATTAGGTTATTGTTTTGTTAGTTTGCTTTTTGAGACAGGGTCTTGCTAATAGCCCAGGCTGGCCTGGAGCTTGAAATCCTCCTGCTCTCACCTCCTGAGTGCAGGGTTAGGTTTGAAAAGTGTCCAGGAAGGTCACTTCAGATGTGCAGCAATATCATTGGCTGGCTTGAGCATGAAAGACGTTTCAGCCGCATGGCCAGATGGAGGCAGGAAGTTTAACACCTTGCTTTGTGTGGATTCTGCTTGACAATAGTGAAGTTTTTTGCCAGAAATTGTGGAATTTTTTTTTTCCAGTTTTGGGAGATGAATGGGTCCCAGACTCCTCCTGGGTAAGGTTCTCCTGCCTCAGCCTACCAAGCAGCCTGGACTCTAGGTCAGTGCCACCTACCAGACTCTGGAACAATTACAATTAAATTGCACTTAAAATGGGAAAATGTGTTTTGGTGTTTCAATTCCATTTGAGAGTTTAAAGTGTCATGTTGATAATTATTTAGTTGTGTTTGTTGCTGGCTTGTAAAGCAATAAAAAATGTTTTTGGACTCTTTGTAGCTTCGTGTGTTGCTGTGAGAGCTCTTCTGTATGGAGAATAAATTGTAATATTTCTTTGAGGCTGCAGAACCCTAGAGTGATGAGGAGTGCTATTGGCTGACTAAGCAAGGCATTGGCCATCCCCAGGGGTTTATATGAAGTAAGGGAACATCTTTGAAGTCTGCCTCAATTGGGGAATTAAAAAGTATTTGAGGGGGCTGGAGAGATGGCCTAGCGGTTAAGAGCGCCGACCGCTCTTACAGAGGACCCGGGTTCGATCCCCAGCACCCACATGGCGGCCGAGAGCCATCTGAAACTCCAATTCCAGGAGAACTCCAGCTCCAGGGGAATCTGAGACCCTCTTCTGACCTCCGCGGCATTGCACGACACGGGTGCACAAACCTGCATGCAGACAGTACGTTCATACACATACCAAAATAAAAAAAAAAAAAAGAAAAAAAAAGTATTTGAGGCCGGGCGTGGTGGTGCTCGCCTTTAATCCTAGCACTTGGGAGGCAGAGCAGGTGGATCTTTGTGAGTTTCAAGGCCAGGCCTGTCTACAGAGTGAATTCTTGACAGCCTGGGGCTACAGGGACCCTGGTCCTTCGACAAGAAAAAAAAAAAAAAAAGTTTTTGAATAAGAAAGTCCAAGAAACTTGACTCTTGGTTTTCTATTTTTCTTTTTTTTTTTTTTTTTTTTTTGTGGCCTATGTAGTGAGTCAAGGAGTCACCTGTGCTAAACAGACTCTCTATTAAGGTAGCCTACAGAATTTAATTATTTGATACAGGGTCTCATGTAGCCCAGGCTGGCCTCCAACTCACTGTGTAGACTGCAGGATAACTGAACTTGTGATTTCCCTGCCTCTTATTACCTGAATGTTTAGATTACAGGTGTGTACCACCACACTTGCTTTATCCTGTGCTGGGACTCGAACTTACAGCTTTGTGGATGATTAGGCACAGCACGCGGCCAACTGAGTTAAAATCTCCCAACCCCAGAGAGTTGTTTGTTTTTTTTTTTTCTTTAAATGTTAGAAAACCCAAATAGGGGTTGGAGTACCGGGCTTCAGTGGTTAAAGCACTTGCTGCATAAGCCCAACAACTTGAGTTCAATCCCCAAAAATAAATACAAAAAGGAAAAATTTGGCTGGAGAGATGGCCTAGCGGTTAAGAGCGCCGACCGCTCTTACAGAGGACCCGGGTTCGATCCCCAGCACCCACATGGCGGCTGAGAACCGTCTGAAGCTCCAATTCCAGGAGAACTCCAGTTCCAGGGGAATCCGAGACCCTCTTCTGAACTCCGCGGCGTTGCACGACACGGGTGCACAGACTTGCATGAAGACAGTACATTCATACACATACAGAAATAAATAAAATTAATAAAAAAAAAACAAAAAAAAACAAAGCAAAAAAAAAAAAAAAGGAGGAAGAGTTTATTTGGCTTATGGGTGGATGAGTCCATAATGGTGGGGGAGGTATGGCAACAGACACAGCTGGAGTAGAAAGCTGAGCCATCACATCTCCAACAGACACAGCTGGAGTAGAAAGCTGAGCCATCACATCTCCAACAGACACAGCTGGAGTAGAAAGCTGAGCCATCACATCTCCAAGCAGGCATAGGAAGCAGAGAGCGACTGGAAATCTGGCAAGGCTTAAGAACTCTGTAAGCCTGCCTCCAGTGGCATACTTCTTTCTCCAGCAAGGCGGAGCCTTCTAGAACCTCCCAAAACAGCACCACCAATTGGAGAGAAAACGTCCAAATATTGGAGCCTTTGGAGGACATTCTCATTCAAAGCAGCACACCTCATGACCCAAGTTGATTCCTGGGACCCACATGGTGGATGGAGAGAACTGATTCTACAGGTTGTCTTTTGATGTCCACACGATCCACACACACACACACAAACACACACAAACACATGCACGCACACACACACACACACACACACACGCACGCACACACAGAATGTTAAAAAAAAAAAATTAGAGGCACTCAGAATGACACATCCCAGAGCATGGGTGGTGTGGGCTTCTTGAAGAGCTGTCCTGACTGGGTTCTTTAAGCCTTTACCTGAACTAAGCTGTTTTCTCCATTTTAGATGGTGCACCATGGCCATGTCTGACACTAAGGCAGTAGGCTGGGGTTTTTCCTGAGCCTGAAATAAATTTTCTTAGTCTCCTTTTCTTACTCTCTTCTTGTTCTCTAGAGGAACAGAACCCTTGGAATATATATATAGATAGGCTTATGCAGTAGGGGGTTGCTAGTCCAACAGTGGCTGTACACTGCATAGGGTCAGGACTCAGTCTGCTTGGGCTGCCAAGGCTGGATTCACTGGCAATCCCCATCTTGCACTGAAGGCTTGGATGATTCCTGGAGTGCCACTAGCTTTCAGTCCACTTTGGAAGGCTGAAGAAGCTAAATTCCGATGTGAGCAGAGGCATGTAGCAGCAACGGAGTAGATGCCCTCAGTGACAGAACGTTAAGGGGGCCAGGCAAAAGCCGTGCTTTTCCCTCAGACCTGTATCTGGGCGGCTGCCAGATAGGTGCTGCTCACTTGGGGGAGGGTCTTCTTACCTTAATCTGTAATTAACAACCCTTGTAGACCTGCACAAAGGTATGTATGTCTCTTAATTGATCACAGGCCCAGCCAACTTGACAAGATTAACCATCAAGTTCACTAGTAAGCACTGTATGAACAAAACCAATTTTCTCCTCAGACCCTCCCTTCCGTTTTTTTTTTTTTTTTTTTTTTTTTATTTTGTATTTACTTGGCTAGGTTTCAGGTTTTCAGTTTTGTGTATATATTGGATGTTGGAAGCCTAAGTTAGTCTTTAACTGCCAGTGCTGGCTGGTGGAATGAGGATGGGCTGGGTACTCAGGAGACATAGGCGCTGTTAACTCAGCATGGTCTGCAGGGAGCACTGGCAGTTAAAGCATTGCTCTGGAGTAAGTGTGATGCTGTGCAGTGAACAAATGGCCCTGTAGAAGGTGTGAGCTGGAGCTGAGGGTAGAAACCTCAGTAATGGCATGGTTTAATGAGTTACGGCCTGGGGGGGGTAATGGCTCAGTGCCTGGGGGGATGGCTCAGTGCCTGGGGGGATGGCTCAGTGGGAAGAGCTGTTCTTGTGTAATCATGAAAATTAAAAACAAACCTGAGCTGGATGTGGTGGTGGTATATGTACTGAAAGTCCCAGGAAAGGCACACCTCTGTGAGTTCAAGGGTCAGCCTGGCCTACCTAGTGAGTTCTAGGCTAGCCAGGGCAACACAGTGAGATCGTGACTCTTTTTTTTTTTTTAACTCTATAAAGTGTGTTATACCTACAGCTTACACCTACATCTGTGAAGTATACCCTTGTCATGCAATCCCTGAGGAGGACAGAAGAGAGCATCGGATTCCCTGGAACTGGAGTTATGAATGGTTGGTTGTTAGCTACCATGTGTATGCTTGATTTGAACCTGGGTCCTCTGCCAGTGCTCCTGCCCGACCTCTGAGCTATCTGTCCAGCACAAGATCCTGTCTTTAGAAAAAAAAAAAAAAAGCCCTGTATAGCTGCACATGCTTTTAATTCCCTTTTAATCCCAGTACTTGGGAAGCAGAGGCAGGTAGATCTCTTGAGAGTTAGGTTAGTCTGGTCTACTTCCAGGCCAGCTGGAGATGAAAAACAAAGCTGGCATCATGGGCAACTTGGTAGGGGGAGCAGGGCCAGAAGCAGACACAGGAGGATCAGTGGGTACGCTGCCTACCAGCTTAGCTGAAAAATGTGGGCTCCAGGTTCTGTGAGGGACCCTGTCTCATGGAAATAAGGTGGAGCTGGATGGAGCAGGACACCTGACATCCCCCTCTGGCCTCTGCCTGTGCACAGATGCACATACCCACACTCACTTGTGTGCAAGTCCCATATGTCACCGCCCTCACACACAAAACAAACCAGGTTAGAGAAACAGTTTGGCCTAAGACGGTTCTTAGCTGTCATGTGGGTGCTGGGACCTGTGTGGGTCCTCTGCTGCTCTTAACCGCTGAGCCATCTCTTCAGCCCTGAGATATATTTTATATAAATATATATATATATATACATATATATGTGTATATATATATATGATCATACTTCCCTTATATGGATGTATGAAATTCAAGAATAAAATCTTTTTAATTAAAGCAAAATTTTTTAAAAGAATACTATTAACAACCACACACATACACCAAAAAACTAATAGAAATGTATTTTTCCTTCTGACCCTTCTTTTTCCAAATGCATTAAAAAAAAAATCTGTGTTGATGGGCATACAATATTAATCAAAGGTATAGTATGAACGACAACAACAAAAAGGAATATATATGAAGAGGACTATGAAAAGACATTATTTATTAAGATTAAAATTAAATTAGCATTAATTCAAATAGGATTGTTTTAAGATAGTAAAATCCTCCCTGGCAAAACTAAGAAAAATCACATTTTAAAAAAATATTCTAAGGGGCCAGGGTGTGGTGGTACATACCTTTAATCCCAGCACTTGGGAGGCACACACTAACACCATCCCTCCCAAACTTCAACACATAGAAGACATGCACGGNGGGGATGCGCTCAGTGGGAAGAGCTGTTCTTGTGTAATCATGAAAATTAAAAACAAACCTGAGCGGATGTGGTGGTGGTATATGTACTGAAAGTCCCAGGAAGAGCACACTCTGGAGTTCAAGGGTCAGCCTGGCACTACTTAGTGAGTTCTAGGCTAGCCAGGGCAACACAGTAAATCGTGACTTTTTTTTTTTTTTAACTCTATAAAGTGTGTTATACCTACAGCTTACACCTACATCTGTGAAGTATACCTTGTCATGCAATTCCCTGAGGAGGATCAGAAAGAGAGCATCGATGTCCTGGAACTGGATTGAATGTTGTTTTAGCTACCATGTGTATGCTTTGATTTGAACCTGGGTCCTCTGCCAGTGCTCCTGCCCGACCTCTGAGCTATCTGTCCAGCACAAGATCCTGTCTTTAGAAAAAAAAAAAAAAGCCCTGTATAGCTGCACATGCTTTTAATTCCCTTTTTATCCCAGTACTTGGGAAGCAGAGGCAGGTAGATCTCTTGAGAGTTAGGTTAGTCTGGTCTACTTCCAGGCCAGCTGGAAGATTAAAAAAAGCTGGCATCATGGGCAACTTGGTAGGGGGAGCAGGGCCAGAAGCAGACACAGGAGGATCAGTGGGTACGCTGCCTACCAGCTTAGCTGAAAAATGTGGGCTCCAGGTTCTGTGAGGGACCCTGTGTCATGGAAATAAGGTGGAGGCTGGATGGAGCAGGACACCTGACATCCCCCTCTGGCCTCTGCCTGTGCACAGATGCACATACCCACATCACTTGTGTGCAAGTCCCATATGTCACCGCCCTCACACACAAAACAAACCAGGTTAGGAAAACAGTTTGGCCTAAGACGGTTCTTAGCTGCATGGGGGTGCTGGGACTGTGTGGGGTCCTCTGCTGCTCTTAACCGCTGAGCCATCTCTTCAGCCCTGAGATATATTTATAAAATATATTATATATATATATATATATATATATATAAATTTTTTTGAGATTTATATTTTTTAAAAAATATTTTTATGCCAGGCATGGTGGCACACACCTTTCATCCCAGCACTCAGGAGGCAGAGGCATGCGGATCTCTGTGAGTTCAAGGGCAGCATTGTCTACAAATTGAGTTCCAGGCCAGCTGGGGCTACAAGGAGACCCTGTGTCAAAAACACCAAAAAATAAAGAAACACGCTTTTAAATTTTATGTCTATGAGTGTACTTATTGTTTGCATATGTGTAAGTGCACTTGTGCCTGTACTGCTCATGGAGGTCAGAAGAAGGCATTGGATTTCCCTGGAATTGGAATTGTGAATGGTTGTTAGCCGCCATGTGGGTGCTGGGAATTGAACCCAGGTCCTCTGCAAGGGTAGTCAGTGCTCTTAACCACTGAGCCATCTCTCCAGCCCTGAGATTTATATTTTTATCTATCCTTTTTTTTTATTTTATTTTTTGGTATTTTTGAGACAGGGTTTCTCTGTAGCCCCAGCTGGCCTGGAACTCGCTTTGTAGACCAGGCTGGCCTTGAACTCACAGAGATTCGCCTGCCTCTGCTTCCCAAGTGCTAGGACTAAAGGTCTGCACCACCATGCCTGGCCTCCATTTTTCTTTTTTAAAATTAAACTTGTCCTTTTCGGATTTCAAACATATATGCAGAACATTCTGATATTGATTACTGTCACCCTCTCTTACTATTGCCCAACATGTCCCTTTCCTACACCCGTGCTTATTTGTGACCCACTGAGTTTAACCAGTGCTGTCTGTGACCATGCTCAGCAGTGGCCACACAAAGACAATACCTGCCCCTCCCCAGAGTGCTTCAGTAGCTCATAGCTCAGCAGGGAGGGGCAGAGACACATGGGCCCCTCCCCTATCTACGATGGACCTTTGAGGAGCTTAGTCTTGTACAAATCCATTGCAGGCAGCTTCTGTGTTGAGCTCAAGATTGCACTGGCTGAACGGAACCCACAGAACTGCTCCTCACAGCTCTGCTCCTTGTCTTCTGAATCTTGCATTCTTCCTGCCCTCTCTTCCACATTTGTGTGCGCCGGTGCACATGTGAGGATCAGGCAACTTTCATGAATCTGTTCTCTATTTCTTTTTTAAAATTTTATTTATTTATTTATTTGTTTATTTATTTATTTTGTCTTTTTGAGACAGGGTCTCCCTGTAGCCACAGCTGTCCTGGAACTCACTCTGTAGACCAGGCTGGCCTTGAACTCACAAAGATCCGCCTGCCTCTGCCTCCCGAGTGCTAGGATTAAAGGCGTGCACCACCACGCCTGACCGTAACTTTATTTTATTTTTTATGTGTATGAATGTACTGTCTGCATATAGGTCTGTGCACCCGTGTCATGCAATGCCGGAGGTCAGAAGAGGGTGTTGGATTCCCCTGGAACTGGAGTTGAAGACAGTTCTCAGCCGCCGTGTGGGTGCTGGGGATAGAACCCAGGTCCTCTGCAAGAGCAGTTGGAGCAGTTAACCGCTAGGCCATCTCTCCAGCCTCCGTTCTCTATTTCTACTATGTGGGTCCTGGGGTTTGAACTCAGGTTAAGAAATTTATAATATGGAATTTCACAGCTCCAGAGAAATTAGATTTTAGGGTAGGTTAGGTGGGCTCTGTTGTAAGAGTACCAAATCCGTAGGCCTAGTCCACAGTTTACTTCTGTGCAGTGACCCCTGTGCATTGTACTGGCTGGGGATCTACTTCTCTTTAGGCTGAAAGCTATGACAGTGGCGGGATGTGGGGGTGGAAGCAAAGTGCTGTGGACCGACATCATCTTTAGAGTTTGTTCCTTTGTACTAGTAATGAGGCTCTGCTAAAGGTGGGGGTGGGGCAGGAAGTGTGTAGGATGGAAGTCAGAGGATGTTGAGTCAGATGAATGGGGAAAGGAGGGGGGTGCTTAGGTCCATTTGTTGTGTCACATGCCAGTGTCAGTGGGCTTGGGAGTGACAGATATACCAGGGCCACCCTTTGCTGTGATGACTAGAAAGTGGATCTGAAGGTGTCATGTTATGCTTGTAAGATTTCTCCTGTGTGCATTTATGCATATGTGTTGAATATGTGTGTTTTATGATTATTTTATTTTATTTTTTGGTCTTTTAGAGACAGGGTCTCCCTGTAGCCCCAGCTATTCTGGAACTCGCTCTGTAGACCAAGCTGGCCTTAAACTCACAAAGATCTGCCTGACTCTGCCTCCCAAGTGCTAGGATTAAAGGCGTGCACCACCACACCTGGCTTTTTATGATTATTTTATATATCCTAAGCTGGCCTTGAACTTGTTATGCAGCCAAGGATGTCCTTGAACTACTGATCTTCCTCCTGCCTCTACCTCATGGGAACTGGGATGAATGCCAGAAATGGAACCCAGGGCTTTGTGATTGCTAGGCAAGCATCTACCCACTGAGCTGCATCCCCATAATATATAGCTGTTTTTTTTTTTTTTTTTTTGAATATGGCCTTGTGGGCTTAGAGGGTAAGATTTCGTAAGTCTTTAGCTGTATAAATTACTCAGTTTCTTTTTTTTTTTTTTTTTTTTTTAAACAGTCTCTATGTGTTGTTCCAGCTGTCCTTGAACTGGGCTCACGTGCTCTTTCTGCCCAAGTCTTCCAAGCAGCTGGGACTACAGGCATGTGCCACTGCTGTTCTACCTTGACATTCATTCATAGACCATTTTTCCTTGGTGATCTTGTGTGATATCATCCCATTACCTGAGAAGGCAAAGAGCAAATCCAGAAACAGTAATGAGCATGTAGCCTATGTATAACATTGGGCTGGCTTTAGTTTATCTTTAAAATTGGATGTGAGGGGCTGGAGAGATGGCCTAGTGGTTAAGAGCGCCGACTGCTCTTGCAGAGGACCGGGTTTAACTCTGGTTCCAGGGGAATCCAACACCCTCTTCTGAACTCTGAGGTATTGCACAACACAGGTGCACAAAGGTACGTGCAGGCAGTACATTCATACACATAAAAAAGTAAAGAAAAATTTAAAATTGGACGTGAATGTTGGAGGCTTGGTCATTGCCTTTAGGATGTTAGGTCCTTGGCTGGAGAAATAGCTTGGTGGACAAAGTGCTCGTTTTATGTTTTATTTTTTTTTTTTTTCTTTGCTAGAAAAGAATACCTTTTGACAAAAGCAACTCAAAGGAGAAAGAGCTTATTTAGTCTCATAGTTCATGGTGGGGAAGTTGAAGAAGCAGCAGCTTGAAGCAACTGGTCACATCGTATCCAAAAATCAGAAACAGAGAGGTGGATACATGCTTGTGCTTAGCTTGCTTTCTCCGTTTTTTTTTTTTTTTAATTTTTATTAAGTTTTATTTATTTTCTGTATGGTTGAATTGTACTGGCTGCATGAAAGTCTGTGCACCCGTGTCGTTGCATGCCGCGGAGGTCAGAAAGAGGGTCCCAGATGCCCCTGGAACTGGATTCTTCTCTGGATTGGAGCTGTCAGAGCGGATTCTCAGGACGGTCTCAGCCACCCCACGTGGGTGCTGCGGGATCGAACCGGTCCTCTGTAAAGAGCGGTCGGCACTCTTAACCGCACATAGCCATCTCTCCAGCCTGCTTTCTCTGTAATTATACAGCCTGCTATCCGACACCCAGCTGAATAGTGTACACTCACAGTAGGTCAGCTGTGCTGGATAGCGTTAGTTGTCAAGTTGAAACACCTGGATTGAGGGAGCCTCAATTGGGGAATTGGCTCCATTGGATTGGCCTGTCTGTGGCCATGTCTATGGGGAATTTTTTTGATGTGAGAGGGCCCAGCCCTCAATTAGTAGTGCCACCCTGTGCAGGTGGGCTGTGATGGTATAAGAAGGCAGGCGGCCATGAGCCGTGAAGCAAGCGAGGTGAACAGCTTACGATTGCACCAGTTCCAGGGAGATTAGAGTCCATTGTGGTGGGATGCATGGTGGCTGGAGACTGGAGCAGCAAACTGAGGGGTCACATCTCGCAAGAGCACAGGAAGCAGAGAGAGAGGACTGTAGACCACGAGGCTTTTAAAACTCACTAAGCCTGCCCAAAAGCACTTCCTCCAAGCATGGCCACGCTTCTAAGACCTCCAAAACAGGTGTCACCAACTGGAGACAAATGTTGAATACCTAGAGCCTATGCGGGACACTCATCCAAACCACGACTTACCACTCCCTGGCCCCTTAGGCTTCCTGACCATATAAAATGCAAAATGCATTTAGTTCAACCTTTAAAAGTTCCATAGTCATTACCAGAATATACAACTTGCCATTCAAAGTTCTTAACAGTTCAAGTCTCGCTGAGACCCAGGCCAAATCTCTTAACTGTAAGCCTCCTGTAATTAAAATCAAAAAGAAAATTACATATCCATATCAGTTGGAAAACGAAATAACAACTCCCAATTCCAAAAGGAGGAATAGAGGCATAGTAGAATAACTGGACCAACAAGACTGAAAACAGCAGGGCAAAAACCAAGTCCAGTAGTTCCAATACTTGCAACTTCTGGGGACTTGACTTCCAAAGGGCTAGATGGCTCAAGCTCTTCCAAGCTTTGCTTGCAAATACATCTCTTTCTCAGGGGCTGGTAACACTCCCTGTATGCACTCTCCTTGGCAAATATCTCGACAGGTCTGGCATCTCGAAAAGTTCTTGGGGTCTCCGCTGCCAAACAAACTTCACATTCACAGCTTCAAAAAATGGTCTATCAGGGCCTTCTTCATGCAGAGACACCCCTGCTGCACTCCTGCATTGGACTTGGGCAAGCTTTGAAACCATGGAGGAAGAACTTATTACCCCTTCACTCTTGCAAAACTTCATGCCTCTAAATGCCAGCACCACGTGAATGAAACTGCTGAGTTTGGCTGCCAAGTTCGGGATGGAATCTCTTCTACTTTAACCACATTTGCATTTTTTCTCTTCCCTGGACTTCTTGGAGGGTTAGCTGGTGTGGTCTTGCCCTTGAAGGTACTGATTCTTTGGTTTGCTTGTAAATCTCGAGGCCCTTCTTAATCACTTTAATCTCTTATCAAAAAGAAACTCTCCTTCACATGCTTTTGCCCCACCTTTAATCTTCCTAGTGCAGATTTCAGATCCAAACTGTAATTCTGCATTTTCTTTCTGCTCCATCTGCTTTTCTTCACTATAGATCTGCACAATGTTCACCATTAAAAGCCACGCCAATCATTTCTAATTAGGCTGTCTTGAATATCCTCCGCCAAAGACATGAGTACATTGCTTTTCCCAATTAGCATCTGGCAAGCATTTGGGCTGTGGCAAAACTGCTGCCAGACTCTTTATCAAATATCCCAGTTTGCTGCCTAAGTCTTTATTTTCCCCTGGAACCAATCTTTTGGCAGCCATGCTTCTTCCAGTTCTCCACGTAGAATGGCCCCTTAACCTCTGCTTACTGTAGTCAACACCCTTTCTAGCCCAAAGTTCCAAAGTCTTCACCATTCTCCAACGCTCCAACAATGGTAGGTCTGTCACCACAACAGCCTACTTTCTGGTACCAAATACTATATTAGGCACTTTCTGTTGCTGTGATAAAGCACCGATGACCCAAGGCGAACTTGAAAAGAGAAGAGTTATTGTGCTGGACGATGCGGTCCAGAGATTAGAGTCTGTCTTGGTGGGGAGGCATGGCGGCTGGAGACTGGAACGGCAAACGGAGGGTCACATCTTGGAATGAGCACAGGAAGGAGAGAGAGAGAGAGGAGAGAAGACCGGGGAGGACGAGAGACGAGGAGGAGAGAGAGAGAGAGATGAGAGACTGTGGACCACGAGGCTTGTTAAAACTCACTATGCCTGCCCCCAACAACGCACGTCCTCCAGCACGGCCACACCTTAAAATTTTTTAATTTATGATTTTATGTTCTGTAATGTTACGAACTGTATTGATCTGCAGTGCAGTCTGATGCACCTGTGTCGCTGCAATTTGCCGTGGAGGTCAGAAAGGGGGTGTCGGATTCCCCTTGGAGCTGGAGTTCTCCTGGAGTGGAGGTTCAGACGGTTTCTCAGCCGCATGTGGATGCTGGGCATAACCCGGGTCCTCGTGCAAGAGCGGTCGGCGCTCTTTAACCGCTAGCCATCTCTCCAGCCTTCTAAAGGACCCTCCCAAAAACAGTGCCACCAACTACGAGACAAAATGTCTGGAATACTAGAGTCTAATGGGGGACACTCATTCAAACATGACAAACTGATGGTGAAATCTTCTGGGAAAATTTTCTTCAGGGGCAGCACACAGAAGCTGTGAC
This sequence comes from Rhizomys pruinosus, assembly GCA_009823505.1. Lineage (NCBI taxonomy): Eukaryota > Metazoa > Chordata > Mammalia > Rodentia > Spalacidae > Rhizomys > Rhizomys pruinosus. The sequence continues at coordinate 1,489,528 of VZQC01007706.1, read as the reverse complement.
ACAGAAAGGGCCTGAGCCTCGATGTTCAAGCCATAAGCAGGACTTGGTATTGTGTATAAGAGTCTCCTATATCGGTATCTAGGCATTGAAATTGAGGGGGTCACAGAGAGCAGCCAAGGTTTTGCATATGAAGAGTTCAGGAAGGAACTGGGGTAAATGTGAAGCCTGGTTTGCAGTGGAGACCCCCAGTATTTGCAGGTGTCATGGAGAGAAGCTGAGGCTTTTGCACCAGGAGAGGTCAGAGAAGACCATTGGTGAGGGTGCTGCCTCAGTATTCAGTGGTGAACCCAGCTTTTTATGGAGAATGCCAGACAGGTGACCACAGAGCAGCTGAAGGTATGGAATGGAGTCGGCCTGGCCCAGTGAGATGAGCTGTTGTGTGCTGTGGACAGCCAGAGTTGAAAGTGGAGCTGCTGAGACCCTTTTGAGCCCAGAAGATCATGAGTCCCATGGTGTCCAGCTTGAGCTACTTTGCTGGACTCTAGGTTTTGTTGAGAGTGCCTGATTCTTCCATTGAAATAAGACAGTACATGTTTTAGATTTTACAGCAGCACACAGTCAAGAGACTTTTAAAAGACTTAACTTTTTTAAGCCATTTGGACATTTTAAGGCTGTTGTGGGGTTTTTAAGGTTGTGCTGTCTTAGTTGTGATTAATGTTAACTCATACTTTGGGGATTAAGAACTGGAAAGGTAGTGGTTTAATAGTGATGTGTTTTATGTCAAGTTGACAAGGGTCACACAGCTCCTAACCTGAGTTAGCCTAATTAAGATCATCCCCCCCCCAGGCATATCATCCCCCAGGTGATCTAGATTCTGCCAAGGTGACAACTAACATTAACTATTACACTGTACAAGTTTGAGGACCTGAACTCTCAATTACGCACAGTTTTATAAACAAAACAAAACAAAAAAACCCCAATAAAAAAAAAAAAAAGAAGCTTGGGCAGTGGATGGTTATTTATTTAATTTACTTTATTTATTTATTTATTTTTATGTGTTTGAATGTACTCTGTGCATGCAAGTCTGTGCAACACGTATGTTGTGGCATTGCGCGGAGGTCAAAAAGAAGGGTGTCCGGAATCCCCTGGAACTGGATCTCCTGAATTGGAGTTACAAGACGGTTCTCAAGCCACCATGTGGTGCTGGGGACGAATGGTGGGTCCTCTGCAAGAGCAGTCGGCGCTCTTAACCGCTAGGGCCATCACTCCAGCCCAAGGCAGTGGGCACTTATAATACCAGTGCTAGGGAGGAATATTTTAAAAGACAGACTCTACTTGCTGAGTTCTAGGTTAGGAAGAGACTCCATTCCTCCCTCAAAAATAACACTAAATGGGGATGGAGAGATGGCTCAGCAGGTAAGGGCACTAGCTGCTGTTGTAGAGGACCTGAGTTCGATTCCCAGCACTTGCATTGGCACATTACAAACTGTCGATTACTAGTTCCAGGTTCTAATCTCCTTTTCGACCGAGTGGCTTTGTGTGACATGGGTACACTTATATGCATGTAGGCAGTACACTCACACACATATAATAAAAATAAAATATTAAAAAATTATGTCCAGGTGTGGTAGCCCCGGCCTTTAATCCTAGCACTCATGCGGCAGAGGCTGGCATTTTTCTGAATTCAAGGCCAACTTGGTTGACATAGCAAGTTCTATGCCAGCCCAGGGCTTCATAATTAGACTCTGTCTCAAAAAATCCAGAAAACCAAATCAAACCAAACACCCCAAAGGAGTCAACACCTGAGGTTGTTCCCCAAACCTACACACACACACACACACGACACACACACACACACACACACACACAGATGTTGGAGGTACTGAGAAAAGATGTAAACCAATGAGAGGTTCAGTACGCAACTAAAATATAAATGTTGCTATTTTTTATTTTAGTAGCTTTACTGAAATAAAATTATCATATAAATATTTTCTACATCAAGCATATTCATTGGCTTAATTTATCAAGCAGAGGAATCAGGGCCATAGATCAGATTCAGAGCATTTTTTATTTTTATTTTATTTATTTTTTTATTTTTTGGTGTCAATGAATGTACTGTCTGCATGTAGGTTTTGCACCCGTGTTTTGCAATGCTATGGAGGAGAAGAGGTTGTCGGTTCCCCTGGAACTGAATTAAAGATGGTTCTCAGACTCCATGTGCGGTGATCTGGGGATGGAACCTGGGTCCTCTGCAAGAGCAGTTGGCGCTCTTAACCACTAGGCCATCTCTCCAGCCCTCAGAGCATTTTTATTACAGAAAGATCCCTGCTCTTACCGCCAGCCCCAAGCTACTACTAACATGCTGATTGTCTCTCTAGGCCAGGGAGATGGCTCATTGGTTACATGCTTGCCAGACTGAGGACTGGAGGTCAGCTCTCTAGAACCAGAAACGCACATGAGTACTGGGTAGGTTAGGTGGCCTGTCTGTAATACAGCCTCGAAGATGAAGATGAGTTCCCCAGAAAAAGCTGGCTAGGGAGACCAGACATATGGAAGGGCTTTTGGTTTGACTGAGACCCTGTTCCAATGAATAAGGTGGAAAGGGTGATGGAGGACGATTTCTGACATCAACCTCAAACCTCCACAAGCATGTGTACAGATGTGCACACACACATGTGCTCTCACACATGCAAAGACATGCATACACAATGAGCCACCCTTCCATAGACCAACACAGGAAAAAATGAAAAAAGAAAAAACATTTTTTTTTTGTTTTTTTGGTCTTTATGAGGACAGGGTTCCCTGTAGTCCCAGCCTGCCTGAAACTCACTTCTGTAGACCAGGCTGGTCTTGAACTCACAAAGATCCACCTGCCTTGCTCCAAGTGCTCGGATTAAAGGCGGTGCGCAACCCACGGCCCGGCAATAAAAACATTTTTAAAAATGTCACTTCTCCAGCATTTTTTTAAAAAATACTGGACTCTAGGCAGGTAAAAGCTTTGGACAGAGTGACTTTTGTGGTGTGGTCAATTGATTTTCTGGTCTGTGGCAGAGAGATTGGTGGCTGGCAGAGGCTAGATCATAGCCCTAAGCCCAGCAGGTTGCCCTTCCCCCCTCTCAGCCAGAAGCGGTCCTGAGTTTGGTCTGACTCTGGTGCCTGATGGGAGCCGGGGCTCGGCAAGCCGGGCATCCCCTCCCCCCAACAAACTGGAATGAGGGAAAGAGAGAGTATCCAGGATTTAGGAAAAGCTTCAGAAACAGAAAGGAAGAGTGACTTAGACTTTCCAATATCCAATCTATAAACAAAAGTGAAAGCCTGAAAACCTAAACAAGTCAACACTCCATAAAACAAGGAGGGGGAAGAGGAAAAAAAAAGCATTGGAAAGGAGGTAAGCAAAACAAAACAAGCTTCAGCCTTCACACACTGGAAAATGACATTTTGATGTGAATCACAAAACGGAAACCCACATGCCAGGGAAACAACGAATTGAAAGGGCCAACATGGGAAAGGTGCAGGACAATTCCACACCAAGCTCTACCAAACCTGTAGGAGGTAGGTAACGAATGGGATCTCCCTGGAGGTGAGCACAGAAACAGACCTTAGAGAATAGTCAGANAGGAAAGAAATAAAAAAAAATAAATAAAAAAAAAAAGCATCGGAAGGAGGCAAGCAAAACCAACATCCAACATAGTGAAAAGACATTTGTGATTTGAATCACAAAAGCAAAACCCACATGCCAGGGACACAACGAATGGACAACATGGGAAAGGCACAAGATAATCCCACAACCGGCTCTACCAAACCTGTAGGAGATAGCTACAATGGGATCCCCCTGGAGGTGACCCAAGGAACAGATCTCAGAGGAATAATTGCAGACTTATGAAGAGAAATTAAAGAAAATAAAGAAGAATTCAGAGAACTAAAGAGAGAGAATGAAAAACTCAAAAAAGGTCCCAGAGGGATACAATGACAAATTTCGGAAACAACTAAAGGAATAGATTGACAAACTCCAGAAAGAACTAGAGGAAGAAAAAAAACAAACTCTGAAAGGAAGTAGAAACACTGAAAAAGGAAGCCAACCAATGAAGTAAGGAGCATCAAGAAGAGACTGAGAAGCTCAAAAAGGAAATGTAAATACTAAAAAAAACAGGATGAAACAAAAAAGGAATTAGAACACTCATCCAATCAAGAAGAAAGGAAAGGAAAAAGCCTCAGAAGTAGAATGGAAGAAGGAGAACAAAGAATATCAGATCTAGAAGATAACGTAGAGCAACTTAAAAGCTCAAATAAAGAATATGAAAAAATTAAAAATACACAAAAGTGGAACAACCAGGAAATATGGGACGCTATGAAAAGACCAAACCTCCTCATCATAGGAATAGAGGAAGGAGACGAATCTCAAGAGAATATTACTGATCAGATCTTCAACAGAAAAATAGATGAAAATTTCCCCAAACTAAAAATAGACAAACGCATACAAATATAAGAAGCACATAGGACTCCAAGTGGACAAGATCAGAAAAGAAACTCCCCATGCCATATCGTAGTTAAAATGCTAGACGCCCAAAACAAAGACAAAATTCTGAAGGCTACAAAAGAAAAACAAGTCACATACAAAGGGAAACCCATCAGAATTACAACTGACTTCTTGGTGCAAACCATGAAAGCAAAAAGAACATGGAGCAAAGCATTCCCAGTGTTAAAGGACTATGGATGCCAACCCAGAATACTTTACCCAGCAAAAATGTTGACTACAGTTGAAGGAGAGAGAAAAATCTTCCATGACATAAAAAGTTGAAAGAATACATGTCTGGAAAACCAACTCTTCATAAAATACTTGAAGCAATTCAAAGGGCAGAAGAGAGGAGCAACAATCCTCAAACACCTAGGAAAAGAAACTAATAAAAACATAACCGTAGGAGTAAAATCAGAGGCTAGAAGTCCAAATGGATAATAAAGTGAAAGGAAGCAACATCCATCTTTCAATTATAACCTTAAATATTAATGGGCTAAACTCCCCAATCAAAAGGCATAGACTGAGAGAATGGATTAGGAAACAAAACCCATNGTATAAATACCACACTTGATTTATGTGTCAGTTGACAGGTGTTTACGATATTTTCACTTCTTGGTACTTAGAATATCATTGTACTAATTAGTAATTAGTAATTAGTAATAATATTTTGAACAGTTCTGATGGACATGTGAATGCAGATTTATCTTTAACATATTTATCTTTTTCTTTTTTCATTTTCTCTTGATGTGTGACCAGCATTATATTTGCAGGATCATATGGCTATTGTCTTTCGAAGTTTTTGTTGTACTTTCAAATAATTTTCTGTAATAACTTTACTAATGTCTCTCACTTAAATAAAAAACTAGAAACGATTAAGCTTAATGATACAAACATATGAAAAAGTAAAAGCCGTGCCTCCTGCCACAGTCTGGAAATACAGCAGAAAAGTTGTTGAAGGGAATTAAACCTGTAATACCATTAAACAAGTGTATCACCTAACAGCCCTCTTGGTGATATTGAAAATTTTAGTAGTCTACCTAGAGTTTCAAATGAACTGTTATCATGCCTTGACAAAAAGTATACTGTAGAGCAAAGTCCATCTGACCTGTGCAGCATTGCACGACATGGGTAAACAACCTACATGCAGACAGTACATTCATACACATAAAAAATAAATAAAAATTTTTTAAAAATTAAAAAATGGCTATTTTTCCATGTATTTCATAAACTTTAAACAGATGTTTTCAAGGATAAGATTGTAAACATTTTCTTATCTGCTAGTGCTTAAAAGGTTATACCTTCTAAAAAGATGGACACTTTTATAAACTCAAACATTATTAACATCTCAAAAATTAATCCTAAGATTGACATAAGATATACATTTACTTAAAATGTAAAATATTACTGAAGAGCTATGATTTTAGCCTGGTGAAAGAGTGCTTGATAGTGGACCTGTGTTTGATTAAATTTGTTTTGTTCCCAAGAATCACTTGAATGAATAAGTGAATGAATGAGTGAATAATTAAACAGACATGGTAAAAATGTATTTGCATTAATTCCTCCTTCCAATAGCTTAAATTTTCAATCTTATAAGTAGAGGTGAATAAAATAACTTGTGGGAAAATGTTTTAAATAAAGTGTTTTGTGTGCTAATTAGAGTTTTAAATAAAGAATAATATGGGAATCTGAAAAAAAGGTATTGCATTTTATACAATGTATATGATGTTATCCTATATTATGTCCTAATCCATTAATTGAGCAAGGAATCTGTTGTATGGGGTATCTATATATGTTGCAAGTGGACAATATTTTATTTTTAGCTGATGTATCAAAATTTTATCTTATCTTAAAACTAATTTACATATACATCATCTGTAGAAAAAATAATTATTCCAAATTTTTAGAAGTGTTAGCATTTCAACATGTAGTATTAAATATACAGTTTGTACAACCCAGTACTGACAGGTATATTCATCATCATTTCAACTGTCAGTCTTGACTGTACAGCTGAATTTAATGGCTCATACATCTTTTGAGATTGTAGGGAAATAGAAGACACTAATCAAATATATGATGTTTGCAGGAGTTTTAAAACAGATGAATTTATTAGTTTAGAAAAACATGTTATACGTGAGGGTCTTATGCAGGTAGCCACGTATCTATATTTTTGCTTGCTACTAGACTATAAGAACATATTACCATTTAAATTTAATAAGATTTAAGTGATTAAACTTATTTATAGATATACATTACTATACTTAAGTATGTTAAGAACAGGCTTGGGGGACTGTGCATAAATTAGGCTCATGCTCTGGTCCTTTCTGTTTCCCTAGATGGTTAATAATAACTTGAATCCTAGTCAAAACTGTGAATGAAAAAATTGCTTATTTTTAATTATAAAACTTTCTTTACATCACGTTAATCCAATGAAACATGAGCACCTTGTTGAAGTTATTTTATATAAATTAAATAAAAGCATCAAGACTATGAATAATATTAAGGTAATTCGGTACAGGAGCAAATAGCAGTTTCAGTGAGCTTAGGCAGTTGCAAAATGTAGAAGGAAATGCCACAAAATCTTCAATTAGTCTACACATGGGGTGTTTCCCAAGGATTTAATTATTTGGTCATGTACAATAGTCTGTTGATACAGAGTGCACTTTATGTAGTTTATACACAAGATTTGTGGATATTCTATTCTGCTAATACCCTGAATATTTTCTCTTACATTAAAAGATAATGAATGAGCATCCATTTTATATCTAGTGCAATGTAGAACAAAAGACTTGCAAATTTGAAAACTGCTTTCTGTAGAAGAAATATGACAATTGTGGTAACACACACACACAATAAATAGAAAGGCAAATATACGTAACTTCAACTTAAGATACCAAGTAGTATGAAGAGACTTTAAGAGTATAAAGTAATAGAAGACGCCATTACTCGCATGCCAGGTACACAGCTACGGGTGGGGTGGTCTGGCACAGGGGCAGCTGGGAGAGGGTCTTGCTCTGAACCTTCTTGCCGGGGTCCCCGTCCCAGAGGTACTGGGGTGCGGGCTAGGTCAGGTGCGCAACCCTCCCCTTCGCACCAAGGGAATTGCTGAGAATCCAAGTGGTCTTCCTTTTGGAGAACCTTCAGAACAGAAAGAGAAGACTGACTTAGGCTTCCAACATCCAATATATACACAAAATTGAAAACCTGAAACCTAGGCAAGTCAATACACCATAAAAATAAAAAAAAATTAAAAAAAGGAGGAGGAAAGGGGAAAAAAGCATCAGAAGGAGGCAAGCAAAACCATCCACTAATATAGTGAAAAGTCATTTGTGACTTGAACCACAAAAGGGAAACCCACATGCCAGGGACACGACGAAGGGACAACATGGGAAAGGCACAGGATATTCCCACACCAGGCCCTACCAAACCTGGAGGAGATAGCTACAATGGGATCCCCTTGGAGGAGACCCAAGGAACAGAGCTTAGAGGAATAATTGCAGACATAGACCGTACAACAGATGAATAAAGAAGAAGTCAGGGAACTAAAGAGAGAGAATGAAAAAACTCAAAAAAGGACCTAGAGGAATAAAATGACAAACTTCGGAAAGAAACTAAAGGAACAGAATGACAAACTGCAGAAAGAACCAGAGGGAGAAAAAACAAACTCCGAAAAGGAAGTAGACATACTGAAAAAGGAAGCCAACCAGTGAAATAAGGAGCACAAGAAGAGATTGAGAGGCACAAAGAAGAGATTGAGAAGCTCAAAAAGGAATGGAAGTCTAAAGAAAACACAGGAGGAAAAAAAAGGAAAATTAGGAACACTCAGTCCCAATCAAAGAAGAAGGAAAAGGAAAAAGCCTCAGAATAGAATGGAGGGAGCAGAACAAAAAAAATCAGACCTGGAAGATAATACAGTGCAGCTAGAAACTTCAAATAAAGATTATGAAAAAATTTAAATTACACAAAAGTGGATAGAACCAGAAAATATGGTACACTATGAAAAGAACAAACCCTCCACACATAGGAAAGAGGAAGGAAGAAGAATCTCAAGAAAATAGTAAATTGATCACAGATCTTCAACAGAGTAATAGATGAAATTTCCCCAAACTAAAATAGACAAACCCAACAAATACATAGAAGCACATAGNCCCCCCCCCCCAAAAAAAATAAATATATGGACTGATCAAGCCCTCAACACCTTCTTCTTCCTGTGGAACCTTGGAGGTGTTCCCTTTCTGGTCCACTTGCTGCTTAATCGTGTACCATATCAGGAAATCTTTCTTTGTGTTGAACCTTTTCTAATCTTTTCTCTCTCATGTTGCTCTACATTTTCCATCATCTACATCAAGAGCCCCTCTTTGCAAAAGTCCATGCTTTAGCATGAATGTACTATGCTAACCAAATCTGAGTTGGAACCAAAAGAATAATATTTGTAAAATCATTGATAAAAGTAGCTGGGAACGATCAGGCCCAGGAAACACATCATCCTCAGGTCTGGAGATACTGCATAATTTTATATTAACTGTCAGAAATTTACTTTTCCCTGTGTTATCAAAGTGTCGCATTTGGAAGTGATTAATTTTAAATTTAAACTTTAATCACATCACTTTCTAAAATGTAACTCATGGAACGTTAATGCATAATATATAGGTTTCCGTAATCAAATAATTGTAGACATCCTGAGGACATCAGTTATCTGCTCCTGTGACTCAAACACCTAACAGAATAACTTTAAAAAGGGAAGACTTAGGGCTGGAGAGATGGCCTAGCGGTTGAGAGCGCCGACCGCTCTTGCAGAGGACCCGGGTTCGATCCCCAGCACCCACATGGCGGCCGAGAACCGTCTGAAACTCCAATTCCAGGAGAACTCCGGTTCCAGGGGAATCCGATACCCTCTTCTGACCTCCACGGCGTTGCAGGACACGGGTGCACAAACTTGCATGCAGACAGTACATTCATACACATACAGAAATAAATAAAATAAAATAAAATAAAGGGAAGACTTGTCTCAGAGGGTTCAGCCCACTGTTTCTGGGTCCCATGTACTTGTGCAGAGAAAATCGTAACCGCAGGAACATGTACAGGAGCAGGCTGCTCGCGCCCTGGTGGCCTGGAAGCAGACAGAATAAATGGGACTGGAACCAAATAGAACCTTTGAAAGTAGACTTGCTTATTCGAACTAGACCCCACCTCATGAACTTTCCAGAACCATAGCTGCCAACCAAGTATTCAACATGAACCTTTGAGGAACATTTTGTGTTCAAATTGTAATATGAAAATAATACCATGGAAAACATGTTGGTTGCAATGTCCTTCCTGTTTCCGTTGCTACTGTCTAGGCATGACTGTCATTATTACCCATCTGAGACACTGGCCTCTCCACTTGTAATTGTTCCCAGTCTTGTCTAATAATTTTGGCCCAGCCGTAATCAAATCAGAGACTTAGATTTCTCCAAACATAGTCTGCATTGTTTTATATCTTTTACGTGCTGCCTCTTCGTCTAACCGTCAATGCCCCCGTGTCTTCTTTTTTTTATTATTAATTTTATTTATTTCTGTATGTGTATGAATGTACTGTCTGCATGCAAGTCTGTGCACCCGTGTCGTGCAACGCCGCGGAGGTCAGAAGAGGGTCTCGGATTCCCCTGAAACTGGAGTTCTCCTGGAATTGGAGTTTCAGACGGTTCTCAGCCGCCATGTGGGTGCTGGGGATCGAACCCGGGTCCTCTGTAATAGCGGTCGGCTCTCTGTCTTCTTTTTACCCATAAGCTACCTGATCCAGCTTAAATGTTACCTCTTACAAAAAACCTTCTTTGCTTTTCTTCTTTCTACTGCCTTATATGGAAGTTATCGCTTTCTTGTCTGGACTCCGCCCCCCCTTATCGCTCTGAACTTCTCTCACATTTGGCACATGACTGACACAATTTTTCCAAACCTTACTTCTTTTAATAAACAATAAATTTGGGCTGGGAAGATGGCTCAGTGGTTAAGAGCACTGATTGCTCTTGCAGAGCTGACAGCCATCCAAAACTCCAATTCCAGAGTATCTGACACTCTCCACTATATGGGTGCCCCAAAACACATGCAGACAATGCACTTATACACATAAAAAGAAAATTATCAATATTTTTTAAAAATAAATTCATTTTAACTAAGTTTATTAGTAGTCACAAAAACTACAGCATACAGAATTATCATACAATGACAATATCATATTAAATTCATAATCACAAGCCAGGCATGGTAGCGCATGCCTTTAATCCCAGCACTCAGGAGGCAGAGGCAGGCGAATCTCTGTGAGTTCAAAGGCAGCCTGGTCTACAGAGTGAGTTCCAGGACAGCTGAAGCTACAGGGAGAACCTGTCTCAAAAAGACTAAAAAAATTTTAAAAGACTAAAAAAATTTTTAAAAATTCATAATCACAGTATTCACAGGAAAATTGGTAGACCTAGAATATATAATATTAAACAAGGTCACCTAATCTCAGAAAGAAAAAACTGCATATTCTCCCTCATACACATATTCTGGCCATATATGTAACAAATACATATTTGGGTATACTATAACATTTAGAAAACAGAACAAGAAAGAGTAATTTTAAAAGCTATACTGATAAGTTCATAGGTGTAGTTTTTGGTTTTCTTTTTTTTTTTTTTTTTTTTTTTTTTTTTTTTTTTTGTTTTTTTTTTTTTTTTTTTTTTTTTTTTTTTTATTTTTTTTTTGTCTTTTTGAGACAGGGTCTCCTTGTAGCTCTGGCTGTCCTGGAACTCACTCTGTAGACCAGGCTGGCCTTGAACTCACAGAGATCCGCCTGCGTCTACCTTCCAAGTACTGGGATTAAAGGCATGCACCACCACACCCAGCAATTTTCAGTCTTTTAAGTGTTCCCCATACTTCTTTCCATAGGGGCTCCATGACTTTGCAGTCCCACCAGAAATGAATAAATATTCCCCATTCTCCACACCCTCTCCAACAATTAGTGTCATTTGTTTTCTTGATCATAGCTAATCTTTCCAGTGTAAGATGAAATCTTAATGTGGTTGTAATTTGCATTTCCTTAATTACTAAGGAAGTTTTACAGTTTTTAAGGTGTTTCTGGAGCATCTTAAGTTCTTCTGTCTTGGTCAGATCTTTAGCCCATCTTTTAATTAGATCATTTATTTTCTTGGACCTTTGTTTTTTGAATAGTTTATATAGTCTGGATGTTAAACCTCTGTCAGATGTATCACTGGTGAAATTTTCCTCCCATTCTGTGGGTTTTCTCCTCACTTCTTTGTTTATTTTTCTAGAAAGACGGTTTTTAGTTTAATATGGTCCCACTTGTTGATTGTGGACCTTAGTTCCTGCACAAGTGCTGTCTGATTTAGAAAGTCTTTTCCTGTACCTGTATGTTGTAGGTTACTGCCTTTATTGCCTTTTAATATATTCAGAGTTTCAGGTTTCAAATTGAGGTCTTTGATCCATTTGGAGTTGACTTTTGAGCAAGGTGAAAGGTAGGGATTTAGTTTAATTCTTCTACAAGTGGTGATCCAATTTTGCCAGCACCACTTGTTGAAGATGCTACCCTTCCTCCATTGACTGTTTTTGTCTCCTTCGTCAAATATAAGGTGGCTGAAATTGTATGTACTCAAGTTTGGGCCTTTGATTTTATGCCATTGTTCTATGGGCTTATTTTTATGCCAGTACCATGCTCTTTTCATAACTATAGCTCTGTAGTAGAGATGAAAATCTGGTATAGTAATTCCCCCCGGATTACTCTTTTTGCTTAGGGTTGCTTTGGCTATCCAAGGTCTTTTGTTTTTCCATGTGAATTTTAGAACTTTTTTCTAATTCTGTGAAAAAAGCCATGGGGATTTATATTGGGATTGCATTGAATATGTATATTAATTTGGGAAGGATGGTCATTTTTCCTATATTAATTTTTCCAATCCATGAACATGGACAATCCTTCCATCTTCTGATGTCTTTCTCAATCTCCTTCAAAGATTTTAAGTTTTCATTGTAAAGAACTTTAATATCTTTGGTCAAGTTTATTCCGGGATATTTTATTTTCTTGAGGCTATTATAAATGGAAGGGTTTCCTTATACTCCTTCTCCAGTTGCTTGTTGTTGGCATATAGGAATGCTACTGATTTTTGTAGGTTAATTTTGTAACCTGCAACATTACTGAAACTGTTAATCATTTCTAGGAGTTTTCTACTGGAATTTTTGGGATCTGTTAGGCATAATATCATGTCATTTGCAAAAAGGGATAGTTTGACCTCCTCTTTTCCAATTAGCATTCCTTTAATCTCATCTTGTCTTATTGTTCTAGCAAGAGTTTCAAGCACTATATTAAAAAGGAGGGGAGATAGTGGGCAACATTGTCTGGTTCCTGACTTTAAGGGGAATGCTTCTAGTTTTTCTCCATTTAAGATGATGTTGGCTGTGGGTTTGTTGTATATAGCTTTAATTATGTTGAGGAATGTTCCCTCCAGTCCAATTCTCTCTAGGACTTTAAACATAAAGACATGTTGTGTTTTGTCAAAAGCCTTTTCTGCATCTATTGAGATGATCATGTGGTTTTTGTCCTTCAGTCCATTTATGTGTTTTATGATATTTACTGATTTTTGTATGTTGAAACATCCCTGCATCTCTGGTATGAATCCAACTTGATCATGGTGAATGATCTTTTTTTTTTTAATTGTTTTTTATTATTTATTTTTGTATGTTTATGAATGTCTATTGTCTGCATGCAGGTCTGTGCACACGTGTCGTGCAATGCACGGCGGAGGTCAGAAGAGGGTCTCGGATTCCCCTGGAACTGGAGTTCTCCTGGAATTGGAGCTACAGACGGTTCTTAGCCGCCATGTGGGTGCTGAGGATCGAACCCAGGTCCTCTGCAAGAGCGTCGGTGCTCTTAACCGCTAGGCTATCTCTCCAGCCCCATGAATGATCTTTTTGATGTGGGTCTGTATACGGTTTGCAAGTATTTTGTTGAGAATTTTTACACCTGAGTTCGTTAATGAGATGGGTCTGTTGTTCACTTTTTTGGTTGCATCCTTGCCTAGTTTTGGTACTAGAGTGATGCAGACTTCATAGAAGGAATTTGGGAGCTTTCCCTCTGCTTGTATCCTTCTGAACAGTTTGAGTAATACTGGTTCTAAGTCCTCTTTAAATGTTTTATAGAATTGTTCTGTGAAACCATCTGGACCTGGCCTTTTTTTAGTTGGGAAGTCTCTTATTACATTTTCAATTTCTTCATATATTATGGGTCTGTTTAAGCTATCTCTTCTTGGTTTACCTTTAGTGATTTACTAGATTGCAGATATTCACCCATTTCACTTAGGTTTTCAAATTTAGTATAGTATAGGTTTTTGAAGTATTCCCATATGATTGTCTGGAACTTTTCATTGTCTGTTGTGATATTTCCCCTTTCATCATGGATTCTATTGATTTGGAGTTGTTCCTTCTTTCTTTTGGTTAACTGGGCTAGAGGTCTGTCTATCTTGTTTATTCTCTCAAAGAACCAACTTTTGGATTCATTGATTTTTTTGTATTGATTTCTTTGTTTCTATTTCATTGATTTCTGCTCTGATTTTTGTTATTTCTTCCTGTCTATTATGTTTAGGGTTTGTTGTTGTCTTTCAAGTGCTTTTAGCTGCAGTATTGGCTCATTTATCTGTTCTCTTTCTGGGGTTTTTTTGTTTCTTTTTTATTTTTTTTTTAATGTGTGCACCCAAGGCTTCCTTCTTAGTACTGCTTTTAAAGTGTCCCATAGGTTTTGTTGTGTTGTACTGTCATTGCTGTTTAGTTCCAGGAATGCTTTTATTTCTTTCTTTATTTCCTCCTTGACCCATTCATTATTCAGGCGTGTGTTTGTTTTGTTTCATGTGTTCGTGTAGGTAGCAGGGCTTATCCTGGTGTTGATATTGAGCTTTATTGCACTATGCATGAAATTATTTCAATTTTTTTGTATTTGTTGAGGTTTTTTTTCTGTGTCCCAGTACATGGTCAATTTTGGAGAATGTTCTGTGGAGTGCTGAGTAGAAATTATATTCTCTGGTGCTTAGGTGGAATATTTGGAAGATGTCTGTGAGGTCCATTTGGTGAATCATATCATTCAGTTCAGATGTCTCTCTGTTTATTCTTTGTCCAGTTGCTCTCTCCAAAGGACTCAGTGAGTGTTCTAGTTTGTCTTCCATTGCTGTGACAAAACACTCTGACCAACACCAACTTGGGGAGGAAAGGGTTTATTCAGTTTACATCTCCTGGGTCACAGTTCATCACTTAGGAACCCAAGGCAGGAACTCAGGGCAGGAACCTGGAGGCAGGAGCTGAAGCACAGGCCATGGAGGAATGCTGTTTACTGGCTTGCTTCTCTGGCCCATGCCCAGCCTGCCCTCTTATATGTACACACAACAACCTGCCCAGGGTGGCACCATCCAAAGTGGGCTGGGCCCTCCCACATTGCCCGACAATCAAGACAATACTCCACAGATGTGGCCACAGGCCAGTTCAATGGAGCCAATTCCCCGACTGAGGCTCCCTCAACCCAGATGTGTCAAGTTGACACTAAAGCTATCCAGCACACTGGGGTATTGAAGTCCCCTACTATGAGTGTGCTGGGGTTAATCTGTGTCTTGAGGTCCCATAGAGTTGTATTTATAAAGGTTGGTGAACCAGAGTTGGGTGCATATATATTCATGATTGTGAGGTCTTCATGGTTAATTTTCCCTTTGATAAGGATGTAATGGCCCTCTTTGTCTCTTCTAATTGCTTCTAGTTTGAAGTCTATTTTGTCTGATATTAAAATAGCAACTCCTGTTTTCTTTTTAGTACCATTTGCTTGGAAAATTTTTTCCAACCTTTCACTTTAAGTTAGTGCCTATCCTTGAGGGTGAGATGGGTTTCTTGTAGACAGCACATTGATGGATTCTGTTTCCTGATCCATTCTCCCAGTCTATGCCTTTTGATTGGGGAGTTTATTCCATTAATGTTTAAGGCTATAATTGAGAGGTGTGTGTTGCTTCCTTTCACCTTGTTATCCATTTGCATTTTTCTTTTTTTTATCTTTTATAGGTGGGGGCAACAAAGCAATCATTTTCTAATAAAGTTGACAATTAGCTTAACTCAGAACATTTTTAATAATGCACATTAAAAAGCATTCATCTTTCAAATTGTTCTGCAATCCAAATATACAGCATCTTGGAAAACAACATTTAGAAAACAAAAGCCAATGTAAAAAGACAGATTAGAACAGTACCAGTTTGATATGGCTCAGATTTTACAGTTTTCTTACTGCATCATCAATGTCAGAAATCTGTTCCTTCAGCTGGCTCCACTGCTTCATATTTAGAGAAATACCTTTTCTTCCTAATTTCATTTCACCTTATGAGTCCACCCAATATTCTCTAACACCAATTAGAATTTTCCCTTTAAAGTCCTGAACACTGATGTACCTCATTTTCCCAATCTGAAACATGTTATCATCCCTGCTGCTGCTACTCTGCTTGGACGAGGCCAAAGCTCTTGAGGTTTCACCAGGCTTTTGTTTCTTTACAGGTTTTTCTGGAGCAACTTGCTTTTTCCTCTTTAACTTGTTTTCAACTTCACTGTCAGAATCACCTCCTGAAGAGCTCAAAGAAACAAGTTCCTTTGATTTAGGCATTGCTCCGCTACTGCTGTTCAACAGCCTCCTGCTTGCCTGCTCAGGAGTGAAGAGAAGCAGAAGTGAAGCCAACCCAGAAGCTCTGGCCCCACCCGCCTCCATTTGCATTTTTCGTCTAGGTTTCCTTCTGTATTTCTGCTTTTATTAATTTCTCTCTCAAGGTGCCTGGGGGTAGTTGCTCCTCTCCTCTGTCCTTTGAATTGCTTTGAGTATTCTCTGAAGGGTTGGTTTTCTGGAAATGTATTCTTTCATCTTGTTTATGTCATGGAAGATTTTTCTCTTTCCTTCAACTAGAATCAACTTTTTTGCTGGGTATAGTAACCTGGGGTGGCATTTGTAGTCGTTTAGCACTGGGAATGCTTTGGTCCAGGTTCTTCTTGCTTTCATAGTTTGCACTGAAAAGTCAGTTGTAATTCCAATAGGTTTCCCCTTATGTGTAACTTGTTGTTTTTCTCTTGTGGATTTCAGAATTTTGTTTTTGTTTTGGGCGTCTAGCGTTTTAACTATGATATGGTGGTGGTGGGGCTTTCTTTTCTGGTCTAGTCTATTTGATGTTCTATGTGCTTCTTGTATTTGTATGGGTTTGTCTTTTTTTTTTTTTTTTTTTTTTTTTTTTTTTTTTTTTTTTTTTTTTTTTTTTTTTTTTTTTTTTTTTTTTTTTGTTTTTTTTTTTTTTTTTTTTTTTTTTGGTCTTTTCAAGACAGGGTCTCCCTGTAGTCCTGAAACTCACTTTGTAGACCAGGCTGGCCCCTAACTCACAAAGATCCACCTGCCTCTTAAAGGCATGTGCCACCATGCCCGGCTGGGTTTGTCTTTTTTTAATTTGGGGAAATTTTCATATATTGTTCTGTTTATAATCTGATCAATACCAATCTCTTGGGATTCTTCTCCTTCCTCTATCCCTATGATGTGGAGGTTTGATCTTTTCATAGTGTCCCACATTTCCTGTTTGTTCCAGTCTTGTGCATTTTTAAAATTTTCATAGTCTTTAATTGAGCTTTTTAGTTGTTCTGTATTATCTTCTATTCTTTTTTCTGCTTGTTCCATTCTGTTTCTGAGGCTTTTTCCCATTCTTTCCTTTTGATTGGATGCCTGTTAAATTTCCTTTTTCATTTCTTCCTGTGTTTTCTTTCCTATTTCCACTTCCTCTTGGAGCTTCTCAATCTTTTCTTCTAGCTTCTTGTTTCACTCATTGCTTTCCTTTTTCATTTCAGTGTTGGATCTTTTCAGTGTTTCCACTTCCTTCTGGAGTTTGCCATATTTTTTCCTCTAGCTCTTTCCGGAATCTGTCATTTTCTCCTTTTAGTTCATTCCGAAGTTTGTCCTTGTCTCCCTCTAGGTCCTTTCTGAGTTTTTCATTCTCTCCTCTTAGTTCTATGATTTCTTTCAATATATCTGTGATTGTTATTCTACGACCTGTGTCCTGGGTTACCTCTAAGGAGATCCCATTGTAGGAGTCCTCCACATGCTCCGTAGAGTTTGAGGTGGAGTTATTCTGTGCTTTTCCCATTTTGTTCTTTTCTTGTGCTCTCAGCATGTGGTTTGCCTTCTGCCTATATTCTGATGCGAATCTTGAATGCCTCTTCACCTTGTTGAAGGATTGCTTTCCTTGATTCCTTGAGGTAGCTTCATTGTATTCTCCTTATATATGGAGTGTTCGCTTATCTAGGTTTCAGGCTTTTAATTTTGGTTATATATTGGGAGGTGTAGTTCACTCTTCCCTTTCTGTTTTGCAAGAACTGGGTGGGTAACAACCCATATGACACCTTCTGAGCACTGTATTCCCTCTGCTGCCAGCCACTCTCTTGCGGGGGGGTGGTTGAGTTGCTTGTTTAGCCGTGCACCAGTATCCTCCAGCACCACTCTGGCACCAGCTGCCCATGCCCTCAGCTCCCCAGCTCCCAAAAAACTCTGGGCCAAAACTGCTGGTCCACACAGCAGCCACCACTCAGCACCAGTTGCCTGCTCCCTGTGAGTTGAGTTCAAAACTCCTTTACTGACTTCTAATTCAACCAAATAAATCCAAGCTTTACTTAGTGTCATTTAAGATATTCCCTGGCTCCTGGTCTCTGACCTGACTTTATCCCCTGACCACCTTTGTTCCCCTACTTACTCCCAAGAGCATCAGGTTTCTTGCTATACCTGAAACATGCATCAATTTAGTCTGTTGTACTATTTCTGATGTTTGAAATTTCCATTGCCTACTACCTGTTTGTCTATTTGTCTGACTTTGGTGAAGAATCTGCTGAATGTCCATGTCATCTGATATAATCAGTGCAAAATACTGTGTTATTGTCCTTTGTAAACCTGGGATATTCATGTGTTTAATTTTTGTCAAGACTGTGTTGTTGTTGAGTGCTTACTGTACTTTAGTAATCACAACGGTTCCAATTTTTCTAGGTTCTGTTTCAAATAGAGTTGGCATATAATCAATACATAATAGTATCACTGTGAGTTTTAGTCATTTCATATTAAAGGGTCAAAATATATTATGTGTACAAAATAATGCCTGATGAATATTAACCAGTTTTGATTTATATTCCTTCAAAAGCACTCCATTTTGATCACTCACACTGATCCAGATCTCTAAATTAACCAGAGGTAGTAATTCTCAGTCTGACCACTGACAGAAGTTATATGTGGCTAAAAAGGCAAAAGATTTCCCCTCTCTAGAAAAATACAAATCAAGTTCTCAACTCTTAAAACAAATATTTTCTAATATAGCCATTTTAGCTGGGGTTTGACCTTTCTGTGTGCGGTCACATTTGAGTATGAAAAACAGACATATAGTGAATTGAGCTAACTCCTATATCAAAGATAAAATGTAAAAAGAATAAAGATCTGTTACAATGCCAATCACAGACTTGAAAACCTCCCCATTTGAGCCTCACCTCACTCCCACATATTTCTGAGAGGTCTTTGGTACACTTAAGGCTTGAGGTAGTAATCAGTATTAAGTAGCTTGTGATTAACTAAGAGTGCATTCATATCATGAACTCAGGCCTGTGACTATGCCATAGAGAGTCGATGTGCAAATTTTTGGCACATCTTTTCTCCTCCCTCATCTGTTTCTTAAACAGTAAAATGACAACGGTCATAGAGAATGAATTCACCCTGGAGTAAGAGAGCATTACTAAGGTGCCGGGGCAGAACAAAGGAAGGAGTTTTAGGCCCAAATTATGATGATGCTGTTATGGTGCCATTGGGTTCTTTGTTCCTCATTTCTTGTACACAAAATGGAAGGAACATTTGGCCACTTTGAAGACACCGTTGCTGGGAAAAAATATGTAACCAAACCTACCCTTGACTTCAAGCACCTAAGTAGGACGTTCTGGACCTGCTAAAGGCTGAAACCTGGAGTTTAATTGGAGCAGTTGCACTTATTACCTGCTTAATGATGAGTAACCACTTGCTCCCTCTGCTTCGATTTTCTTTTCTCTTTATGAAGGTATCAGTAATGTGGTGTGCATAGGGATCTGGGGCTTTCACCAGACCACCTGGGCACAAGGTAGGGGCCGGGCACTTCAACCAGGTGGATTATTGGCTTATTAAATCATTGGCTTTTGCAGCTGTGGGGGCAGAGTTGCCCAGCTAGCAGGTATAAGGGTAGGCCTGTTGCCACTAGGGGACTCAAGTGGACCACCTGGGGCACAAAGTAGTGAGCAATTGGAATTACAGAGGTGTCCAAATGGGAATATAGTAGTGATTCCCGGGCACAAGGCAATAAATGAAATGGCGAACCTGACACATCTCCAGTCCCACAATGTCAAGACCCACAAACAACCTAGAGAAACTGGCTGGCAGGAAGCAGTGTGAGCACAGTGCTCAGCAGGGTACTGACCCAGTTGTTACCTACTGGGTTTTTGGAGACCCTTCAGAACAGAAAGGGAAGAGTGAGCTATACTTCTAATACATAACCAAAATTGAAAGCCTGAAACCTAAATAAGTCTACATTCCATAAACAAGGAGAAAACAATGAAGGCATCTGAAGGAAGCAAGGAAAGCAAGCCTTCAACACAGTGAAGACACATTTGAGATTCTCATCAGAATACAAACAGAAAACAAACCCGCATGTCAAAAACACAACAAAAGCACAATACAGGAAAAATGCAGAATAATTCCACACCAAACTCTCCCAACCCTGTAGAAGATTCCTACAGTGAGCTCTCCCTAGAGGTAACCCAGGACACAGATCTTAGAAGATATCAGTAATGCATACTTTATAAGGATGTGAGAGTTAAGTGATTTAACTTCCTAAACACAATGAAAGCATTCTAAGTATCAAAAGCTCCTACCGTCGTAATTATTTGTCTCCAAGCTAAAATGGCTTAGTGGTTATAAGAAAGACTTTGCTTACTGGTTAGTTGGGATTTAAATTTTTTTTTTTTTTTTGGTAAATTGCTTTGTCCCCACATAGAGATAAATGAAACATTGCTGGATGATTACATGAATAAATTAGTGAATTAATGATTTCCTCAAACACTTCTGAGAGGTCCACTTGTGCTTTCAAGGAGGAAGCTGCTATCTATCTAATCTTCGGAGATACTACCTATCTCTCTGTCGGGATGAAAGACAGACAATGGCGCTGGCCGCCAACCCTGAAGCCATCATCCTAGTTTTCAATGGTCTTTTGAAAGAAACTCCATAGCAAATCACTAGAAAGGGTACTAGTTACACAGTTTACATGTACCCCCTTTCCAGGAACCTGCTAGTACTTTCTCTCCAGCTCCTTTTTCTTCTGAAGATAGAGGTAGTAACCCCTGGTTTAGAAAATGCCTCCTGCTTCACTTCTTCTTCCAGAGGAGCACAAATATCCTGCAGCAAGGCTGAAGAGCGATCTGATGACACATGCATGTCCTTAATAAAGGGAAATCGCTTTGCTTCCAAGTGGGCCTGTGCAAGGACAAGGTGGCACAGGTGGGGAGGAAGAGGAGGAGGAGGAGGAGGAGGAGGAGGAGGAGGAGGAGGAAGAGGAGCAGGTTCACACAAGCTCCTGGGAAAGGCCTAAGTGGGGCCACACTCTTCACCTCCCTGTGAGATCATGGTGTCCCTAAAGAAAGCGATCCTTTAGAATGTCATTTCCTAAAGGCTTTCCCCCTAGCTGGCGTGCTTCAGAGAGTGATTCTCAGAGACACTGCTTCATAGAAGCCTTTGTCTTTGTAAATATTTAATCTCAGGGACAGTTCAGATTACACAGAGTTAAGGCAATCTTTGTGCACTTCCTGAACCCACCACCGCTCTGTAGCTTTGAGACCTTAAGATTGTGGGCTGAGGATTCCCTGTTTGGAGTGCAAAAGAGCAACATCAATTTCAGAGGTTTCTTGTTAGATTATGTGAAGTGACACAGAGTACTAAGCCCATGGACATTACTAGAAATACTCAAAAAAGGGATAAATGATTATTCAATGGTCCTTGGTATGGTAATATGTTTGTATCTTTTTCTCCCTGTGAGACTATAAAAGTAATGAAAATGACAGGATGGGCATTTCAACATTTAGAAACCTTAATGAAATAATGCATGTTTAGATGTACACACACACATATTATGTCATAAATATAGCTTAGCTATGGATTAAGATGCTTATATGTTGCTGACCTTGACTCTCTTGTTTCCTCAATCTTCTGAATTTAACAGTGCATAATTCAAAAATCCTGTCTTATTAATAAGGAGAGAATTATTTTATCATTGATCAAATGGCCATGCCATCTTAATGTGAGGTAGATATTAGAAAACAACTTCAAGTATTACTATAATTGATTTTTTCCAGAGTTGGGAAATGAACAAGAATGGACTTTTGTAGAAAACTTGACTACTTTTGGTACTATGCTTTCCACATCAAGTCCAGCAGGAACTAATATTTTAATAGTGATTATAAATCTATGCACAGCACTCCATATGACTCTCCTGGGGACCAAGCATACTCTTGCCAGGAATGACCCATATTTATCTGACTCTCATGCTAAAGGATTCCATACATACCCATAATTCCTTTTGTAGACCTCATCAAAAGGGAAGCTCTGGTGGCCCAGGGGAGACAGCAGGGACAGGGTGGAGTTGCTGCGGCTCAGAGGTGGAGGCAATGCACCCTTGGACGAGCATTCCTCTAGCCCCAGACCCCGGGGGTCCTCCAGGAGATAGGGCAAGGGGACCAAAGGGGGCCTGGGCCTGCAGGGGGGAGCTGGGGAGGCGGCGGATGCAGGGAGCTGGGGAGGCAGCCCACCTCGACCCGACGGTCTGCATCAGGCTGGCCAAGTCTCTCTAGAACTTTTATTATGGAGATACATTGAACTTTTTTCAAATACTTTTCTTTATTTGTTGACTTTATGATGTTTGTATTTAAGTCCTTTTGCATTTTCTACATTTATTGACTTATGAATGCTGAGCTAACTTTGCATATCCAAGATAAAATCAGCTTAATTTTAGTGGATGATCCTTTTGATATATGCCTATATTCAGTTTCAAAGTATTTTACTCAGAGTTTTAACATCTATGTTTATCAGAGATATTGTCCTATAGTTTGCCTTTTTGTTGTTTTTAGCTGGCTTTGTAGGAATTCAGAAGTGCTCCTTCTGCTTCTAAATTTCAGGTTAATTTGAGAAGTATTGGTTGCAGTTATTTGATAGGGGAAGAGTTGGTGGGGAATGGGAGGAAGGGAAACAATGCAGGGGAAATACTCATGTATAAAGTTTTCAAAACTAAAAATTTGAAAATTAAAAAGAAACATATATAAGCTAAATCAGCTCAGGATTTCACTTTTATAAGCATAGGAGACCTTGATGGATGGACCCTCTGTGTTTCTGGTATATGTGATGTCTCATCAGAAATCCCAGCCAACAGCCTAGCCCAACCCCTAAGATCAGCTGCTAGCTTTCAAGAATGTGATGGAAACTTTAACCTGGCTTAAGTCCCTAGGTAGCTGTTCTTCATCTCCATCCTCAGAAACTACCATCAGTCACTAACTCAGACAAGAACAGGTCTGTTTCCATGTATTTTAGTTAAGTGTAAGGATTAGCCTTTTTCAGTTTAAGTAGACCAAACAGTGGCCTGCACTAGCATGGAAATCCCATCCTGGTGCATTTTGGAGCAGTGTATGGGAACCACTGCTCAAACTAGAAGGACAGAAAGTAGGTTAACTCACTGAAAGCCCAGAACATTGCCCTGCCTGAGCTGGGATGCAGACATACATTTTGTAGTGGTTTAGAGGCTACATGTCCTTATATGTGAAGGCCAAATGGAGGCTAGAGTCCAACCCACCTTAAGACTTTACCCTGACAACCAGGCATTCCTTAATCACACAAATCTATCAAGTACAGCTCTTCTCTCATCTGCCCTGAGCAGAAACCGCTTAACCTGCAGCATAGCCTGATGCTCTGCCCATGTCTAGTGGTAGAATGGGGAAGCCAGGAAGGGTTCCTGAGAGTGGAATTATCAGAGAGCTTTGCCACATCCAGTGATTGACTATGCCTGATAGAGGAGTTCTGACAGTGACTCAGTGGAAAATGAAGCCCAGTCAGTAGCCATATCTTATATCAAAGAAAAGGTGGTACCTAGCCAACTTTAAAACCCACAGAAAGCTACTTTCTGGGATAGTCAATATACAAGCTAGCCTAAGCTGAGGCCTGGTTTCCTGAAACTTCTTGAAAAAGATGAAAGAGATGATTATGGCCACAATTAAGAAAGAAGAAACAAAGCATGATTTTGAAGAATGAAGAATTCATAACCCACCCTCAAAATAATAGAATTCAGAGAAGGATCCTTAAAAAAATAGAGATTTAGGAAATGAGTAACAACAAATTAAAAATAACTATCATAAGCAAGTGTAGTGAACTATATAAAGATACTGATAGAAAACAAAAATTTGAAAATGTCACACTAAATTGTGAAGTTTAACACGAAGAGTTCAACAACTGACCAGAAAACTGCAAAAGAAAACCGCAACAGCAGACTTGATCCCACAGGAGGAATTAGGAACTGGAGAACAGGCATGATCCAGCCAGAGAAAAGAAGGAAAAACATCTCTGGTAATTATGGAACATCATCAAGAAGTAGAAACTCTGCATAACAGATGTAGAAAGAGAAGAAATGGAAAATGGTAAAAAAAAAAAAAACACTCAAAAGAGAAAATGACAGCAAACTTCCTTAATCTGGAAAAAATATGCCAAGACACAGACATAGAAAGCTCAGAAATCGGCAAAGCCAAATCGAATAGGAGTTTGCCAAGACATGATGACAAAATAATAGAAACTAACAAGGAAGATAAATATTCTGAACCAGCATCAGATAAAATCACAGATGCTGGGCATGTGGCACAGAACATTCATTCCAGCACTTGGCAGGCAGAGGCAGGTGGATCTCTACAAGTTCAAGGCTAGCCTGCTGTTTCTGTGAACATACTGTTTCTGTGAACATAGCAAGTTCCAGCCCAGCTGGGGCTATAGGGAGACCCTGTCTCAAAAAGTAAAAAAAAAAAAAAATTACAGAACATAAAGGAGTTCTACTCCAAACATCCTTAAAGAAAACAGATTTATTGAGCTTTTGTAGACTTCATTCAGCATTTCTTAATTTAATTCAGACCCCTTCCCTCATGCCACGCCTCTCCATTCCTCCACCAGGCCTCATGTATTCAGTCATACATGTTAAGTCCTATCCAGTCAAACATTTGTACCCAGATGTCTGTTTATGTAAATTTATCCACTGAGGTCTAGTCAGCCTATCTAGAGATTGTTGGTAAGGCCTACTCTGCCTCACTCAGTAGTAATCAGTCTCCAGTAGTTTCCAGATTAGGGCTGACACACCATCCATTTCCCTCACTCCACTCTGGTCCCCTGTCTTTTTGAGTTAGCATGGGTCTAGTGCTCAATGCCACAATCGCCATACGTTTACATGTGCAAGCTTCCTGCAGCTGAAAGCCTCTGCTTCCCTAGGGTCATGGACGAACCTGGCTCTTAACAATCTTTCTGCCCCCTCTTCTGCAATGGTCTCTGAACCACAGATGGGAGAGGTTTCATACAGGAGTCCTATCCAGAGACACACACTCTGCAGTCATTTATTCTTTAGAAGTTGGCCAGTTGTTGCCTTTTGTGTGCATCACACTCTGTTATATAAGGAAGCTTCACTGGTGAGAGTTGAGGGAGGCACTAATTTTCTCTCTAACCCCCCCCATTCTATAATGTTCCATGAGTCTTAGGTGTAGAGGTTCCATTGTAGATATGTTACCGAGGACTGGTGTCTTAGTAAATATTCCCTTCTTGAGAAAGCAGTGCATGCTTGGGTCAGATGTAAGCTCTGGTGGCCATTTTTTTCTGCTCTGCCTCCTCTCCCTCCCAGCTTCAGAGTCACATAAATGAATAGAAGACAGAATTTAATTAGGAAATTATTAGTGAATTTTATGAGTCATTCCTATAGAGCAAATGGGGGAAGCCTCCGCTTACATGGTACCATGGGTGCCTAAAACCACTTCCATATTGGGCCGGGCTGGGACTCCCAGCAGTTCCACCACCATCCTGTTGGCCGGTTCCCAGACAGCCCCTCCAAAGCACTCCTGGCTTTTCAAGCCTTTAGCCCCTCCCACACATAAACTGAATGGAAGGAGCCCTCAGATCTGTAGCTTCATCTCTGTAGCCAGCAGCATTTGATATTTCAGGAACAGTTCATTCAAAAGAAGGTTTAACGTTGTTGTCTTTACTGCTTCATATAACTCCATTGTGTAATTGTATCATATTTTCTTTATCCACTAATCAATTGAGGGACACTTGAGTTGTTTCCAGTTCTTCTTATTGTGAAAAGAACAGCAATAAACAAGCTCATGCACATATCTCTGCTATAAGATGAATCTTTTAAGGGTCATCATGAAATTTGCATGTAAATGGATGGAACTAGAAGCTGTTATGCTAAGTGAAGTAACATAGTCTCAGAAAAAAACAATGTATGGTGCCCCTCATTGAAGTAACAGAGTCTCAGAAAAAACAATGTGTGGTGCTCCTCATTTGTGAATCCTAGCACCAAATCCTTTTATGTAAGTCAAGGTGGGTAATTTGATAATAAAAATAAGACTGCATTGACTGATATTACTGTAGATATAGCTTGAAGTTTATGTCTCTATTTAACTCAGTCCTAAGATTTTTGAGAAAAAATAAAGCTCTTTTTTGAAAGTACATTAAAACATACATCAAAAAAAAACAAACAAACCATACATCAATTTGCTATGTATCCAGGAATGTAAAGTTATATTTCTTTTACCCTGCATGCAAATTTACTGTTAAAAACTGTGAATCCCTAAATGTGTTTTGGAATTAACCTATAGTTATTTTCAGACTTTGTAAATCTGGTATAAATATGTGTGAAGTGTACATATGTATATTTTGGAATAATATAAAAAATTAAAGGGAACAAAAAAAGGAAAATAAAAATAAAAAAAAGACTTGTTCAAAGAACTCCTGCATTGAAAGCTTAAAAAGAATGAGAAAAAGATGCAGGACAGGACTTAACATGTATGGCAGAATGCACGAATTTGGGTGGGTGAAGGGGAGGGATGGGGGAGCGGGTCTAAATTTGGTTAACAAATGTTGTATGAAATGTACAATAGCACAATAAAAAATAAATAAAGGAGAAAAAAGAAGGTTTAAATTATTCCACACCTGGGAATCTCTGGGATATATATTCTCAGTGTCTGACCAGTTGTGGGATTCTGCCCTAGCCTCCATCTGTTGCTGAAAGAAGCTTCTTTGATGAGTGATGTATACTTGTCTGTAAATATAAGTGTCATCTGTCCCATTTATTCTGGGCCATGTAGAAAGCACACACAGGGAAAGTAGGATGCACAGATGTGCGCTAAGGTGGGGATGGAAGTGCAGGGAGGGCTTTATTCAAAATGGACAGGCTTGGGCTGGAGAGATGGCCTAGCTGTTAGGAGCGCCGACCACTCTTACAGAGGACCCGGGTTCGATCCCCAGCACCCACATAGCGGCTGAGAACCGTCTGAAACTCCAATTCCAGGGGAATCTGACACCCTCTTCTGACCTCCGTGGCATTGCACGACACGGGTGCACAGACTTGCATGCAGACTGTACATTTATACATATACAAAAATAAATAAATAAAAAAAAATGGACAGGCTTTATAGGCAGTGTGACCTCATTCCCAGGGTCCAATCCCAGACCTTTGCATCATCACATCCCAATCCATGGGTGTGGCTGGGGAGGTCCCATGACTCCTCCCTGTGCCTCTGGGAGGCACTGGCTGGAAACACAAGCCCATGTATACCTAAGCTCAGATTTTATTCACCTACATATAAGGATCTATATTTAGCATATGGTAAGAAATTTCATTTGTCTAGAGATATGACAGAGATAGAATTTCTCTAGGATCTATGACCTCTCCAGTCATGTGTATTTGGCTATATTTACAGTGCCACCCATGTGTCAGCTCTCACTGAGAGGGCTTAAATTCCAATTAGACAATTAGATAGTGGCTGATTACCCCCAGGAAAGCATTGCGTTTTTTAGGCCTTACGGCTGGGTGGAGCATTGATTCATTTTCTCCCCTAGCAGCTTGCATCGTATCCCCAGAACTATGAGAGCTGAACCTCAGGGAGAAAGCTTCCCAGTGAGCTCCCACTGCATTGCTCCAATCCTGTGTCTGAAGAATGCCCGCCTGCAGCAGTAGGGTTTTATCTTCCAGTTCTGGGGTAGCTTGTGTTATTTTGGGAGTCTCTAGAACTATTCCATCAACTGCTCAAAGGGAGTTCTCTCCTGTCTGGCAATGTGATCCTTGCTATACCTGAGCACATATGCAGTAGTGTTCAGAGACCATATGTGCATTTCTCAGGGGGTTTCAAAGGCAACATATTTCCCTCTGGCTTCCTTAGACCACACCAGCCCAAGACACATTCATCTCTACTCTCCCCACATCTGACTTCCATCTTCTCTCCCCAAACCAGGCATCACCATTATCCCTTCCCTCTCCCAAATAACACCTGTCTCCCACCATCTCCCCTCTCCTGAGTTTCCTTCTTCCCCACCATGGAGCCCTGCATGTTTTCCCCTTCTCCCTGTAACATTTGTTCCTTATTATTTCCCCCTTTGGAGTTCTTTCTTTCCTTTACTTCCATGTTTCCTTTCCATTTTCCTGGCTCCTGGTGTTACTCCAGGATATATACTTACATATAAGGAATTGGTGTTACAATCCTCAAATGAGGGAGAATGTGTCGCTTGCTTTTCTGCATTTGTTACTTCATTTCGTTTAACAATCACTAGTTCCATTCATTTACCTGCAAGTTTCATAACTTGATTTACTGCTGAGTAGGACTCCATGTGTAAACACGCCACATTTTCATTATCCATTTGTCAGTTGAGGGACATTTAGGTTGTTTGCATTTCTTAGCTATTGTGAAAAGAGCAGCAACAAACATAGATGTACAGGGATCTCTAAAGTAGGATGATCCTTCGGGTGTATATACCAAGGAGAGGTATGATTGGATCATATGGTAGATTCATTTTTTAGCATTCTCCACACTGCTTTCCATAGTGGTCACACAAGCTTGTATTCCCATCAGTAGTGAATGAGTATTCCCTCTTTTCCACATCCTAGCCAGCATTTGGTGTTTCTTTTTTTGTTGTTATCTTAGCCAGTCTGACTGGAGTAAGGTGGAATCTTAAAGTGGTTTTTATCTACATTTCTCCTCATTGCTAAGGATGTTGAGCACTTTTTTAGGTTTTCTCAGCTATTTTTTATTTATTTGTTTGAGAACTCTCTGCTCAGGTCTATAGCTCTTTTTTTTAAAAAATTTTTTGAGTTCTATAGGCACATATCCTTAATGAACATAGATGCTAAGATTCTCAACAAAATACTTTCAAACCACATTCAGACACACATAAAAAATGATCATCCATCACAATCAAGTCAGCTTTATTCCAGAGATTCAGGGATGAAGTCAATAAATATAATAAAGCTTATAAATGGACTTAAAGACAAAATCACATGGTCATATCAATAGATGCAGAAAAGACATTTGACCCCAAATCCAATGCATTCATGTTAAAAGTCCTAGAACGAATTGGTCTGGAAAGAATATACTACAATGCAATTAAAGCTATATACAACACACCCATAACCAACATTATTCTAAGTGGAGAAAAACTGGAAACATTCCCATTAAAACCAGGAAACAGACAGGGATGTTTACTATTTCCACTTTTCTTTTTTTCCCACTTCTTTTCAATACAGTGCTTAAAAGTCTTGCAAGAGCAATAAGACAAGTGAAGGAAATTAAAGGATTACTAATTGGAAAAGAAGAAATATCACTGTTTGATATAATATTACATACAAGCAATCCCAAAGATTCCACCAAAAGACTGTTAGAACAGTTTAATACTTTCAATAAAGTGGCAGTTTACAAAATCAACTTACAAAAATCAGTAGCCTTTCTATATACCAATAACGGACAATTAGAAGAAGCATTCAAGTAAACTGTCCCATTCATGATAAACTCAAAAGTAAAATACTTAGGGAGAAAACAAACCAAAGACATTAAATATCTCTACAATAAAGTTTTTTAAAGCCATTTTTAAAAAACAATATCCCACCTGTACTTTTTTTATTAAAAGATGCTATGTACAAAGACAACAGATGCTGGAGGGGTTGTGGGGAAAGGGGAACACTCATCCACTGCTGGTGGGAATGTAAACTTGTACAACCACTATGGCAAGTAGTGTGGAGAACCCTTAAAAGACTCGGAATGAGCCTACCACCTGAGCCAGTCATACCACTCCTGGGTATATACCCCAAAGACTCATCCTACCACAAAGATACATGCACATCCATGTTTATTGCAGCTCTCTACACAATAGNCCAAAACTGCTGGTCCACACAGCAGCCACCACTCAGCACCAGTTGCCTGCTCCCTGTGAGTTGAGTTCAAAACTCCTTTACTGACTTCTAATTCAACCAAATAAATCCAAGCTTTACTTAGTGTCATTTAAGATATTCCCTGGCTCCTGGTCTCTGACCTGACTTTATCCCCTGACCACCTTTGTTCCCCTACTTACTCCCAAGAGCATCAGGTTTCTTGCTATACCTGAAACATGCATCAATTTAGTCTGTTGTACTATTTCTGATGTTTGAAATTTCCATTGCCTACTACCTGTTTGTCTATTTGTCTGACTTTGGTGAAGAATCTGCTGAATGTCCATGTCATCTGATATAATCAGTGCAAAATACTGTGTTATTGTCCTTTGTAAACCTGGGATATTCCATGTGTGTAATTGTGCACGTGTGTGTGAGTCTTTCCTGTATTTAGTTAATCACAACGGTTCCAATTTTTCTAGGTTCTGTTTCAAATAGAGTTGGCATATAATCAATACATAATAGTATCACTGTGAGTTTTAGTCATTTCATAATTAAAGGGCAACATATATATGGTACAAAATAATGCCTGATGAATATTAACCAGTTTTGATTTATATTCCTTCAAAAGCACTCCATTTTGATCACTCACACTGATCCAGATCTCTAAATTAACCAGAGGTAGTAATTCTCAGTCTGACCACTGACAGAAGTTATATGTGGCTAAAAAGGCAAAAGATTTCCCCTCTCTAGAAAAATACAAATCAAGTTCTCAACTCTTAAAACAAATATTTTCTAATATAGCCATTTTAGCTGGGGTTTGACCTTTCTGTGTGCGGTCACATTTGAGTATGAAAAACAGACATATAGTGAATTGAGCTAACTCCTATATCAAAGATAAAATGTAAAAAGAATAAAGATCTGTTACAATGCCAATCACAGACTTGAAAACCTCCCCATTTGAGCCTCACCTCACTCCCACATATTTCTGAGAGGTCTTTGGTACACTTAAGGCTTGAGGTAGTAATCAGTATTAAGTAGCTTGTGATTAACTAAGAGTGCATTCATATCATGAACTCAGGCCTGTGACTATGCCATAGAGAGTCGATGTGCAAATTTTTGGCACATCTTTTCTCCTCCCTCATCTGTTTCTTAAACAGTAAAATGACAACGGTCATAGAGAATGAATTCACCCTGGAGTAAGAGAGCATTACTAAGGTGCCGGGGCAGAACAAAGGAAGGAGTTTTAGGCCCAAATTATGATGATGCTGTTATGGTGCCATTGGGTTCTTTGTTCCTCATTTCTTGTACACAAAATGGAAGGAACATTTGGCCACTTTGAAGACACCGTTGCTGGGAAAAAATATGTAACCAAACCTACCCTTGACTTCAAGCACCTAAGTAGGACGTTCTGGACCTGCTAAAGGCTGAAACCTGGAGTTTAATTGGAGCAGTTGCACTTATTACCTGCTTAATGATGAGTAACCACTTGCTCCCTCTGCTTCGATTTTCTTTTCTCTTTATGACGGTATCAGTTAATGTGGTGTGCATAGTGATTGGGGCTTTCACCAGACCACCTGGGCACAAGGTAGGGGCCGGGCACTTCAACCAGGTGGATTATTGGCTTATTAAATCATTGGCTTTTGCAGCTGTGGGGGCAGAGTTGCCCAGCTATCCGGTCTAAGGGTGGCCTGTTGCCCCTAGGGGACTCCAAGTGAGACACCTGGGGTGCACAAAGTAGTGCGCACTTGACTTACAGATGGTGTCTCAATGGGAAATTGTAGTATTCCCGGGCAAGGCAATAAATGAATTGGCGAACCTGACACATCTCCAGTCCCACAATGTCAAGACCCACAAACAACCTAGAGTAACTGGCTGGCAGGAAGCAGTGTGAAGCACAGGCTCAGCAGGGTACTGACCCAGTTGTTACCTACTGGGTTTTTGGAGACCCTTCAGACACAGAAAGGAAGAGAGTGAGCTATACTTCTAATACATAACCAAAATTGACAGCCTGAAACCTAAATAATGTCTAAGCCCATAAACAAGGGGGAAAACAATGAAGGCATCTGAGGGAAGCAAGGAAAGCAAGCCTTCAAAACAGTGAAGACACATCTTGAGATTCTCATCAGATACAAACGGGCAAAAAACAAACCCGTGTGCCAAAAACACAACAAAAGCACAATACAGGAAAAAAGTACAGAATCATTCCACACCAAACACTACCAACCCCTGTAGAATATTTCCCTTACATGTGAGTTCTCCCTGAAGATACCCAGGACACAGATCTTAGAAGATATCAGTAATGCATACTTTATAAGGATGTGAGAGTTAAGTGATTTAACTTCCTAAACACAATGAAAGCATTCTAAGTATCAAAAGCTCCTACCGTCGTAATTATTTGTCTCCAAGCTAAAATGGCTTAGTGGTTTAAGAAAGACTTTGCTACTGGTGTAGTTGGGATTTTAAATTTTTTTTTTTTGTTTTTGGTACATTTGCTTTTGGCCCCCCATAGGATAAATGAAACATTGCTGGATGAT
Organism: Rhizomys pruinosus; assembly: GCA_009823505.1. Taxonomy (NCBI): domain Eukaryota; kingdom Metazoa; phylum Chordata; class Mammalia; order Rodentia; family Spalacidae; genus Rhizomys; species Rhizomys pruinosus. Next base: position 1,457,045 of record VZQC01007706.1, on the reverse strand, counting down.
TACATGAATAAATTAGTGAATTAATGATTTCCTCAAACACTTCTGAGAGGTCCACTTGTGCTTCCAAGGAGGAAGCTGCTATCTATCTAATCTTCGGAGATACTACCTATCTCTCTGTCGGGATGAAAGACAGACAATGGCGCTGGCCGCCAACCCTGAAGCCATCATCCTAGTTTTCAATGGTGTTTTGAAAGAAACTCCATAGCAAATCACTAGAAAGGGTACTAGTTACACAGTTTACATGTACTCCCTTTCCAGGAACCTGCCAGTACTTTCTCTCCAGCTCCTTTTTCTTCTGAAGATAGAGGTAGTAACCCCTGGTTTAGAAAATGCCTCCTGCTTCACTTCTTCTTCCATAGGAGCACAAATATCCTGCAGCAAGGCTGAAGAGCGATCTGATGACACATGCATGTCCTTAATAAAGGGAAATCGCTTTGCTTCCAAGTGGGCCTGTGCAAGGACAAGGTGGCACAGGTGGGGAGGAAGAGGAGGAGGAGGAGGAGGGAGGAGGAGAGGAGGAGGAGAGAGGAGGAGAAGAGGAGCAGGTTCAACAAGCTCCTGGGACAGGCCTTAAGTGGGGCCAACTCTTCACACTCCCTGTGAGATCATGGTTTTGTACCTAAAGAAAGCGAATTCCTTAGAATGTTCATTTCCCAAAGGGCTTTCCCCCCTAGCTGGCGTTGCTTTCAGAGCGTGATTCTCAGAGACACTGTTCCTCGAAGCCCTTTGTCTTGTAAATATTTAATCTCAGGGACAGTTCAGATTACACAGAGTTAAGGCAATCTTTGTGCACTTCCTGAACCCACCACCGCTCTGTAGCTTTGAGACCTTAAGATTGTGGGCTGAGGATTCCCTGTTTGGAGTGCAAAAGAGCAACATCAATTTCAGAGGTTTCTTGTTAGATTATGTGAAGTGACACAGAGTACTAAGCCCATGGACATTACTAGAAATACTCAAAAAAGGGATAAATGATTATTCAATGGTCCTTGGTATGGTAATATGTTTGTATCTTTTTCTCCCTGTGAGACTATAAAAGTAATGAAAATGACAGGATGGGCATTTCAATTAGAAACCTTTAATGAAAATAATGCATGTTTAGATGACCCACACACATATTATGTCATAAATATAGCTTAGCTATGGATTAAGATGCTTATATGTTGCTGACCTTGACTCTCTTGTTTCCTCAATCTTCTGAATTTAACAGTGCATAATTCAAAAATCCTGTCTTATTAATAAGGAGAGAATTATTTTATCATTGATCAAATGGCCATGCCATCTTAATGTGAGGTAGATATTAGAAAACAACTTCAAGTATTACTATAATTGATTTTTTCCAGAGTTGGGAAATGAACAAGAATGGACTTTTGTAGAAAACTTGGCTACTTTTGGTACTATGCTTTCCACATCAAGTCCAGCAGGAACTAATATTTTAATAGTGATTATAAATCTATGCACAGCACTCCATATGACTCTCCTGGGGACTAAGCATACTCTTGCCAGGAATGACCCATGTTTATCTGACTCTCATGCTAAAGGATTCCATACATACCCATAATTCCTTTTGTAGACCTCATCAAAAGGGAAGCTCTGGTGGCCCAGGGGAGACAGCAGGGACAGGGTGGAGTTGCTGCGGCTCAGAGGTGGAGGCAATGCACCCTTGGACGAGCATTCCTCTAGCCCCGGACCCCGGGGGTCCTCCAGGAGATAGGGCAAGGGGACCAAAGGGGGCCTGGGCCTGCAGGGGGGAGCTGGGGAGGCGGCGGATGCAGGGAGCTGGGGAGGCAGCCCACCTCGACCCGACGGTCTGCATCAGGCTGGCCAAGTCTCTCTAGAACTTTTATTATGAGCTTACACTTGAACCTTTTTTAGAATAGTTTTCTTTATTTGTTTGGACTTTATGATGTTTGTATTTAAGTCCTTTCGCATTTTCTACATTTATTGACTTATGAATGCTGAGCTAACTTTGCATATCCAAGATAAAATCAGCTTAATTTTAGTGGATGATCCTTTTGATATATGCCTATATTCAGTTTCAAAGTATTTTACTCAGAGTTTTAACATCTATGTTTATCAGAGATATTGGCCTATAATTTACCCTTTTTTGTTTTTCGCTGGCTTTGTAGGACTTCAGAATTTGCTCCTTCTGTTCTAAATTTCAGGTTAATTTGAGAAGTATTGGTTGCAGTTATTTGATAGGGGAAGAGTTGGTGGGGAATGGGAGGAAGGGAAACAATGCAGGGGAAATACTCATGTATAAAGTTTTCAAAACTAAAAATTGAAACTTAAAAAGAAACATATATAAGCTAAATCAGCTCAGGATTTCACTTTTATAAGCATAGGAGACCTTGATGGATGGACCCTCTGTGTTTCTGGTATATGTGATGTCTCATCAGAAATCCCAGCCAACAGCCTAGCCCAACCCCTAAGATCAGCTGCTAGCTTTCAAGAATGTGATGGAAACTTTAACCTGGCTTAAGTCCCTAGGTAGCTGTTCTTCATCTCCATCCTCAGAAACTACCATCAGTCACTTAACCGACAGAGAACACACGTTCTGTTTCCATGTATTTTAGGTTAAGTGTAAGGATTAGCCTTTTTCAGTTTAAGTAGACCAAACAGTGGCCTGCACTAGCATGGAAATCCCATCCTGGTGCATTTTGGAGCAGTGTATGGGAACCACTGCTCAAACTAGAAGGACAGAAAGTAGGTTAACTCACTGAAAGCCCAGAACATTGCCCTGCCTGAGCTGGGATGCAGACATACATTTTGTAGTGGTTTAGAGGCTACATGTCCTTATATGTGAAGGCCAAATGGAGGCTAGAGTCCAACCCACCTTAAGACTTTACCCTGACAACCAGGCATTCCTTAATCACACAAATCTATCAAGTACAGCTCTTCTCTCATCTGCCCTGAGCAGAAACCGCTTAACCTGCAGCATAGCCTGATGCTCTGCCCATGTCTAGTGGTGGAATGGGGAAGCCAGGAAGGGTTCCTGAGAGTGGAATTATCAGAGAGCTTTGCCACATCCAGCGATTGACTATGCCTGATAGAGGAGTTCTGACAGTGACTCAGTGGAAAATGAAGCCCAGTCAGTAGCCATATCTTATATCAAAGAAAAGGTGGTACCTAGCCAACTTTAAAACCCACAGAAAGCTACTTTCTGGGATAGTCAATATACAAGCTAGCCTAAGCTGAGGCCTGGTTTCCTGAAACTCCTTGAAAAAGATGAAAGAGATGATTATGGCCACAATTAAGAAAGAAGAAACAAAGCATGATTTTGAAGAATGAAGAATTCATAACCCACCCTCAAAATAATAGAATTCAGAGAAGGATCCTTAAAAAAATAGAGATTTAGGAAATGAGTAACAACCCAAATTAAAAATTAACTATCATAACGCCACAGGGCAAAGTTGTAGTTGAACTATATGAAGATAATGCTAAACACAAACAAATTTGTGAAAATTGTTTTGTCACACTAATTGTGAAGTTTAACATAAGAGTTCAACAATGACATGGGAAAACTGCAAAAGAAAACCGCAACAGCAGACTTGATCCCACAGGAGGAATTAGGAACTGGAGAACAGGCATGATCCAGCCAGAGAAAAGAAGGAAAAAAAAAAAAAAAAAAAAAAAAAAAAAAAAAAAAAAAAAAAAAAAAAAAAAAAAAAAAAAAAAAAAAAAAAAAAAAAAAAAAAAAAAAAAAAAAAACTGGTAAAAAAAAAAAAAACACTCAAAAGAGAAAATGACAGCAAACTTCCTTAATCTGGAAAAAATATGCCAAGACACAGACATAGAAAGCTCAGAAATCGGCAAAGCCAAATCGAATAGGAGTTTGCCAAGACATGATGACAAAATAATAGAAACTAACAAGGAAGATAAATATTCTGAACCAGCATCAGATAAAATCACAGATGCTGGGCATGTGGCACTCCCCGCAGGACCCTTCATTCCTAGCACTTGGGTAGAGGCAGGTGGGATCTCTACGAGATCAAGACCAGCCTGCTGTTCTGTGAACATACTGTTTCTGTGAACATAGCAAGTTCCAGCCCAAGTGGGGCTATAGGAGACCCTGTCTCAAAAGTAACAAAAAAAAAAAAAATAAAAAAAATACAGAACATAAAGGGAGTTCTACTCAAACATCCTTTAAGAAAAAAAACAGATTTATTGCGCTTTTGTTAGACTCTTCCGCATTTCTTAATGTAATTCAGACACCTTCCTCATGCCCCCTCCCACCCTCCCCACCAGGCCTCATGTATTCAGTCATACATGTTAGTCCTCTCCAGTCAAACATTTGTACCCAGATGTCTGTTTATGTAAATTATCACTGAGGTCTAGTCAGCCTATCTAGAGATTTTTTGTTGGTAAGGCCTTACCTCTGCCTCACTCCGTAGTATCCCAGTTTCTCCAGTCGTTTCCAGATTAGGGGCTGGACAACACCACTCCATTTCCCTCACTCCACTCTGGTCCCCTGTCTTTTTTGAGTTAGCATGGGTCTAGTGCTCAATGCCACAATCGCCATACGTTTACATGTGCAAGCTTCCTGCAGCTGAAAGCCTCTGCTTCCCAGTGTTCATGGATGAAACCTGGCTCTCGCAATCCTTTCTGCCCCCTCTTCTGCAATGGGTCCTGAACCCCAGATGGGAAGAGGTGGTTTCCTACAGGCGTCCTACCAGAGAATCACACCCTCTGCAGTCATTTATTCTTTAGAAGTTGGCCAGTTGTTGCCTTTTGTGTGCATCACATCTGTTATATAAGGAAGCTTCCACTGGTGGAGTTGAGGGAGGCACTATTTTCTCCTAACCCCCCCCATTTATAATGTTCCATGAGTTTCTTAGGTGTTAGAAGTTCCCTTGTAGATATGTTTACCGCGGACTGGTTTTTTGTCTTAGTACCTATTCCCTTCTTGAGCAAGCAGTGCCATGCTTGGGGTCACTATGTAAGCTCTGGTTGCCCATTTTTTTCGCTCGCCTCTCTCCCTCCCAGCTTCAGGAGCCAAACCATAAATGAATAGAAGACAGAATTTAATTAGGAGATTATTAGTGAATTTTATGAGTCATTCCTATAGAGCAAATGGGGGAAAGCCTCCGCTACATTGGTACCATGGGTGCCCTAAAAACCACTTTCCATATGGGCCGGGCTGGACTCCAGCCAGTTCCACCACCCATCCTGGTTTGGCCGCTCCCCGACCGCCCCTCCAACGCACTCCTGGCTTTTCAAAGCCCTTAGCCCCCTCCCACACATAAACTGAATGGAAGGAGCCCTCAGATCTGTAGCTTCATCTCTGTAGCCAGCAGCATTTGATATTTCAGGAACAGTTCATTCAAAAGAAGGTTTAACGTTGTTGTCTTTACTGCTTCATATAACTCCATGGGAAATTGTATCATATTTTCTTTAAATCCACTAATAAATTGAGGACCCATCTGAGTTGTTTCCAGTTCTTCTTATTGTGAAAAGAACAGCAATTAAACAACCCTGCACATATCTCTGCTATAAGATGAATACTCTTTTAGGGTCATATGAAATTTGCATGTAACATGGATGGAAATAGAAGCGGTTATGCTAAGGATTAGTTAATCATAGTCTGAGAAAAAAACAATGTATGGTGCCCCTCATTGAAGTAACAGAGTCTCAGAAAAAAAATGTTGTGTGCCTCCTTTGTGAATCCTAGCACCAAATCCCTTTATGTAAGTCAAGGTGGGTAATTTGATAATAAAAATAAGACTGCATTGACTGAACTATAATACATTGTACTAGTGATTAGCTTGAAGTTTATGCTCTATTTCAAATTCAGTTCCTAAGGATTTTTTGACGAAAAAATAAAGCTCTTTTTTTGAAAGTACATTTAAAAACTTACATAAAACCAAAAACCAAACAAACCTTAACATCAATTTTGCTATGTATCCAGGAATGTAGAAGTTATATTTCTTGTACCCTGCATGCAAATTTTACTGTTAAAAACTGTGAATCCCTTAAATGTGTTTTGGAATTAACCTATAGTTATTTTTCAGACTTTGTAAAACATGATCAACATATGTGGAAGCTTACATATGTAATTTTGGATAATTAAAAAATTAACGGGCACAAAAACAAAGGAAAATTAAAAAATAAATAAAAAGACTTGTTCAAATAACTCCTGCATTTGAAAGCATAAAAAGAATGAGAAAAAGATGCAGGACAGGACTTAACATGTATTGAGGAATTACAATATCTGGGTGGGTGACTAGGGGCAGGGAGGGGGGTTCTTAAAATTTGGTTAACAAATGTTGTATGAAATGTACAATAGCACATACATAAAAATAAATAAAGGAGGAAAAAAGAGAGGGTTTTTAAACTTATTCCACAACGCTGGAATCTCTGGGATTATATATTCTCAGATTCTGACCAGTTGTGGGATTTTGCCCTAGCTCCATCTGTTGCTTGAAAGGAAGCTTCTTTGATGTAGTGATGTATACTTTGTCTTAACATATAAGGTTGTCATCTCGTCCCATTTATTCTTGGGCGCCATGTAGAAAGCACAACAAGGAAGGGAAGTAGGTATCACAGATGTGCGCTAAGGTGGGGATGGAAGTGCAGGGGAGAGGCTTTATTCAAAATGGACAGGCTTTTGGGCTGGTAGAGATGGCTCCTAAGCTGCTTTTAGGAGCGCCGACCACTCTTACAGAGGCCCGGGTTGGATTCCCAAGCACCCACACATAGCGGCTGAGAACCGTCATGAAAACTCCAAATTCCGGGGGAATCTGTACACCCTTCTTGGACCTCCGTGGCCATTGCACGACGCGGGCACAGACTTGGTCCATGCAGACTGTACATGTAAATTATGACAAAAAATTAAAAAATAAAAAAAAATGGACAGCGCTTGCTATGGCAGTGTGGACCGCATCCCGGGCCACATCCCAGACCTTGCAGCAAAATCCCAATCCGTGGGTGTGTGCTGGGGAGGTCCCAGGACTCCTCCCTGTGCCTCGGGAGGCACTAGCAGGAAACCACAAGCCCATGTTATACCTAAAGCTCAGATTTATTCACCTAATATAAGGATCTTATATTTAGCATATGGTAAGAAATTTCATTTGTCTTAGAAGATAGTGACAGAGGATTAGAATTTCTCTAGGATCTATGACCTCTCCAAGTCATGTGTATTTGGCTATTATTTACAGTCCACCCCATGTGTGCTCTCACTTGAGAGGGCTTAAAATTCCAATTAGACAATTAGATAGTGGCTGATTACCCCCAGGTAAGCATTGCGTTTTTTAGGCCTTACGGCTGGGTGGAGCATTGATTCATTTTCTCCCTTAGCAGCTTCTGCATCGTATCCCCAGAACTATGAGAGCTGAACCTCGAGGGAGAAGCTTCCCAGTAATGCTCCCACTGCCATTGCTCCCATCCTGTGTCTGAAGAATGAAAACAAACGAATCACTCAATAATGGAGGGAAAAAGAGCTGAACAGAGACTTCCACAAGTGAGGAATAGATGGCTGAGAAACACAACCTTAAGAAAAGTGTTCACATCACTAATCATTAAGGAATGCAAATCAAACCCACTTTAAGATATCATCTTACTCCAATAAGACTGGCTAGGATCAAGAAAACAAATGATATCAAGTGCTGGGAGGGTTGTGGGGAAAAGGGGAGCACCCATCCACTGCTGGTGGGAATTGAAATTTGTGCAGCCACTATGGAAAGCAGTGTGGAGAACCCGTGAAGACTTGAATGAACTTGCCACCCGATACAGCCATACCACTCCTGGGCATGTACCCTCAGACTCACCCCACCACAGAGATACATGCACAGCCTGTTTATTTCAGCTCTCTTCACAATAGCAAGGAGCTGGAACAACACAAATTGCCCCTCACTGACGAGTGGATAGAGAAACAAATGTGGTACATCTACACAATGGAGTTCAGCAGAGTAAAGAAAGATGACATTAAATAATTAAAAATGGCTGGAGCTAGAGGACATCATGCTGGTGAGTAACACAGTCCCAGAAAAACAAACAATGATGGTATCCCTCATTTGCTGGATGCTAGTGCCATTACCTTGTTGTAAGTATTTCGTGTGTAGGGCCCCCTGAGCTTTTGTCCCAAGCAGTTGGGCATGATGCTATTGGAAACAACAACACAAAACAACAACAGCACACAGAAAGGACTGCATCAAAGACATGACTGAACAGTGAACTTCTGCTAAAAACAGTCAACTTCCTCATGGATGAGAATATTGAGGAAGACGGAGAAAGGATGAAAAAACAGTTTGGCAGAATGCATGAGCTCTGGTGGGGTGGGGGAATGGGCAGGAACAAGGGTCTAGATTTGTTAAAAAATAAAAAATAAATTATTGTGCATAAAAAAATAAAAATAAATTTATGTGAAAAAAAACAAAAACAAAGAAGATGCTATGTACACATGTGTATGTTACATGCCTTAGAATGATGTTTGATTCAAATATAATTAAATGCTTGAGTACAACTGTATTGAGATGGAAGAACCACTTTGATACTTGTAATCATTTGTAGTCAACTGTAATCAGACAGGTGGTAAATCTCTTTAGACTCTCACATACTTTAAGCTGACTCTATAAGTAGAGGCTGGCAACAAGCACAATATCCTTCTTGATTTTGGTGATTCCTTCTGCAAATTTGTTTTCAAGCTCAGTATTTCCAATTCAAAGCCAATTTTTTTATTGAAGCTTTGTGCATTTCATACAACATTTCCCAATCAAATCTAGACCCATTCCACCTTCCTTGCCCCCCACCCCACCGGAGCTCGTGCATTCTGCCATACATTTTTTTAAATCTTTTTCTCAGTCTCTTTTAAAATTTTCGATGCAGAAGTTTACTGCTTCAAGCAGAAGTTCACCATTTCAGTCTGTTCTTTGACCCAGTCTTGTTGTTGTTGTTGTTCCTTCCAATTTGCATCACTCCAAAATATGCATATATGCATGCCACATGTATATCAAGATTATGCCATCATAGATTTTAGCATCTTCAGCTTATGATTTCTTTTTTTAATTTTTAATTTTTTTCTTCATTAGGCTGAAAGATGTCATGTTTTCCTTAAGGAATTGTTTGAAGGCTCCTCCTTGGCAAGCTCAAACAACCATCAGTCCTGCCCTTGTGCTCTACACTGGGGTCTTCCCTTCCCATGGTCACCAAATGAGGTCCAGTAAGCACTGAGTCCTATCTTGATCTTCCTGTACTGGCCTCTATGATACAGCCTAGGTAGTCCAACAATGGCAGTCTATACTCTGAAGAGGCTGAAACCCCAGTAGTAGCTCAGTCCACAAGCTGGATGTCTCAGCAGTCCCCATCTGGCACTGAAGGTTTGGAGGATGCTTGGAGACAATGAAATTTTTAAAATTTTAAAGAAAGAGATAGAAGAAGACACTAGGAGATGGAAAGGTCTATCATGCTCATTGATTGGTAGAATTAATATTATGAAAATGACCATCTTACCAAAAGCAAGCTATGGATTCAGTGCAATGCTAATTAACATACCAACAGCATTATTCACAGAGCTAGAACAAAGTCTTCCTAAAATTCATATGGAACAAAAGAGACACTGGATAGCCAAAGGTAACTTGGGCAAAAGGAATAATGCTGGGGGGGGTAATCACCATTCTAGATCTAAGATTATATTACAGAGTTATAATCATAAAACAGCATGGTACAGGCACAAAAATAGACATGCAACTTAATGGAGCATAATAGAAGACTTAAACATGAGTGCACACAATTTCAGCCACCTTATATTTGATAAATGTACCAAGAAAACACAATGTAGGAAAGACAGCATCTTCAACAAATGGTTCTGACAGAACTGGATCTCCACTTGTAGAAGAATGGAATTTGACCCTTATCTTTCCCCCCTGCACAAAAGTCAACTCCAAATGGATCAAAGCCTTCAATATAAATCCTGAAACTGAAACTGCTAGAAGAAAACATAGGCAGTACCCTTTAAGATATAGGTTGTGATGGTTAATCCTGGGTGTCAACTTGACTGGACTAAGGAACAAATAAGAGAAAAAGGATCTTCGGATTGGACTACCTCAACCCGGATGGCCCACCCCAAATGTGGACGTTACCTTCTGCTGGCAGGCAGTATTAAAGGCCATGCTAGAGGGATCTGGTCCCTTTTTTCCTGCAGCTTGCCTCTCTCTCACTGGTGAGTTTGTCTTGCTGCTGTGATCAACCCTACAGTTCCCAGCGTGTACTGAGACTGTCAGATCTCCTGGAATCCATTGGGCCTTCAGCACCAAACTGGGACTACTGAGACATCCAGCCTTGCTGACTGAGCAGTTCCCTGGATTCTCAGTCTCTCCAGTGTGGCGTGGTTACTGTTGGATTCCTTGAACTCTGTCATGTGAGCAAATCAATAAATTGTATATAGCTATATATTAGTCCTGTTGCTTCTGTTTCTTTAGAGAACCCTGACTAATACATAGGTGTAGGAAACAGCTTTTTAAATTGGACATCAGCTGCTCAGGCATTAAGGTCAACAATCAATCAGTGGGGCCTCATTAAGGTACGAAGCTTCTGTACAGCAAAAGAAACATCCAAGGAAGTGAAGAGGAAACCCACTCAGTGGGAGAAAGTATTTACCAGCTGTACATCTGACAGGGGATTAATAGCCAGAATATACAAACATCCCTTTGATGTTTTCATCAAAACATTGAATCCTCAAGCATGTATTATTTTGTACTTAATTATTTAACGAAATTCTTCATATTACTGATTTCTACTTCAGTACCATTTGAATAGGAAAATAGGTAATTTCAAAGTCTTAAATTTGCTGAGGGTGGTTTTGATCTCCAATGTAATATCTTAAGGGAGTATGGTCTGTGCTTAAAGGAAATCCTTTAAGCTAGAAAAGAGTCCAACCAAGAATATGGTACCAAGGATAACTGTCTTTGAAAAATGAGGTGGAAAACATGTTTCTAGAGAAATGGAAACTAAATAATACACCACAATTAGGCCTGCGACAGAAGAATTGCCCAGGGAAGTTTTTTTCAGGCTTTGTTACGTGTTGCTATCAAAGAGTAAAAAACCTCCCTCCTAAAATAAGCCCAAGCCCAGATGGATTCATGGCAGAATTTTTATAACATTGAAAGAAGACGCACAGCCACTACTACTCAAATTATTCAAGAAGATAGGAACAGAAGGAAATCTCCAAAATTCCTTCTATGAAGCCAACATCATTCTAATACCAAAACCAGGCAAAGATACAACCAAAAAAGAAAACTGTAGACCGATTTCATAAAATGAACATAGATGCGAAAATTCTCAACAAAATACTTTCAAACTGCATATAGGCACACATCAAAAAGATCATCCACCATGACCAAGTTAGATTCATACCAGAGATGGAGGGATGGTTCAACATATATGTCAATAAACATCATAAAGCACATAAACAAACTGAAAGACAAAAGCAAATGGTCATCTCGATTAATGCAGAAAAGGCCTTCAACAAAGTTCAACATGCCTTCATGTTTTAAAGTCTTGGAGGGAATTGGACTGGAGGGAACATTCCTCATCATAATTAAAGCCATATACAACAAACCCACAGCCAACATTATCCTAAATGAGGAAAAACTAGAAGTGTTCCCCTTAAAGTCAGGACCTCTGCAAGGCTGCCCCCTATCTCCACTCCTTTTCAATACAGTTCTTGAAATGCTTGCAAGAGCAAAAAGAAAAGAAAAAGAAATTAGAGGAGTACTAATTGGAGAAGAGGAGGTCAAACTGTCCCTTTTTGCAGATAACATGATAACCTATGGAACACCAATAACTCTACCAGAAAACTCCTAGAACCAGCAACATGTTCAGCAAAGTAGCGGGATATAAAATTAACCTAGAAAAATTGGTAGCCTTTTTTTGTGCCAATAACAAGCAATTGGAGAAGGAATACAAGGAGACTTTTCCACTCACAGTAGCCTCCAAAAAATATCTAGGAACAATCTTGACCAAAGACACTAAAAAATCTCTACAATGAAAATTTTAAATCCCTCAAGAAGGAAATTAAGAAAGATACCAGAAGATGGAAGTACCTCCCATGCTCATGGATTGGAAGAATTAATATAGTGAAAATGACCATTGTGCCAAAAGTAATATGTAGATTCAGTGCAATCCCAGTTAGAATCCCCATGAGCTTCTTCACAGACCTATAAAAAAAAACATCCTAAAGTTCATATGGAAAAACAAAATAGCCAAAGCAACCCTGAGCAAAAAGAGCAATATAGGAGGGATTACCATACCAGACTTCAAGCTATATTACAGGGATAACCCTATTATAAAACAGCCTGGTATTGACACAAAAACAGACCCATAGATCAATGGAATAAATCTGAAGCTCCAAACCTGAGCAAATACAATTATAAAGACCTCATATTCAACAAAAGGGCCAAGAAGACTGAATAGAGGAAAGACAGCATCTTCAGCAAATGGTGTTGACATAACTGGACCACCACTTGTAGAAGAAGAAAACTAAACCCCTACCTCTCACCCTGTACAAAAATCACACTCCAAATGGATTAAAGATCTCATTGTAAAATCCAAAACTCTGAAAATGATAGAAGAAAACAATAGTAACTTATAAGACATAGGCATAGGAAAAGCCTTTCTAAGTAAGATAGCAGCTGTTCAAAAAATAAGGTTGACAATTGACAAATGAGACCTCATTAAACTCAGGAGCTTCTGTACAGTGAAAGAAACAATAAAAGAAGTAAAGAGAAAAGCCACAGAGTGGGAGGAAAATATCACCAGTGATACATTTGATAGAGCATTAACATCCAGAGTATATAAACTACTCAAAAAACGAAGGAGGAAGAAAACAAATGACCCACTCAAAAGATGGAGTAAAGAGATGAACAGATATTTTACAAATGAAGAAGATGGCTGAGAAACATCTTAAAAGTGTTCAACATCACTAATAATTAAGGAAATGCAAATTAAAACCACTTTAAGATATCATCTCACTCTGATAAGGCTGGCTTGGATCAAGAAAACAAATGATACCAAATGCTGGAGAGGATGTGGGGAAAGGGGAACACTTATGACCCAGCCATACCGCTCCTGGGTATATACCCACAAGACTCATCCTACCACAGAGATACATGCCCAGCCATGTTTAGTGAGGCTCTCTTCACAATAGTGAAGAGCTGGAAGCAACCGAAGTATTCCTCAACTGATGAGTGGATAAAGAAAATGTGGTACATCTGCACAATGGAGTTCTATGCAGCGATAAAGAAAGATGACATCGTGAACTTTGCAGTTTGGAACTAGAAGCCATTATGCTAAGTGAAGTAACATAGTCCCAGAAAAACAAAGGACAAATGGTATCCCTCATTTGTGGATGCTAGCATCAAATACTTAGTTGTAAGGCAAACTGAGCAAAGTTAATATTATATTTCTTTTCGTTGTGATGTTATGATGTGAATCCCTTAACAGGCTGTAAAATTAACCTACCGTTTATTTTCAGACTTTGTAATTTTGGTATATGGGTGGAGGGTATGTTCACATATTTCAAAGTAATAAAATTAAAGGGAAAATGTGAATTCCTAAACATGTATTAGAATTAACATACAGTTTATTTTCAAATGTCATAATTTTGGTATATGTTGACACACACACATATGCATATTTTGGAGCAATACAAATTGGAGGGAACAACAACAACAAAAGGACTGGGTCAAGGAATAGACTGAAACATTAAACTTCTGCCCAAAACAATAAACCTCTGCATAGAAAAACTTTAAAAAGACTGAGAAAAAGGTGCAAGACATGCATAGCAGAATGCATGAACTCTGGTGGGATGGGGAGCAATAGAAAGGGGAATGAGTCTAAATTGGACTGAAAAATGTTGAAATGTACAAAACTTCAGTAAAAATATTAAAAACAAAAAAGAAATTAGATTGGGACATTGAATAAAAATAATAAAATTAATTAAAATTAAAAATAGTTAAGAATAAACAATGATGTTATGTGTGATTATAAAGAGTGAAAAGTTGAAAATATCATGATAAAAAGATATATATGTCTATTGCCTGTGGTGTATGGAAAAGGAGGAACAATTCGGTATTTTTCTCTCTGATTGGATACTGGAATATACCTCTAGAGGTCTCCCTAGTGAAAATGACTGACTGTAATGTTAATCATCTATGGTCCACATTATGATTCTCTACATCCAATGCGAAAGACCATTCTCCTCCCAGATTGCCCCATCAAGAGACATGTATATGCTATAACTTCAGCTAATATGCAGTTATACTGGGATGGGTGTTAGTTATAGATGTGAGCACCCCAGAGTTGCAGTTTTTCTGGTGTGTGTGTGTGTGTGTGTGTGTGTGTGTGTGTGTGTGGTGTCTATGTGTTTATACAAGTATGAAAATGGAGATAGCCATTCACTCAAAGCTGACATCAGCAAGCTATGGCATTTCATCTAGTGGTCAGGGTTCAGGTCTCAAAATGGGGTGTTTTCTGTTGACATGCTTTCACTCTATGAAGAGATAATTAATGTTTTCTCTTTGGCCTCCTTTATTTCATTACCTAGAGCAATGAGGCCACACTGTAACCTATGCATAAATGATGGCCTCTCATTTCAAATCTGAGAAGGATGTTTCTTCACAACTTTTCATGACTATTAGCTCAATATTCCTATTATATAGACTTTGAACAAAAGAAAGCATTGCTGTTTGCAGTTCAAAAATCCAAATTAACTTAGGTTTCAATTTCCAAATTTGTGATCCTAAGTTCTGAGGTGTCTGTCTTACATTTCTGCTGAGCTGCCCACTATCATCAAACCTGGCTTGTGATCTAATAGATGAACGAAACAGACTAGATTCCTGATTTCCCACATGATGCACCATTTTCTACAAATATATGTATAACCAGGAAGCACTCACAAAATACTGGGAAAATATTATGCCAGTAGCTCTATATTATATCATCAAAAGTGCTTATAGTCAAACCAGAGCTTTCCAGACAGCTGGTCAGTTACTCATATGCTGGTGGGAAGGAGAGATTTTACCTCATTTAAGGTTAGATTCTTGGTAGATTGAACAGGCTCCATTGGATGAACCCACACCAAAGGGGATTTAGGCATACAGATTAGACTCTACAGGCCTTAATATATGTACTAGAATAAGAAATTTGGTTGGCTGGGAGTAGTAAGGGTGGGTGCAGATAGGGGAGGGAATCTAAGTCTGATCAAAATGTATCATTTGAAATTTCCAAAAATTCAATTAAAAAGCAAAGAAAAGGAAGTGCTTGCAGTTAAAACCCTAAGTTTGATACTAGCACCAGCAAAAGTATTCTCCAGAAAATGGCTATGTGTTTTTGTATCATATGCAAGGGATTAAATCCATGATTCCTACATCCTTTTGAGTATTGGTTTACTCTGAATGGAATAGATATAGGGCTGATGTCCTCAGCATCCTGAAGTGCTTGTGTGCTAATGAATACTTTTTCTACTATAAATTTTAATTGAAATTTTTATGTGTTTCATACATAATTTTCAATCTGTCTTAATCACTTTTATACTCACTTCTCCATTGGCACCCGGCTGCAGCTCCCCCCATCTGGAGTTCACACATTATTTCATTTGTGCTAGGGTCTATTGTGAAAACTCCTCCCCATGCCCACTCCTCAGTGCCAGCTCATCCCCTGAGCTCTAGTCAGCCTATCCAGAGTCCCTTTCCTAAAAAGGGCTGGCTCTTCTTCACCCAACTACCATCAGCTACCAATATTTCTTCATCAGAGATTGGGCTCTGCTACCCATTTCCATGGTACTATGCTGAGTTTTTGTCCAGCTGAGCTTGCATAGTTCTTGTGCATGCTGACACCAATGCAGTAGGTTCATATAAACGGTCCCAGGAGCTTGTAGGTTTTATTTCCATTCGGTCTTGCACTACCTCTCCAGCTCTTACAAACTTTCCACTCCCTCTTCCCCTGTGTTTCCTGAGACTTGGGTGGGTGAAGCTGAATATGGGAAACCTGATTGTGGAACCACAATCTGTAGACTCCTAGGGCCAACAATCAACAAGTGGGTCCTCATTAAACTGAACAGTCTTAAAGTCAAACTACTTCTTACTTAAATTTATAAGAAGACTCTTTTGGGGCTGAAGAGATGGCTCAGTGTTTAAGAGCACTGGTGGTTAAAAGCACTGGCTGCTCTTGAAGAGGACCTAGGTTTGATTCCCAGCACCCACATTTTGGCTAACAACCACCCTTAACTCCAGTGCCAGTGAAGGGGGTCCTCTTCTGGCCTCTAAAGGCACTGGACAACACATATGCACACATACATGCAGGCAAAACACTCATACACATAAAATTGAAATAAATAAAAATTTTGAAATAAAGAAGACTTTTATTTTCCTTAATGGACAATGAACAGCCCATAGTTTTAAACAATTATGGTTGGTTGATTTTTCTTTATCCCTTTTTATTTTCTCTTTTTGAGACAGGGTTTCCCTGTAGCCCCAGCTAACCTGGAACTCACTATGTACATCAGGATGGCCTTGAACTCATAGAGATCCACCTTCCCCTGCCTCCTGAGTGCTGGGATTAAAAGTGTGGGCCACAACACCCAGCTGGTAGGTTGATATTTTATTAACAAATTTCTATTAATTTTGCTTCTGTTTTCCTTTAACAGGCATTTATCCTTAAAGAATTGCAAATTATAATGTCATGGTAGTGAGATGGGAGAAAAATGTTAATGAGGTTCAGAATTTCCAAGACTATGGTCATTATTTTCAGAGAAATGGAAAGGAGTTTATTTTGAGTTTGACTTCAAGTTTCCCTTTCTTGAATTATAGACCTTATTTTCTAAACTGTAAAAAGGAGGGAAAAATGAAGAAAAAGAGATAATGAAAAGGAAAGAAGCTTGACATGAGCATGGGTCAGATCAAGGGGGCTTATAAGCATTCTGCACAGAGGGGAATCTCCTCTGCTACTGTCCTGTGGTCTTGCCAGGGCCACAGACCCTATAACCAAGCAACCTTCCCACAGTGAGAACTGACAACCTTCTGTAGTCAGAGCCAAGCTCAGTGTCCACACTCCCTTATGTGTTGACAACACTAGAACCAAGGACCACTTGGCAGTAGTGAAGCTGTGTCCCATGATATGCTCATCTCCATCAGATTTTTCCCACTTTCACAATGTGTTATTCTTATCTTAGGAGAAAAGTAAATTGCTATGTTTACTACTGTGGAGCTGAGCATACCTAGAAGTGTGTATATGATAAAAATATAATCTACCCAAACAGATCCTCTGTATTACTGTATTTCAAAATCCCTCCAATGATGCAATTTAATATATCTCCATAGAATCCATAAATATGATATCCAATAAATATAATATTAATCTTTAATAACATACATAAACATGGATTGAATCACTTTATTAGTAAGATGCTATTTTTATACTTAAACTTCACTTTACAACTTAATCATTCATCATCTTCCATGTTCAAACACCAGGCTTTCAAATTTAAGTTAGTGGCACTTGATTCACAATCTGAAGTTGATCATTCGGCATATTCCTCAATGAAAGGGATCTGGGTAGCGAGATTTGGTCTCGGATTTTACAGGATGGTGCACCCTGAAGAATTCATACTCTTCCTAAGCTTCTCGATCTCTCCAGTAAGTCTCCTGCTCTCATTCTGGAATCCTTCCCTGAGAAGTTTTTCCTGTTCCTAAAATGGAGAAAGGAGACTAAACTCAGACTGCTTGCTACATTTTTCAGATTGACAAATGAATTCACCATGGGTCAGTTGCATTTGTTTCCTGGAGGGCTTTTCACCTCTGTTCTTAAAATCCTTTCTTTCCTTCATTTCCATGAACTCCCCCTCCTGTCTTCTATGACTGTTTGTAAATCGTCTGGTGATTTCCTCATATTTGGAAATGCCTTACAGTTTCTAAAACATTAATGGTCTATAATTCTTAGCTCCAATTGTTGGGTCCTTTCACTCTCCTGAAACAATCTTTCTGGGAAAACAACAGAAATTATCCTGTTCCTTTTTGCTTCATCTCTGATCTATGTATAGACTCTCAAGTACATCTAAGGTAAGAAACATGGGTGGAAACCTAGTGGAAGTTTCCTATCTGTTCAGAACCAGGGCAGGTGTCCAATCAAGGAATTTAATAAATACCCAAGATTTTGGTGTCCAAGTAGGTGGAAGAAATATGTTGAAGCAATTGGAGTTTATAGTTCTCATGGGACAATTTTCAGGGCTACCATGGAGCCTTATCACAGATATAGAGGAAAACACAGACAACAGAGCACAATTGGTAGCACAAGCCTTTAACCAATGTGTTTGAGTGGTTGGATGATTATGGGGTCATGGATGATTCCAGACATAGGTTCACAAGGACCAAAGCAGAAAAAACAAGCTGGATGTTTTATTATCTCTCTGATCTTTGCTGCAAAAGGTTATTTATCTGATGAAGCTACGACTTTCACATCTAGCAAAAAACCAAATATAGTTCCTGGAATATTAGATATAGATTTGGGTACAGAATTCCTAGAATGCCTGAATACTGTCCAGTAATTGAACCCTACACTTTATTAACCATATACTAATAAAGGGTTTCATTTAGCAATAAACAACCTTTCATAGATAAAGTGGCCAGGAAAAGAGACAGGGATGGACAGGCAATAAAATTATCTGAACTCTGTTTGGAGGACTTTAAGTTCTTACCATCATGTTTTGTTGAGGGCATATGAGCTCAATTCACAACTCAGGCCTTTCAATCCTATTGCCTTAACTCCCTGATAAAGTATGTTTTTATTGCAGTATAACAACTGAAAAATGAAATGATATTATCAAATACCTTAAGTTTCAGAGATATGATATTCTGTTGCTCAGCCACTAGCTCTTCCCTTTCCTGCTGCATCTTCTCAGTCAGCTGTCTCAGGTGCTCCTGATAACTCTTCTCTTTCTCTTCCATCATCAGCTCATGCTTCTTTTGCATTTCTTCCAACTGTCTGTTTGCAGCCTCTGCAGCTTCAGCTTTTATGCGTTCCACTGAAGAGGAAAATCAAGATTGCAAGACAAAATTCTGTGAGCTGCTTTTGCAATTTACACACTTTAAAAATCTCTCCTGTCACTGAGAGAAATTCCTGTGATAATTATTTCCATGGATAATCTGTCACCAGGAGATAGATGTGAGGCTGAGGAGATGGCTCAGAGGTTAAGAACACTGGCTGCAACAACAAGCAACTGGATAAAGAATTCAAGGAGACCTTTCCACTCACAATAGCATCAAAAACAATAAAATACCTAGGAACAAACTTAACCAAAGACACCAAAGATCTCTACAACAAAAATTTTAAACCCTTAAAGAAAGAAATGGAATAATACATCAGAAGATGGAAAAACCTCCCATGCTCATGGTCTGGGAAAATTAACATTGTAAAAATGTCCATTGTACCAAAACTCTTGTATAGATTTAAAGCAATCCCAATCAAATTCCCCAAGAGTTTCTTCACAGGCTTGGAAAAAAAGTCCTTAAATTCATTTGGAAAAACAAAAGATCCCAAATAGCCAAAACAACCCTGAGTGAAAAGAGCTACACAGGGGGGATCTCTATTACCAGACTTCAAACTATACTACAGGACTATAGTCATAAAAACAGCCTGGTACTGGCACAAAAACAGACATGTTGACCAATGGAACAAAACTGAAGATCCAAACCTCAGTACTTACAATTTCAGCCATCTCATATTTGACAAGGAGGCCAAGAAGACACAATGGAGAAAAGACAGCATATTCAGCAAGTGGTGTTGGCAAAACTGGATCACCACTTGTAGAAGAATGAAATTAAACCCCTACCTCTTGCCCTGTACAAAAGTCAACTCCAGATGGATCAAAGACCTCAACGTGAAACCCCAAACTCTGAAGGTGATAGAAGAAAAAGTTGGCAGCAGACTACAAGACATAGGCGTAGGAAAAGACTTCCTAAATCAGACAGCAGCTGCACAAGAATTAAGGTTGGCAATTGACAATTGGGACCTCATTAACTCAAAGTTCTGTAACAAAAGAAACAATCAAGGAAGTGAAGAGAAATCCCACAGAGTGGGAGGAAACCTTCACAGCGAAACACTGACAAGCATTGAGTTCCAGAATATATAAACTACATTCAAAAAAAAAGAAGAAAAGAAACAAAACGAATACTCAAAGAGTGAGAAAAGAGCTGAACAGAGACTCAAGTGAGGAATTAGAGATGGCTGAGAAACACCTTAAGAATAGTGTGCAACATCACTAATCATTAAGAAATGCAAATCAAACCACTTTAAGATATCATCTTACTCCAATAAGACTGGCTAGGATCAAGAAAACAAATTGATACCAAGTGCTGGAGAGGTTGTGGGAAAGGGGAGCACTCATCCCCTGCTGTGGGAATGTAAATTTGTGACAGCACTATGGAAAGCAGTGTGAAGAACCCGTGGAAGACTTGGAATGAACTTGCCACCCGATAACAGCCACCATCCTATGGCATGTACCCTCAATGACTCACCCCACCAAGAAGATACATGCAACAGCCATGTTTATTCAGTCTCCCTTCACAGAGCAGAGGAGCTGGAATCAACACAAATGCCCCTCAACTGACGAGTGGATGAGAAAATGTGGTAACAATCTACACAATGGAGTTCTATGCAGCAGTAAAAAGAGATGACTTATATAGCTTGCAAGGAAAATGGCTGGAGTTAGAAGAAATCGTGCTGAGTGAAGTAACACAGTCCCAGAAAAACAAATAGACGAATGGTATCCTTCATCGTGGATGCTATGACATTACCTAGTGTAAGTAGTAAGTATTTCTTGTGTAGGGCCCCTTGAGCTTTTGTCCAAGCAGTTTGTGGAGTGATGCTAGTTGGAAACAACACACAACAACAACAACAACAGCAAAAACCGAAAGGACTGCATCAAAAGAACTGACTGAAACAGTGGAACTTCGTCTCAAAACAGTCAACTTCCATCATGGAGAATATCGAGAAGACTGAGAAAGATGATAAGCATGTTTGGCAGAATCATGATATAGAATACTGCTGGTGTGGGTGGGGGAAGAATGGGTTAGGGGACCTGGTCCTAGATTTGATGATTCATAAGCATATATATATATATATATATATATATTAAATAAGATTAAAAAATAAAAAAGAACACTGGCTGCTATTCTAGAGGACCCAGGTTCAATTCTCAGCACTCACATGGTGGCTGCCAACCATCTATAACTCCAGTTCCAGGGCATCCAATGCCCTCTTTTGACCTCTGCACTCACTGTATGACACAGATGCACTTATACTCATGAAAACAACACACTAATATAAAATAAAAATAATAAATATTTTTTAAAAACAAGAACATAGATTGCTATATATAACAGTTAAGAAAAAATAGCATGAAGCTAAGAATGCCTCTTGTGGTGCTTTCTCTGTAGTGATGACTTCATACCGACCAACATTGCAAATTAAGTCAAGTGCTTTTCGACATCTGGAATGCTTTCAGCTATTCGTACCTTCAATCTGCTTTTCCTTTTCTGTGAGTGACTGATCAGTCTTTAGTAGTGTATCAGCCACATCCTCCTTGGACTTGTAGTATTTTTCCAACATCTCTCCTGCCTAGTTGTACATAAGGAGTTAGAATGAGGAAATAGAGACCGTGTTGGACAAAGCATGAGATACATCTGTTAATTCACATTAATGTTACCATCTATACCATGATTACTTTAATTAATTAAAATAGCACATCAAGTTCAATGGACCTAACAATGACCCAGGAGTTCCCCTCAAACCTCATCTTTTCTAATCGCATAGCTTTTCCTAACTTGTAACTCCTTTGAACTAGCTGTATTCTCACGCAACCTGAACCCATTACTTATCATCTATGATATCCAACATACCCACCCTAAGACATTGGCTCTTTCCTGAAACAAATCTATGGATCAGTTTTCTCAAAAACTCCCATATTATTTCAAGAAAGGTCATGCAACTCTTATGCTTAAAGCCCTCCACTGAGCTACTGTTTGTAAACTCACCCAAATACTTTTCAAGGTTTTTAAAAGTGTCATCCAAAACACTCTGGCTTCTGGCCCAAGGACCTTATCTCCTGTCCACCTCATTGCCCCCACTGTCTCCCAGGAACATTAGCTTTCTCCCATTGCCTGGAACATCTACCAATTTATTCTTGTATACTATTGCTGTTCCTTGATATTTTTGTCTCTTACATAACCATTTCTTCTCTCTAATTTCTTTTTTTAAATTTTATTTATTTTTTATGTGTATGAATGTACTGTCTGCATGTAGGTTTGTGCACCCGTGTCATGCAATGCCGTGGAGGGCAGAAGAGGCTGTCGGA
Source organism: Rhizomys pruinosus (assembly GCA_009823505.1). Taxonomy (NCBI): domain Eukaryota; kingdom Metazoa; phylum Chordata; class Mammalia; order Rodentia; family Spalacidae; genus Rhizomys; species Rhizomys pruinosus. The sequence continues at coordinate 1,434,706 of VZQC01007706.1, read as the reverse complement.
TTCCCCTGGAACTGGAGTTCTCCTGGAATTGGAGTTAAGGACGGTTCTCAGCTGCCATGTGGGTGCTGGGGATAGAACCCGGGTCTTCTGCAAGAGCAGTCGGTGCTCTTAATCTCTAGGCTATCTCTCCAGCCCCCTCTCTAATTTCTTTAGGAATCTTCTGAAGCTGAAATGTATAATCATACCCTAAGGGTTAAATATTACTAGGTTTGTATACAATATCCTTTGTAGAGTTCCAGTGTCTGTCTGACCACATATTTAACAAAGATCTACAACCACAAATCTGATACGGCATGTATTCGAAACCGCAATAGGAATTTGATGATTAGTGCTTTGTCCTGCTGTTTTCCCCATTATAGTTTTTTTTTTTTTTTGAAACTTTAAGTTGAAATGAAGGCTGAATGTCTAGGAGCCATCTTAGAGAATGAACTCAGGCTAGAGAAGAAAATCTTCATCAAGGTGCCAGAGCAGAGCAAATGAGGGGCTTGTGACCTAGACTAAGATAAGGACAATATGGTACCAGTATACTCAGTGCCTCCTCAGCTCCTGTACACAGGAGAAAAACAATTCAGTCATTTTGAAGACAATGCTGTTTGAAAATAATATGTAGCCAAACCTACGTTGATTTCTAGAGCCAGAGTAGTGCAGTCTAGAACTGTTAAAGAAAAAGACTAGGCTGCCTGGATTTTCATTCGGGCAGTCATACTCATTATCTGTGTGATCTTCAGTGAGTCTTTCTACTTTCCTTTGCCTCAATTTCCTTTTCTCTTTATGGGGATAGTAATAAAACACACTTTGTAGAGTTGATGTGAGAATTATGTGAATTAACTTCTGGAACACAGTGAGGGTGATCTAACTGTTAACTGTTATCAGCACTGCAATTATTTGTTAGCTAAAATTGATTAGTGATTATAAGAGAGAACTTGCTTGCTGGTGATTTTGTTTTTCCTTAAGTTGGGGCATCCTCAGCAATTTGAGAAGCACTTGAAAAAAAAAGGGGTGAAAATGAATCATTGTTGGATGACTAGATGAATATATGCATTAAGGTATGAGTTCTATAGACATTTCTGAGAGTCTACTTGTACTTCCAAGGAGGAATGTGCTGTCTCTCTCATGGTTGGCTCTCTGCCCGGATGAGGGACACTGGCACTGCCCAGCATCCCCAAAGCCTTCTTTCTTCTTCCCAGTGGCATTTGAAAGACACTCCTCAGTAAGCCCCTAGGAGTGGTACTAACTACATGGTTTACCTGTACCCCCTTTCCAGGAACCTGCTTGTACTTTCTCTCCAGCTCCTCTTTCTTCTGAAGAAAGAGGTAGTAACCTCCTGGTTTAGAAAATGTCCCTTTCTTCACTTCTTCTTCCAAAGGAGCAAAAATATCCTGTAGCAAGGTTGAGCAGCGATCTGACGACATGTCCATGTTCTTCTGAATGAAGGCATCTCGCTTTGCTTCCAACTGGGTCTGCGCAAGGACAAGGCAGCACAGACTGTTAAGAGGAGAAGGAGGAGAAACACACAAACTACTCGAAAATGGGGCCTCCCTCTTCACCTCACTGTGAGATCATGGTGTCCCCTGAAGAAACTGATCGTTCAGTTTCTCATTTCCTAAAGACCTTTTCCCCTAGTTTTCCTACTTCAGAGAGTGCTTCTCAAAGAGACACTGTTTCATAGAAGCCTTTGTCTTTTCAAGTCTCTCATTGCAGAGCCAATTATAAACCACAAAATTAGAGCTAACCAGCCTGTGTGGACTTCCTGAGCCCATCACTCTGAGGTCAGAGACCTTAATATTTGTGTGCTGAGGATTCCATATCTGTAAAGCAAGGAGGCATCATCAATCTTGGAAGTTATCAGATTATGTGAAGTGATCCAGGGTTCTAAGTCTTTACTAGAAATATTCAAAATAAAGGACAAATGATTAGTTAATGCTCCTTAGTGTGGGAAAATTTTTGTATATTTTTCTCCTTGTGGAGCTATTGAATAATTAAGGTGACTGGATGAGCATTTCGGTGTGTGGCAGCATAACAGAATGGCATGTCTAAGTACATCACAACATGAAAGGGCTTCAGATATGAAGTGACAGATGCCTATGCTCTGCACATTTTGACTGCCTAGTTTCAACAGATCTTCTGAATTCGACAATGTATCACTTGGAAAATCCTGCCAGGCAATTCAGGGAAGGAATTTATTGATCAAATGGCTATACTTTCTTGTAAATAGATAGATATTAAAAATTTTTTTAAATCCTTCTAATAGGTTTTTCTTTGTTTTGGTTTTTGAGCTTCATTTCCAAACTATCTGCTTATATTTTATAAAAGAAATCATTACTATTTTATAAAACATTAATTCCCACAGGTAATTGTGAGGGAATATGAAAACAATGCATTCTTAACTTTACAGTATTTAAATTAAAACTACCATGAATATTGGAAAATGATCTGTGTCATCTATGCTAGGATTTGTGAGTATGAACACCTGGATGGGTTAGTTATATAACAGGACATAAGCCAGGGGGTCTGTGCTTGTTATTGACTATCGTTTCTTCTTCTTCTTTTTCTTTTTTTTTTTTTTTTTTTTGGTGTTTTTGAGATAGCATCTCCTTATAGCCCCAGCTGGCCTGGAACTCACTATGTAGACCAGGCTGGCCTTGAACTCACAGAGATTTGCTGCCTCTGCCTCCCAAGTGCTAGGATTAAAGGTGTGTACCACCACGCCCGGCTGATGACAATTTCTTTACTTGATCATGCAACCTGCAGAAATTGTGCTAGCTGTTTAAAAACAACTAATGAAGTTGGTTGCCCTCCAAATGCAGAATAAGTCAGAAAAATAGCTTTCAGTAAAAGTGATTTTTATTTTTTCCTTTGCACTACACAGGCTAGTATTGATTGCTGATTCTGAATTGCAAACATAAATTATATCAATCTAAAATATAAAATTAGTAGGTTGCTTGTCTTTATAAAGAACACCTTAACTGGAGAGTTAGGACTGGTTAACAATGAACAATTTCTACATATTTACACAAGAGGCAACTGTTGAATTATTGAGATCTATACAAATATTTGATATTTACATTGGTAATATAAAGTGAAAAAATACCCAATAATTTTATCAGAATACTGGACTATCAGATGTGAAGATCATCAGCCTTCCTAATTTATCAATCTCAGAAACCATCTTCTTTCAATATCAGAGTCCAGTTGACTGTACATGCCTGGCCCAACATTATGGCTCATTAGTAATTCACCTATGCTGCCAATGTATCTCTGATATTAAGTTCTAGCTATCACTTAATAATTGTCCTCATTTTAATGTATATTTTTATTGAATATTTGTGCACTTCATACAAAACATCTTAATAATCTTTACACCCCCTCCATAGTCCTCCTCACTGGATTTCATGCATTCTATTAGATACATTAAGGCCTACCGAGGCAAGTTTTTATATCCAGTTGTCCTTTGGTACAAGTTTATCCACTAGAGTCTAGTCAGCAAATCTAGAGTTTCTCCCTTCAGAGAAGATGAACTCTCCCTCCCCCAGCATTAATCAGCTGTCAATAGTTCCTTGGCTAAGTGAGGGCTGTTGCCTATTTAACTTTAATGTAAAAAGTAATTTAAAGTACTGCTTTGTGAACGCAGCTGCACAGTTCACTCAGGGGCTGAGAACATGGGAATCCAGAATGTGGAAATGAACAATAATGGATTTTTATGGAAAATTTGGCTTGTTTTGGTGCCATGATTTCTAGATCAAGTCCAGAAGAAACTAATACTTTAAAAATTTATTTATTTATTTATTTATTTATTTATTTATTTACTTATTTATTTAAAGTTCGCCCTTGTCATGTAATGACCACGGAGGCCAGCAAAGGGAATCCAGTCCCTTGGAACTCTAGTTGCAGATGGTTGTTAGCTGCCATAGGCATTCTGGAAATTGAACCTGGGTCCTCTGAAAGAGCAGCAAGCACTTTTAACCTCTGAGCCATCACTCCATCTATGGGGAACTAATCTTTTAATAGTGATTACAAATCTGTGCACATAACTGAATGTGACTGTTTTCAAGACTAAGGAAAAGACTCTTGCTAAGAACAGTTTTCATGCTTTTATATTTCTTATGTTTTAGGATGCCACACATACCCCTAATTCCTTTTGAAACATTTGGTCTACATCCTTGAAAGAGTTCTTCATGAATACTTCAATGGCCTCTCTCTCACTGATCCTGTGCATATCCAGCAGCTCCTGGAGGGTCTCCGTGGGCAGCTTCACCTTCTGGCTCATGTGATGGTCGTAGTAGGCAATGGCCTTTTGCACTGCAGCTGAGTTTTCTATCTGGGACAAAGCCAGGACTGCGTTCTCCATGCAGGGCAGATCCCCACTGCTGATGGCATTGACATAGGTCACCACCAGGTGCTGTAGACCTTCAATAAGGAATTAGAAGAGATACAGTGTTTTGGTGGACCAAATACTCTATATAGTTTTCTACTGAATTTTCAGGATTTTCCTTAATGAAGAAGATTAAAGCAATAATGTATTAACCCCAAGATCCAGAGGACATTAAAGTTTTTTTGTCCTCTACTTTCGTTCACTACAGAGATGGATGTTGTATTGAAAGGATCAGGGCAAAGTTTCTGGGTAGCTTGAGATTACTCTTTACTTCTTCTCATCTCCTTTTATTACTCTCTTCTAAGTTAATATGCTCTCTCTCTCTCTCTNTGTAGACCTTCAATAAGGAATTAGAAGAGATACAGTGTTTTGGTGGACCAAATACTCTATATAGTTTTCTACTGAATTTTCAGGATTTTCCTTAATGAAGAGATTAAAGCAATAATTTTATAACCCAAGATCCAGAGGACATTAAAGTTTTTTTGTCCTTCTACTTTCGTTCACTACAGAGATGGATGTTGTATTGAAAGGATCAGGGCAAAGTTTCTGGGTAGCTTGAGAATTTCCTCTTCTTCTTCTCATCTCCTTTTATTACTCTCTTCTAAGTTAATATGCTCTTCTCTCTCCTCTCTTTTTTTTTTTTTTCTTTTTTATTTTTGTTTTTTTTGAGACAGGGTCTCCCTGTAGCTCTGGCTGTCTGGAACTCACTCTGTAGACCAGGCTGGCCTTGAACTCACAGAGATCCGCGTGCCTCTGCCTCCCAAGTGCTAGGATTAAAGGCGTGCGCCACCACGCCCGGCATTTTTTTAAATTTATTTCTGTATGTGTATCAATGTACTGTCTGCATGCAAGTCTGTGCACCCGTGTCGTGCAATGCCGCGGAAGTCAGAAGAGGGCGTCGGATTCCCCTGGAACTGGAGCTCTCCTGGAATTGGAGTTTGAGACGGTTCTCGGCCGCCACGTGGGTGCTAACCGCTAGGCCATCTCTCCAGCCCAATATTCTCTCTCTTTACTTACTAAAATGGCCCAAAGTAAAATTTCTCTTTTTCTTCTGATTCTTATTTGTTTTGTGTGGTCTAGGCTATTAATCTTTCTTCTAGACTATGTAAATGGGTCTGCCTAGGTTTTTCCCTCACAAGAGATTTGGGTAGACCCCCAAATCATTCAGGTTTGCTAAGGTCTTTGTGTTTTAAGCCCTAAAACATCACATCTCAGGACAACCAGTTCTCAGGTAAATTAAAGTAGTTAGCTCCTCCCAGATTTCTCAATCTTGACTCGGCCTTGATATGTAGCTGATGGTGATCTAGAATTTCTGATCCTCCTGCCTCTACCTTCTCAGTGCTAATATTACAAGTTTTTATGGACACACAGTTTTATATAGTCCTGGAATCGACTCAAGGTTTTGTTTGTGTTAGGAAATCACAACAAACTAGCCCATATCAATAGTCAGGGTCTGAATTCATATGATCATATGGTCATACTACTTCCTAAAGTTATCAAAACCCATTGAAAAAGGAAATTGAAGAAGATATCACAAGATGTAAGGTCTGCCATGCTCATGGATTGGTAGGATTAATAAAGTTGTTATCCTACCAAAGCAATTTACAGATTCCGTGAAATCCCCATTAAAATTATAAAGTAGTTAAAAATATAAAATTATAAAATAGAAATTGAAAAACGAATCTCAAATTCCATATGGAAACACACACACACACACACACACACACACACACACACACACATCCCAGGATAACCAAATAATCCTGAACAATAAAAGCAACATTGGACGCATCACCAGCCCTGATATTTTTAGTATAGTGCAATAGTAAAAATACTGACATCAAAACAGACACATTGACCAATGGCATAGAATTGAGGATACAGATTTAAGTCCATGCACTTACAGCCACCTGATTTTGGACAAAGGGGCCAAAAAATACACATGAGGAAAAAGATAGTGTGCTCAACACAGTGCTGGCAAAGCAGAAATGCAACACGTAGAAGGATGAAGCTAGGTGCCTGTTTCTCACCACACACAAACCTCATCTCCAAATGGATCAGGGAACCTCAATATAAGAAATGATACTTTGAATCTGATAGAGGATAAAGAAGAGAATATACTGGAACTTATAGGCTTAAGAAAGGACTTTCTGAACAAGACTTTAGTAGCATTGGCATTAAGTTCAAAAATTGACAAATGGAACTTTATGAAACTATAAAGTTTCTGTATAGCATAACACACCGATATTCTACTGAAGAGGGAGCCTACAAAATGGGGGAAAATCTTTAACCAGCTGTACCTCTGACAGAGTTAATATCTAGAATACAGAAAGGACTCAAACAACTAAACATCAAAAAACCCAAACATGCCAATTGAAAAAAATGGGCAAAGAACTGAGCAGAGAGTTCTCAGGAGATGAAACACAAGTGGCTGCTAATGTTTTTGCTTAATGTTCAACATCTTTAGTCATCAAGGAAATGAAAATTAAAACTACTTTGAAATTTCATCTTACCCCAGTAAGAATGGCTAAGATTCATGCTGGAGAAGATACAGGGAGAATAGAACACTTACACACTGCTGGTGGGAATGCAAACTGGTGCAGCCACTATGGTAAACAATGTACAGATTACTCGAAAGCTAGAAATAGTTCTATCACATAATCTACACAACGATGAGCATACTCCCAAAGGACTCTGTACCCCATTACAGAGATACCTTTTCTTTTCTTTTTTATATAAATTTTATTTATTTTTTAAATTTTATTTATTTTTGTATGTGTATGAATGTACTGTCTGCATGTAGGTTTGTGCACCCATGTCGTGCAATGCCGCAGAAGTCAGAAGAGGGTCTCAGATTCCCCTGGAACTGGAGTTCTCCTGGAATTGGAGTTACAGACGGTTCTTAGCCGCCATGTGGGTGCTGGGGATCAAACCCGGGCCCTCTGCAAGAGCAGTCGATGCTCTTAACTGCTAGGCTATCTCTCCAGCCCCAATTTTATTTATTTTTTATGTGTATAAATGTACTGTCTGCATGTAGGTTTGTGCACCTGTGTTGTGCAAAGCCATGGAGGTCAGAAGAGGGTGTTGGATTTCCCTGGAATTGGAGTTGAAGATGATTCTCAGCCGACATGTGGGTGCTGTGGATCAAACCCGAGTCCTCTGCAAGAGCAGTAGGTGCTCTTCATGGATACCTTTTCACCCATAGTCATTGCTTCTCTAGTCACAATAGACTGGAAACAGAAACAACCTTGATGTCCATCAACTGATGAATGGATAATGAAAATATTAGACAGACACATGATGGAATGCTCTTCAGCTCTTAAGAAAAACAAAATTGGTTTGAATCCCTAGCCTGCCTTGCATAGAAGCTGCTGGTGCATGCCAGAGCAGCTGAGGTGAAGGGTGCAGGCCGGTGGGCTGGCATGTCAGCCAAGAGGATCTTGGGAGTTGAAGTTCAAATACCTAGCCTACCTTACATAGAGGTTGCTGGCGCAGCTGAGATGCAGGGTACTGGAGCACATGATAAGCAAGCAACACCCCCCCTCCCAACTGGAACTCCGGAGGGAGTTTCCAGTAAGCCATACAACCAACCTAGAGGAACTTGGGTGTACAGTGCTCAGAAGGTGTCATCTGGGTTGTTACCCACCGAGTTCTTGCAGAACAGAAAGGGAAGAGTGAACTATACCTTCCAATATATAACCATAATTGAAAGCCTGAAACCTAGACAAGTCAGCATCCCATAAATAGGGAGAATACAATGAAAGCACCTGAAGGAATCAAGGAAAGCAACCCTTCAACATGGTGAAGAGGCATTAGAGATTTGCATCAGATCACAGGGCAAACCACATGCTGAGAGCACAACGAAAGAACAATATGGGAGCACAGAATAACTCCACACCAAACTCTACATAGCCAGTGGAGAACTCCTAGAATGGGATCTCCCTTCAGGTAGCACAGGACACAGATTGTAGAATAACAATCACAGATACATTCAAAGAAATCATAGAACTAAGGAGAGAGAATGAAAAACTCAGAAAGGACCTAGAGGGAGACAGTGATAAACTTTGGAAAGAATTAAAAGGAGAAAATGACAGACTGTGGAAAGAACTAGATGGAGAAAATTACAAACTCCAGAAGGAAGTGGAAATACTGACAAGATCCCATGCTGAAATGAAAAAGGAAACCACTGAGCGAAACAAGGAGCTACAAGAAAAAATTGCGAAGCTCCAAGAGGAAATGGGAATAGTAAAGAAAACACAGGAAGAAATGAAAAAGGAAATTTAACAGGCATCCAATCAAAAGGAAAGAATGGGAAAAGCCTCAGAAGCAGAAAGGAGGAAGCAGAAAAAAAAGAATATCAGACCTAGAAGATAACAGAGAACAACTAAAAAGCTCATGTAAAGACTATGAAAAAATTTAAAAATACACAAGAGTGGAACAACCAGGAAATGTGGGACACTATGAAAAGATCAAACCTCAACATCATAGGAACAGAGGAAGGAGAAGAATCCCAAGAGAATGGTATTGATCAGATTGTCAACAGAATAATAGATGAAAATTTCCCCAAACTAAAAAAAGACAAACCCATACAAATACAAGAAGCACATAGAACACCAAATAGACTAGACCAGAAAAGAAACTCCCCTCACCATATTATAGTTAAAACGCTAGACACCCAAAACAAAGACAAAATTCTGAAAGCCACAAGAGAAAAATGACAAGTTACATATAAGGGGAAACCTATCATAATTATGACTGACTTTTCAGTGCAAACTATGAAAACAAGAAGAATGTGGACCAACACATTCCCAGTGCTAAATGACTATAAATGCCAACCCAGGTTACTATACCCAGCAAAAATGTCAATTCTAGTGGAAGAAAAGAGAAAAATCTTCCATGACATAAACAAGATGAAAGAATACATGTATGGAAAACAGACCCTTCAGAAAATACTTGAAGCAATTCAAAGGACAGAGGAGAGGAGCAACTACCCCCAGGCACTTTGAAAGAGAAATTAATAAAAGCAGAACTGCAGAAGTAGAAACCTAGCCCCCAAAATGCAAATGGATAATATGCTGAAAGGAAGCAACACACATCTCTCAATTATAACCTTAAATAATAATGGACTAAACTCCCCAATCAAAAGGCACATGCCTTTAATCCTAGCACTTGGGGGGCAGAGGCAGGCGGATCTTTGTGAGTTCAAGGCCAGCCTGGTCTACAGAGCAAGTTCCAGGACAGCTGGGGCTACAGGGAGACCCTGTCTCAAAAAGACCAAGAAAAAAAAAGGCATAGACTGGGAGAATGGATCAGGAAACAGAATCCATCAATGTGCTGTCTACAAGAAACCCATCTCACCCTCAAGGATAGGCACCAATTTAAAGTTAAAGGATGGAAAAAAGTTCCAAGAAAATGGTACCAAAAAGAAAGCAGGAGTTGCTATTTTAATATCAGACAAAATAGACATCAAAGTAGAAGCAATTAGAAGAGACAAAAAGGACCATTACATCCTTGTCAAAGGGAAAATTAACCATGAAGACTTCACAATCATGAATATATATGCACCAAACTCTGGTGCACCAATCTTTATAAATACAACTCTACAGGCCCTCAAGGCACAGATTAACCCCAGCACACTCACAGTAGGGGATTCAATACCCCACTGAGTCTTTTGGACAGATCAACCAGACAAAGAATAAACAGAGAGATATCTGAACTGAACAATACATTATAGCAAATGGACCTCACAGACATCTTCCGAATATTCCACCCAAGCACCAGAGAATACACTTTCTACTCAGCACCCCATGGAACAGTCTCCAAAATCGACCATATACTTGGACACAGAAAAAATCCTAAACAAATACAAAAAACCCCAAATAGTTTCATGCATTCTATCAGACCATAGTGCAATAAAGCTCAATATCAACACCAGGATAAGTCTTGCTACCTACAGGAATACATGGAGACTAAACAACACACTCCTGAATAATGAATGGGTGAAGCAGGAAACAAAGAAAGAAATAAAAGCATTCCTGGAACTAAACAACAATGACAGTACAACACAACAAAACCTATGGGATACTTTAAAAGCAGTCCTAAGAGGGAAGTTTATAGCCCTGGTTGCCTATATTAAAGAAACAGAAAGAGCACAAATAAATGAGCTAACACTGCAGCTAAAAACACTTGAAAGACAACAACAAATGAACCCTAAATTCAACAGACAGGAAGAAATAACAAAAATCAGAGCAGACATCAATGAAATAGAAACAAAGAAAACAATACAAAAATATCAATGAATCCAAAAGTTGGTTCTTTGAAAGAATAAACAAGATAGACAGACCTCTAGCCCAGTTAACCAAAAGAAAGAAAGAGCAACTCTAAATCAATAAAATATAAAAGGTCCAGACAATCATATGGGAATACTTCAAAAACCTATACTCTACTAAATTTGAAAACCTAAGAGAAATGGATGAATATCTGCAATCCGGGGAATCACCAAAGCTAAATCAAGAAGAGATTGACAGCTTAAACAGACCCATAATATATGAAGAAATTGAAAATGTAATGAGACCTCCCAACTAATAAAAGCCCAGGCCCAGATGGTTTCACAGCAAACATTTAAAGAGGACTTACAACTATCATTACTCAAACTGTTCAGAAGGATACAAACAGAGGGAAAGCTCCTAAATTCCTTCTATGAAGCCAGCCTCACTATAATACCAAAACCAGGCAAGGATGCAACCAAAAAATGGAACTACAGACCCATCTCATTAATGAACTCAGATGCAAAATCCTCAACAAAATACTTGCAAACCATACACAGACCCACGTCAAAAAATCATCTACCATGATTAAGTTGGATTCATACCAGAAATGCAGGGGTGGTTCAACATAAGAAAATCAGTAAATATAATAAAACACATAAATGGACTGAAGGACAAAAAACACACAGTCATCTAAATTGATGCAGAAACAGCCTTCGACAAAAATCCAGCATCCCCTTTATCATTAAAGTACTAGAGGGAATTGGACTGGAAGGATCATTCCTCAACATAGTCAAAGCCATATACAAGAAACCCACAGCCAGTATCATCCTAAATGGAGAAAAGTTAAAAGGATTCCCCATAAAGATAGGAACTAGGCAAGGCTGCCCCTTGCTGCCACTCCTCTTCAATATAGTGCTTGGAACACTGGCTAGGGCAATAAAGCAAGAAAAAGAAATTAAAGGAATACTAATTGGAAAAGAGGAAGTCAAACTATCCCTTTTTGCAGAAGACATGATAGTTTACCTAAGGTATGCTAAAAACTCCACCAGAAAACTCCTAGAAACTATTAAGAGTTTCAGTAAAGTGGTGGGATACAAAATTAACCTAGAAAAGTCAGTAGCCTTTCTTTATACCAACAACAAGCAACTGAAGAAGGAATACAAGGAGACCTTCCCAATCACAATAGCCTCAAAACCAGTAACATACCTAGGAACAAACCTAACAAAATACACTAAAGTTATCTACAACAAAATTACAAACTCCTGAATAAGGAGATTGAAGAAGACATCAGAAGATGGAAAGACCTCCCATGCTCATGGATTGGAAAAATTAATATAGTAAAAACGTCCATTCTACCCCAATTAATATACTGATTCAATGCAATTCCAATTAAAATCCCCAAGACATTCTTCACAGGCTTGGAAGAAAATTCTTAATTTCATATGGAACAACAAAAGAACCCAAATAGCCAAAGCTAACCTGAGTGAAAAGAGCAATACAGGGGGATCTCTATACCAGACTTCAAACTATACTACAGGGCTGTAGTCATAAAAACAGCCTGGTAGTGGCACAAAAACAGACCTGTAGACCAATGGAACAAAACTGAAGATCCAAACTTGAGCACATACAATTCAGCCACCTTGTATTTGACGAGGGGGGCAAAAAGACTCAATAGAGGAAAGACAGCATCTTCAGCAAATGGTGTTGTCAAAACCGGATCACTATTTTTAGAAGAATAAAATTAAACCCCTACCTCTCGCCCCATACAAAAATCAACTCCAAATGGATCGGAGACCTCAATGTGAAACCAAAAACTCTGAAGGTGATAGAAGAAATACTTGGTAGTAACAAAAGATATAGGTGTAGGGGGCTGGAGAGATGGCCTAGCGGTTAAGAGCACCGACTGCTCTTACAGAGGACCCGGGTTCGATCCCCAGTACCCACATGGCGGCCGAGAGCCGTCTGAAACTCCAATTCCAGGAGAACTCCAGCTCCAGGGGAATCCGAGACCCTCTTCTGACCTCCGTGGCGTTGCACGACACGGGTGCACAGACTGGCATGCAGGCAGTACATTCATACACATACAGAAATAAATAAAATTAATAAAAAAATTAAAAAAAAGATATAGGTGTAGGAAAAGACTTTCTTTAAAAAATTTTTTAAATATTCTTTTTATTTTATTTATTTTTGTATGTGTATGAGTGTACTGTCTGAATGTAGGTTTGTGCACCCGTGTCATGCAATGCCGCGGAGGTCAGAAGAGGGTCTCGGATTCCCCTGGAACTGGAGTTCTCCTGGAATTGGAGTTACAGACTGTTCTCAGCTGCCATGTGGGTGCTGGGGATCTAACCCGGGTCCTCTGCAAGAGCAGTCAGTGCTCTTAACCGCTAGGAAAAGACTTTCTAAATCAGACAGCAGCTGCACAGAAAATAAGGTAGACAATTGACAAGTGGGACCTTATTAAACTCAAAAGTTTCTGTATAGCAAAAGAAACAATCAGGAAAGTGAAGAGAAAACCCACAGAGTTGGAGGAAACCTTCACTGCTCATACATGACAGAGCATTAACTTCCAGAATATATAAACTACTCAAAAAAACAAAGAAGAAAACGAATGACTCACTCAAAAGATGGATTAGAGAGCTGAACAGAGACTTCACGAGTGAGGAAATAGAGATGGCTGAGAAACATCTTTTTTTTTTTTGAGAAACATCTTAAAAATTATTCAACATTGCTAATAATTAAGGAAATGCAAATTAAAACCACTTATCATCTCACTCTGATAAGGCTGGCAAGGATCAAGAAAACGAATGATACCAAATGCTGCAGAGGGTGTGGAGAAAGGGGAATACTCATCCACTGCTGATGGGAATGCAAACTTGTGCAACCACTATGGAAATCAGTGTGGAGAACCCTTACAAGACTCAAAATGAGCCTACCACCTGACCCAGCCATACCACTTCTGGGTATAAATCCACCAGACTCTTCCTACCACAGAGATACATGTATAGCCATGTTTATTGCAGCTCTCTTCACAATAGCAAAGAGCTGGAACCACCCCAAGTGCCCCTCAACTGACGATTGGATAGAGAAAATGTGGTACATCTGCACAATGTAGTTCTATGCAGCAATAAAGAAAGATGACATCATGAAATTTGCAGGTAAGCGTATGGAACTAGAAAATTTCATGCTAAGTGAAGTAACACAGTCCCAGAAAAACAAAAGATGAATGGTATCCCTCACCAAGTACCTAGTTGTAAGTCAAACTGAGCAACATTAATGTTATAGTCCTTGTGATCTGAAAACAACTGAGCTCTTATATTTTGAATCCCTAGACATGTTCTAGAACTAACCGATCACTTATTTTCAGACCTTTGATTTTTGGTATATGATGGAGGGTATGTATGTATCTTTTAGAGTAATATAAAATTAAAATGGAAAAATGTGAATCAAGAAATATGATATGGAAATAACATACAGTTTGTTTTCAAAAGATACAATTTTAATATAGGTGCAATGTATCAGGTTGGTGTAACTTAGCCTTTCTGGGTCCTTAATGACCATACTTAATGCCCATACCAATTTGGCTGAGGGATCTAAGGGATAACCTTGTTCCTTGCCCTTAGAGGTCAACCAAGTCTTAGGGGACTATGCATGGGGACATCTCTTGAAATGTCCTACAAATGTGGGTCACTAGTTTTCCTGTTCAGGGAGGTCTTGGAGATCCACTAATGGGACTTCAGCCAGTGTCCAGTCTATAAAGAGGAAAGTCTGCTCATACTTCAGAAAAGGAAGCCTGGTCTATCAAGACCTGATTTTATCCTCGAGTGGATGGAACTGGTAAATGAAAAGCTGAAAGGAGTCAGGGGTTCCCACCATCCCCCACCCTGAAAAATACCCCAAGAGACCCCTGAGGACCTGATCCTCAACTGACCTCAAAAAATCCCCCAAACCTTGGTTAGTCTGGGCTAACTGTGTGGGCTTAAGCATCCAAAAGGAAAGTAAAACAAGAAATAAATAATTGGTAAGACCAGAGAAATTATACTTCAGATATAAAACTTGAGATCTTAGTGAAAACACAATAAGAAAAAAGAGAGAGCACTGTTGTTTGGTCTGTCTTCAATTCTTACTGGCAAGTATATCTACTCTGTGGCTGCCACTGCTTTTGCCACTCTTCAAAGACATGAGACACAGCTTTTTATCCCTCCTATATGGACCGAGGACTCATGTCTCTCCAAGAATCCTCCAAACCTTTAATACCAGTTGGGGACTAATGAGATACCCAGCTTGTTGACTAAACAGCTAAGGGGATTTCAGCCTCTTCAGAGTTTAGACTGCCATTGTTGGACTACCCAGGCTGTATCATGAAGGCCAGTGCAGGGGGATCAAGACAGGACACGTGCTTAATGGTCTTCATTTGGGGGACTATGGGAGGGACCTAGTGTGGAGCACAAGGGCAGGATTGATGGTTGTTTGAGCTTGCCAATGAGGAACCTTTGAGCACTTCCTTAAGGAAAACATGACATATTTTAGCAAAAAAAAAAAAACAAAACAAAACCCAAAAATCCTCCAATTCAGGTGATTTGTGTATGTATGGATGTATATATTTATATGTATATATAACTATATATGTATACATATTGAAGCAATACAAGTTAGAGAGAACGACAACAACAAAAGAACTGGAAAAAACTGGAAAGACTCAGAAAAAGATGCAAAATGTGTATGGCAGAATACAGGGACTCAGGTGGGGTGGGGGGCATGGAAAGGGAAATGACTCTAAATTTGATAGAGAAATGATGTATGATTTATGGAAAAAGTTTAATAACAAAAATAAATTGAAAAACAAAAAAAGAAAAACAAAATTATGAAATTCTTAAGTAAATGGATGGAACTGGAAGTATTCATCCTGAGCATCGTAACCTAGACCCAGAAAGACAAATCACACACTTTCTTTCTCATAAGTGGGTGCTAGCTCTGAGTCTTTAGATAGGTGTGTTTCAGTTTGGAAGTCCATAGTGGTTGGAAAGGTAGTAAGGGGCCATGTGAGGGGATTCATGGGAGGAGAGGCAGAATATTTTGATATGAAGGGGGAAAGGGGAATAATGGGGTTGGGAGGGATAAATGTGCTGAGGAATGGGAGGCCAGGGTAGAGGCAGGGATGTGAAGAAGGAAAACTAACACTAAAGACCTTTGGCAAAATCATATGGAAATCTATCAGTATAGAAGATAATGGTATAATATATAATAATATGGAACTCTACCACTATGGAATATATATATATATATATATATATATATAATTTCATTAGCTTCTATAGTATAAAGATAATATATATTATATATTATATGATCATATCTGTATTATACTATTCAACAAATCTGATATACATATATATATATATATATATATATATGTTGAAAGGAGTTTAAATGGAGTTACCCTGCAAGGGGGGGACACTGTGCCAACCAAATACCATAGGTTAGCTATGAAAAAGCCCAAAGTCTGAATGGACTCTTTTCCTCATTTGGAACTGTTGACTAAGGGAGTCCCATAGACCCTCAGACAATATTGGCTATTGCTGCGGCTATGGCTACCCACCAGAACTTGATGGTAAGACCTTATTGATGAAGACGTCAGGTACATGAGTCATAGAACAAAGATAAATCAAGGTGATTTGACTTGAAATATTCATCTCTATGGCTAGTTTTCATAGTGCTGGTTGACGTGCTACATACCACCAGAAGAGGGAAGTAATCATCAAACTTTTCAGCTGTGAACTCTGTGAGTTGCAGTCACTACTTGTTGCAATAGTGGCATGAATGTTATGTGAGTAACCAACCACTTTCTGCATGAATTTAAGGTCCACTTCATAAGACAGAGCCCATACCTGGCAATAATATCAATATAGGAATTGGTGGCTAGATAGGTCACACTCCGTAGGGGAAAACCTACTAATATAATCTGCCAAATCAACACAGGTATTAAATTGATTTCTAATGGCTTATTGTTATACCTATAGATTAATGATCTCTCAACTCTCAGAGAAGTTCCTTCTACAGATGCCAATTAATATAATATCTGACAACTGATCCATCTGTAGAAAATAAGAGACTAACCCAGAATGGTACACTTATTTCAAACCCTCACCTCCCAGGTATAGGGATCATTGGCAAATGGGGTAGACACATAGTAACATCCAGAGGTGGTCATGACTACAAGGAAACAAAATTTTCCAGACATCAGGGCAGTTACTCATATGAACCCACTTCAAGTGTGATAGCAGTCTCAAGGCTGATGATACAAGCCCAAGTAGACAACATCTCAGCATGAGGAGGGGAGGTGGGCAAGAAGCTCCACCTCTAGCTGAGGAACTGCTCTCAATTGTAGCTGCTGGGAGAGGGAGAGTCAGTTTTCTTTAAGGGTGTGACACTGTGTATGTTGACCAGGATCTATGGGATGGATCCACCACAGGTGGCATTTGGGGACACAAATTGGATAGGCCTTCAAAAATAGAGGAGATGAAATTGGATGGGAAGCATTAAAGGAGAGGATGACAGAAGAAAGTATCTGAATATAACCAAATGCATTGTATGGCATTCTCAAAAAAATCAATAAAGTATATTAAAAACATATCAAAAGAAAAGCAACATTACATTATCCAAATATAAACAACTTCATCCACTCTGAAAGCTGATTCTTCATCTTGTTCTTACTGTCTCAGTAAAGAACACATCGTGAAAGCAGTGCCGAGCTTCTGTCTCACTGACATATTCATACTTTATTTTTAGTTCTTCCACACAGCCACATCCCACTACAAGCAATATGTTTGGGTTTGCCATTAAAATCTATTAACATCTGCCCCATTTGGCCATTTCCACTGCTAGATTCTTAGCCTAATCCAATGACCACTTAATTCTAATACACTGAAGATAGAATTCTTCTTCTAATTCCTTCACTTATAGCACTGCAATGAATTATGCACAAAATACTCAGCATTACCTTTCTACCCAGAGTCCCCAAGATTCTCTCATAGAGCTTAGACCCAATCGCAGTTTCCTGTTAGTCATTTACCAGTGCTTTCAAATAGGCATCAGCACTGCTGTGATTCTCCAATCCTGAGCCTCTCATCCACTCTCCTTTTCAGTCTCCTGAATCTTTCAGTTTCCTGAAGCTGAAAAGCTGTGTCCTGACTTGGGCCTTCTGGTACTTTTTTTTTTTTTTGCCAGGAAAGCTATTTTGTGTTTTCTAGGCTGCTCCTACCCATTTTCGAGTTCTAATCTCGTTCATTAGCTTAAAAAAATCAATATTCTTTATGTCCCTGCCAAATTACACCCAGCCTGCACAAACACCTTGTTCTCTTCTAGCAGTCTTACTTTTATTATTTATGTGAATTACTATTTTTCATTATGAATTTTACTTTGCTTTTAGGGGAACTTTGGATTGTGTTATGCTGGAATGGGGATACCACATGTTTTATCTTTTGTTGTATACAGGAATTGGCTCTTCAAAGAATTCCTTAAACATTTTTAGTTTCTATCACAAAAATTGCACCACTTAGAGGCAAACTCACACATAAATAAATATAGTGTCGACTGTGTGTCGACTGTCAGCAAACCTTTTCATTAGAAGGAAACCATGAGCTGGAGGTGGAGGTTTCTAAGACTGAATTAGAATTGAATTATTTTCTTTTTTGCATCTTTGCTATTACAGATGTAAGACTGTGAGATACAGCTTTAGTTCCCAATAAATCCCATCATTTAAGGAGTGTGCTGTTTTCAATGACATCAAGGGATGATGAGTTGGTTAGAAGTGTTTGTTATGATTTCCTCAGTGTCCTCTACAGTGGACAGAAGGGAACCCAGGTAAGAGGTACAGAGAATGACTCACGAGGTCCATTGACAGTGATGCCACCAAAGAGGGTCTTGGCCTTGGAATGGCAGAAGATGTATGATGTGAATTCTACAACTTGTTCTACAAATTCAGGATTCAGGTCTTCCTCCGGCATGGTCTCCAGTTTGGAAAGGTATTTCCTCTGAGCAGGCCGGTCAAAGATGAAGCACTTCCTCTCTGGAAAGTACTTTCGGATACAGAGCCGAGGTTCATTATAACTTTTAGTTTTCTCTTCAGGTCCTGAGGGAGGAAAATTAGATGCAGTAAACCTCACATGAATGACTTCAATAGGTGACCTTTCCAATACAACTTTTCTTGTGTGTTTTTGAGACAGGGTCTCCCAGTAGCTCTGGCTGTCCTGGAACTCACTCTGTAGACCAGGCTGGCCTTGAACTCACAGAGATCCACCTGCCTCTGCCTCCCAAGTGCTAGGATTAAAGGCATGTGCCACCATGCCCAGCCTGTAACTTTCACAACTCTTATATAAGGAAAAAAATAACTAATGTGGAATGAGGAATAAAAATATTAATGAGGAATAAAAATATTAAAGCAATGGGAAAGAAATCACCTTTCTCCAAGAAGTGATTCCGATGTTATTTTATCATTTTATTTTAGGTCTTTTTGAGACAGGGTCTCCCTGTAGCCCCAGCTGGTCTGGAACTTACTATGTAGATCAGGCTGGCCTTGGTCTCACAGAGATCTGCCTGCCCCTGCCTCCCCAGTGCTGGGATTAAAGACATGCACCACCAGGCTCACTACTATGCAATTTTAAATAAGCAGTGTTTTCAGTTCCTCTTAGAGTAGTCAGCATAAAACAATTATAAAATCAAGAACTTTAGGAACACTGCAGATATAACCACTATGATACTGTTTTCTCTTTATAACCCAAATCTCTACTCACCTTTTTTCAGTTTCAGTGCATTCTCCAGGTATTTATCAGCAGTGATGGACTGTCCATCAACTTCCAGATCCAGGGAGAAATCCCTCAGAGCCCACACAAAGATTGGGAAGAAGCCCACGAAGTTTGCAGAGTCTTCCACCTCACTCTGCTCAGGAGAGGCCTTTGCTTTGATTAGATCTGTCAGCTCTGTCACGTAGCTGAGATTCTACATTAAGAAAACTACAAGGAAAATGCCTCTTATTCTGCCAATGCCCAATGAAAGTAAGGTCTTTTACTTATTAGCTCATTTGTTGTCAGAACTCATTCAATCACAAAACATATTTAATATGTCTTGAGATGCTGACAAGAGTGGTGATTTTTGAGAACATAGATGCAAAAATTCTCAACAAAATACTTGCAAATCACACACAGACCCACATCAAAAAGATCATCCATCATGATCAAGTTGGATTCATACCAGAGATGCAGAGATGGTTCAACATACATAAATCAATAAATATCATAAAACCCTTAAATGGACTGAAAGACAAAAACCATAGGATCATCTCAATTGATGCAGAAAAAGCCTTTGACAAGATCCAGCATCCCTTCATGTTTAAAGTCCTAGAGGGAATAGGACTGAAGAGAACATTCCTCAACATGATCAAAGCCATATATAGCAAACCCACTGCCAACATCATCCTAAATGGAGAAAAATTGGAACCATTTCCCTTAAAGGTGTGAACCTGGCAAGGCTGCCCCTTATCACCAATCCTCTTCCACATAGTGTTCTAAATGCTTGCTAAGGAAATAAGACAAAAGAAGGAAATCAAAGGAGTACTAATTGGAAAAGAGGAAGTTAAACTATCCCTTTTTGTAGATGATATGATAGTTTATCTAAGGGATGCTAAAAACTCGACCAGAAAACTCCTAGAAATGATTTAGAGCTTCAGTAAAGTGGCAGGATACAAAATAAACCTAGAAAAATTAGTAGCCTTTCTTTACACCAACAATAAACAAGTGGAGAAGGAATATAAGAAGACCTTCCCACTCACAATAGCCTCAAAAGTGATAAAATACCTGGGAACAAACCTAAAGATACCAAAGATCTCTACAACAAAAAATTGAAACCCCTAATGAAGGAGATTGAAAATGACATCAAAAGATGGAAAGGCCTCCCATGCTCATGGATTGGAAAAATTAATATAGTAAAAATATCCATTTTGCCCAAGTTGATATACAGATTCAAAGCAATCCAAATCAAAGTCTCCATGAGTTTCTTCACAGACTTGGAAAAAAATCCTTAAATTCATATAGAAAGACAAAATACCCCAAATAGCTAAAACAACCCTAAGTGAAAAATGCAATACAGGCGGGGTTGCTCTACCAGACTTCAAGCTATATTACAGGGCCATAATCATAAAGACAGCCTGGTACTGGCACAAAAACAGACCCACTGACCAATGGAACAAACTTGAAGATCCAAACTTGAGCTCATACAATTTCAGCCACCTCATATTTGACAAAGGGACAAAAAATACTCAATGGAGGAAGAATAGAATCTTCAGCAAATGGTGCTGGCAAAACTGGATTACCATTTGTAGAAGAACAAAATTAAACCCCTACCTCTCACCCTGCATGAAAATCAACTCCACGTAGATCAAAGATCTCAACATGAAACCTGAAAACCTGAAGGTGATAGAAGAAAAAGTTGGCAACAACCTACAAGACATAGGCATAGGAAAAGACTTTCTAAATCAAATAGCAGCTGCACAGGAAATATGGTCAACAGTTGACAAATAGGGACTCATCAAACTCAAAAGCTTCTGTACAGTGAAAGAAACAATCAAGGAAGTAAAGAGAAAACCCACAGAGTGGGAGGAAATCTTCACCAGTGATACATCTGACAGAGCATTAATGTCCAGAATATATAGACTACTCAAAAAACAAAGAAATAAGAAAACAAATGACCTACTCAAGAGATGGAGTAAAGAGCTGAACAAAGACTTCAGCAGTATGGAATTAAAGATGGCTGAGAAACATCTTAAAAAAGTGTTCAACATCATTAATAATTAAGGCAATATAAATTAAAACCACTCTCAGATATCATCTCACTCCGATATGACTGGCTAAGTTCAAGAGAACAAAAGACACCAAATTCTAGAGAGGTTGTAGGGAAAGTGGAACACTCATCCACTGCTGGTGGGAATGTAAACTTGTATAAGCATTATGGAAAGCAGTGTGGAGAATACTTAAAAGACTCAAAATGAGCCTACAACCTGACCCAGTCATACCACTCCTGGGTATACACCCCAAAGACTCATCCTCCCACAAAGGTATATGCACATCCATGTTTATTGCAGCTCTCTTCACAATCGTGAAGAGATGGAACCAATCCAAGTGCCCCTCAAGAGATGAGTGGATGACAAAAATGTGGTACATTTATACAATGGAGTACTATTCAGTGGTAAAGAAAGATAACATCAAGAATTTTGCAGGTAAATGGATGGAATTTGAAGCTATTATGCTATGTGAAGTAACACAGTCCCAGAAAAACAAATGGCAAATGGTTTCCCTCATATGTGGATGCTAACAACAAACCCTCAGTTGAAAGGCAAGCTGAACAACATTATAGTTATATTTTTTTTCTCTCTCTCTTTTTTTGTTTTTGGTCTTTTCGAGACAGGTGCTCCCTGTAGCCCAGCTGTACTGGAACTCACTCTGTAGACAAGGCTGGCCTTGAAATCACAAAGATACGCCTGCCTCGGCCTCCCAAGTTCAGGGATTAAAAGTATGAAACCAAAACGACAAGAGGGAGATTTCTTTGATATGAAGGCAAACTATGTGGTATAATTAGAAATATCTAAATGGGGTCTAGAAGCGCCACCAAATCTATTCTGAAAATAAGTGGTGGGTCGCTTCTAGAGCCCATTGAGGAGATTTTCATATAATCACAACATAGTTGCCTTCAGATATTTTAAAAAGAAATTTATCACGGCTGGTCGTGTGTTCCGTGGTGGTTGGCTTGCGTGGTGGGTGGTTCATACCTTCCATCTAGCCGTGTCCTTTTTCTTCTTCTCTCCTTCTTCTTCTTTTCTTTTCTCTTCCTTTTTTTCTTTCCCTTTGCCCCCTCCTTTTTCCCCTCTTTCCTTTCTCCCTTCCTTTTTTTTTTCCCTTTTTTCTTCCTTTCTGCCACTATTTTAATCACCCCCCCCCCCCTTTTCCATGGCTCACCACCCCACCCTTCTTATTTTCAGAATCTGTAAATACTGTTATGTGTGGAAGGTATGTATCATATTTTTGCACTAATATAAAATTAAAGGAGAAAATGTGAATTAGTGAATATAAAAAAAAAAAAATACTGAGAGAAAGATGCAGGGGCACTTTGTCGGATGCATGATCTGGGGTTGGGGGGGGAAGGGATATATCAAAATTGAACTGAAAAATGATGTCCAAAATACACAAGACATCAATAAAATCTTATATTAAAAATAATAAAGCTGTTTTTTTTTCTTTCTAGGTTTAGGTCTATTCTAGAACACAGCAAAAGGATACTGCAGTTGATCCATTGACTGTTGATTGATGGTTCCCACGCTGTTGTAGATAAAGGCACTACTGAGGAGGACTGCCAGGGCAAAGATCCAGCAGTCATTCTGGTTGTCTCCCTACAGGTCAGTGCAGAAGCCATAGGAAGAGGGACTAAGAGACTGTCCATCATCTCAAGTAGGCAAAGATGAGATGTTCGTTCTGTCTCCCATTAACTGTGGCATCATGAATAACTCTTTTCTATTATAGAACTATTTGTCTACCTGTATGATGGTTTTATGAATGTTAAATTCATGCTCTGTAACTTTTTTTGGTCTTCTTTTTATTTCTTTCTTTTCTTTCTTTCTTTCTTTCTTTCTTTCTTTTTTTTTTTTTTTTTTTTGAGACAAGGTCATCCTGTAGCCCCAGATAGCCTAGAAATCATTATGTAGACCAGACTGACCTTGAACTCACAGCATTCTGTCTGCCTTCTGCCTCCTTAGTTCTGGGATTAAAGGTGTGGGCCACCCCACCTAGCCCATGCTCTGTAATTTAAATTAGATACTGTATATTCATATATTTGGAAGTCAAATGGATACTTGCATTTAAAAGTTGGAATTTTTATAATCTACTAAAGTTCAAACTGGTATCCTTATTTTCCTTCCCAGGACTTGTTATGGTAAGGAACATTTTTGTATTAGTGAAAATAAACTCCTTTATGAGAGTTTCTTGTATCACCAATTGTCAAGCATTGAAACATATTATCCTTGATAAACAGAAATGTTATTACCAGATCGTACACTTTTTTCACTGATAGTGCTACATGGAAATCACCATTCTTATCAAGCCCATGGGCCCACACCAAATATTCATACATGTTTGTAGAATGAGCAGTTAACATCAGGGTGCCTTTAACTGTCTCACCAAAACATTGTGCTGTGATATGAAAAATAACTAAAATAAAAAAAGACCAAAAAATAACTTTTTTTAATCAATGTGATGGTACCTTGATAGAACTTTGGAGAAGGATAGGAATTTTGCCAGTGTTAGAGCTAGAACCAGTTGCAAGTGTTTATGATGAGCAATTAAATAGGAAATTTACCAAAAAAAAGGAAAAAGAAAAATAACTAAAATGATATTAGCTGTTATTTTGCAGGCCAAGATAATGTCAATCAAATAAATGAGTGTTCCCTTTCAGTTCCTATGCTAACTAAATTGAACAATAATATACTAATGTGATCTCTCAGAGCATAACTGAAGCAGTGGGACTGGACAGTGCAAGGCGGAAAGTTGATCAGCAACAAGTAGAAGGTGGAGGACTTATATTTTACCTTCTCTATATCTTCCAGGCCCTCAGTGTCAAGCAGAACCAGGGTGAGGCCTGGCTTCTGAGGATGAGGCACACACCACATCCAGATGCCCTTTGTGTGAGACTGCACGGTGGAGCCCAGAGAGAAGCCTGCAGAGCAGAGCGGGCACAAGATGTGAAGAATAAATATCAGGTGCTTCCTGAAATTGCATTGAAAACTAACACACATTTAAAAGAGTTAAGCCAATTTCAAGCATTAACTTTAATGACAAGCCAAGAAATATGGAAATTAGAATAGCCAATATTGATCAGAACCTTCATTTCTATATTAAATGTCCCTGGAAACTTGCTCTTCCTGCATGAACATTCTAACAAATATTTTATAATTTATCATTAATTTTCCTTGCAAAGTGTCATTTCTTTCTTAAAAACACACATTCCTTTAAATTAGAAAGTAATGGCAATGTAGGACGAAGCAGGGAGTCGACCAGAGTTCTCCCAAGAGACACGCCATTACTGGATAGACAGCCTCCCAGTTCATCCGTGTCTCCAAGGGTTCCTCCTCACATCTGCTCAGTGCAGGGTGACACAGTGGGCAGACACAGGGACTCAGCATGGCTCTGCTGGTGGCACTCACCCTTTTGCTTCCCAGCCAGCTTGTTCATCAGGTAGGATTTTCCTGTACGGTAAAAACCCACAATAGCCACCACCACCACAGGCTGCTTGATGGCAGCCAGGATCCCCAGGGCCTCCTGGTTGACAAGTAACTGCTGCTCAGAGTTCTCAATGAGGCACACTGGGGCTACCATGTTGATCTCTGACTCCATGTCCGTGGGGTTCTTTTGTCTGCAAGGAAAAAAAAAATAGAATGGAAAACAATTTATAGTCAATTAGCTGAACGCAACTGAAGGCTGTGCACTAAAATGTCGTATCCTTGGGAGAGATGGCCTAGCGGTTAAGAGTGCCAACTGCTCTTGCAGAGGACCCGGGTTCGATCCCCAGCACCCACATGGCAGCCGAGAACCATCTTTAACTCCAGTTCCAGGGGAATCTGACACCCTCTTTTTACCTCTGCAGCATTGCATGACATGGGTGCACCAACCTATATGCAGGCAGTACACTCATACACATAATAAATAAATAAATAAATAAATAAATAAATAAATAAATACAAATTTGAAAAAATGTTGTATCCTTGGAATTTCATATCTTGTATATCGTGGAAAGTCCTAGAGGCAGGAGACAGCACTCCACTAGGACACCTGCACAGCAGAGTGCCCCAACAAATGTAAAAAGCAGGAAAGCATTGAGTAATATATTCCAAGCCCTGGAAGGAAATAATTGTGAGCCAAGAATGCTATACTCAGTAAATAGTCAATGAAAATAGACGGAGAAATGAGAGTATTTGAAGACGAACACAAGTTATTCATGACAACTCTGCCAGTACTGGAGAAAATTATGAACTTTGCAGGTAAATGGATGAAACTAGAAACAATCACCCTGAGTACAGTAACCCAGACCCAAAAAGGCAAGCGTCACTTATTCTGTATCATGGCTGGATGCTAGATTTGAAATCTTAGATATACATAGTTCAGTTTGAATATCCAGAGAGGTAAAAAAAATCTAATAATTGACCATGGGTGGGGCAAAGAAGCTCCCTGAAGGAGAGGTAGAAAGTAATGATATAGAGGGGAAAGGGGGATTGATAGAGTAGGGAGGGTTAAATGAGAGGGCAGGGAAAAGGAGGAGTAGAGGGAGGATAGCCAACACAAACTGCCTTTAGAAAAAGCCGTCCAGAAACCTACCACTATAAGAAGCCACTTAGAGTATATAAATATACATGTTATAAAGAGATTAAAATTTATCATTGCAGAGTGTGGTGGTCTGCACCTTTAGTCCCAGCATTCAGGGAAGCAGAGGCAGGTAGATCTCTGTGAGTTCAAGGCTAGCCTGGTGTATATAGTGAGTTTCAGACCAGCTGGGACTACAGGGTGACTCTGTCTCCAAATGAGCATAAAAAGGGGAATTATAACAGAGGGACATTGTCATAGGCTTCTAAAGTAAAAGCCCAATGCCAGGAATTGATCCCTTCTTTTGAAGCTGCTGACCAGAGTCCCATAAACGTCAAACAATACTGGCCATTGATCCTGCTCTTGGCTACCTACCCTACTGACCTTCATGGTAAGACTGTATTGCTGAGGACATCATATACATGAACTATAGAACAAATAAGCATAAATTAGACTGGTGTTGACTTCAAAGCTTCTTCTCTACTGTCTAGTTTCATAGTGTGGGAAGGTATTATGCAAGCTACCTTAAGAGAAAATTTAACACGAATCTTACCCAGCTGGGAATGCTACATGCTACAACAACCCTGTCTCAAAAAGACCAAAAAAAAAAAAAAACCCAAAAAACAAAAAACAATTACTGGTATGGAAAAATATACCACTGGAGCAGAGATATTGCACATCCATGTTTGCTACAGCCCTATCTCTACATCACAGATATGGAACCAACTTAGATATATCAGCATATAAATGGATAATGAAACTGGTTCATATACACAATGGCTTTTATCCTGTAGGAATGAAACTTTGTCTGGCTCCAGGCAATGAACTGCAGACCTTGTCCTGGGGCTGCCTGAGTTTTATCTCCATGAGGTTGGGATATTGCAGTGTTTTCCTGCCTTGCTTATCTCTGCAAAGTTCCAGAACTGGATAGCCCCTTCCCTTAAGGTATTGAGCAAAATGTCACACCTCTAGTTTACTGGTTGCACAAACAGGGGCTCTGCAGGCCCATGGTAGGAGCCAAGGTGGCTCACCCTTCCCGTCTCCCCTCCCACTTCCTTGCCCAGAGCACAGTATCCTTTAGTATATAAACTCATTGCTGACATGAGTAAAACTGAGTCTGTCTCCTGGACTGTTTCTCTAAGTCTGTTTCCTTTGTTTCTCATCGGGTGATTTCTCATGGTCCCCTCCCCCCTCCTTGCCAGAAGCTCAGCCTAGGAACTGTCTCCTGCTGGCAGAAGGCTTGTAGCCTTGTGAAGTTGCCAGCCTGGCTCTAAGAGGGAAGAACATTGTGTGGATTGCGGCCATGCGTGATTAAAGGACCAACAGAGGATATATATTTAACCAACATTATCCAACCATAAAAAATGAAATCATAAAACTTTGGGGGAAAATGAATGGAATTGGAAAATGTTATATTAAATATCTGGCTCAGAAAGACAAATATCCTATATTTTCTGTCCTATGCAGACCCCAGGTTCTTATGTATTGAACGGGGATATTTAAGGGGGAATAAGTGTGCATAGGAGTTAGGAAATCAGAAAGGGGCCATTGCGCTAGGACAAATAAGGCCTTAAGGAGAGGGTTGAGGAAGAGCAACGAACACATGAGATAAAACAGGAAGGGGAGCAAGGCAGGCAGAAGGGTGCAATGGGGTCAGGAGAGCCAGGGAGCTGTGTGTGAAGGGAGGCACAGGGCTTGCTGCTTCTGAACTGAAAGTATATAGACATTTTCCCATCATTATTGCCTCAACAAGGTGTGTACATAGCATTTACTCTATTAGATGACATAAGTAATGAAATGCACTATTATAACCCAGTTATATCACCCCTTGGTATATATCTGAAGAAATGCAAGTCAAAGATACCTGCACATCCATTTGCTCCACTGTGGAATCAGCCCAGTTGCCATCAGCAAAGGAAGAAAAAGAAAGCACAACATTTATACAGATGGAGTTTATTCAGCCATAAAGAAAAAAAATAGATTATGTCATCTGTAAGACAACTTGGAACTGGAGTTAACCATGTTAAACAAAATAAACCAGTATTAAATGTTGTCTCTCTTATGGAGAATCTATATTTAAACACATGTCTGTAAATGTGTGCAAATAAAGATATACATATGACATGAGAAAAGGACATATGAGGAATGACAAGTTCTAAAGGGGAGAAAAGAAAGTAAGAGAGAAAATTGGGGGGAGAAAGGCAAAATACGGCACAGTTTCCTTTCCTATGCAGATTCTAGATTTTTTTTTAATTAATTTTTATTGATGCTTTGTGCATTTCATACATTTTTTCCAATTCAGTTCAGGCTTATTTCCCTTTCCCTCCCCCCCCCCCACTCCATCCCAGATCATGCATTCCGCCATAACTGTCCTGATTTAAATACACATACTTACCGAAGGCAACAATAGACTGGACTACACAGTCATAAGCAACATTCATTTGGAGTATAATGTGTGAAGCATATACTTCAAAGAAAACTGCCTTACTAGAAGCAACTTAAGGGAGAAAGTTTTACATGTGGCTCATGGTTTGCGAGCACAGTCTGTAATGGTGGGGACAGTGAGGTGGCAGGAGCACTTGGTGGGTGGTCATACTGTGCCCACTGTTAGGGAGCAGAGAGATCCAGGAGGAAGTTGGACCAGAGTATAAACCATTAAGGCCCTGTCTCCACTGGCTCCACTGCCCCCACCGCCCCAGCAGTTGGGGACCAGGAGTTCAGACACATAGTGTGTGTCTGAAGCTTCATATTCAGACCACAGCACACTCCATCCTAATCCAGTCCTGGTCCTGCTTCTTGCATGGTGTTCTTCTGTGGGAGCTGGTCAGGCTGTGGCACCAGCTTCCCCTGTGGCTTCTCCCCTCCTGTCGCTGTGCAGCAAGCTTCCACTCTCCCACTCCCAACCTGCTGAGAGCCTCACTGGTTCTGAATCTTTCCTGTGAATCAGCATTCATGTTTACCCCCACTCCCGTTTCCCAAATCGGACACCTGGTGTGCTGATTTGGGGCTTGGTTATGTTATTTGATTTTGATATCTCTGTTTTAAGACTGATTTTTATCATCTCTATGACAATCAGTTACATAACACTTCAGTCACTCCTGGTAGTTTGCTCAACCTCATGAAACATTCAGAACTTTCTGTGCTCTGTTCTACAGACTGTATTATATGCACAGTCACTGGAATTTTCTCTTTAACCACAACTTGATCGTTTGTTAATTTTGAAAATTTTACAATGCAAAAATAAAAGTCTTCTAACATTAATAAATTAATAATGTTTTTGCACCTATGTGTCAATCTCTGACTTCATCAAACCTGGTGATCACTGTGAACTCTGAGATACAAACATATACCACAGGCAAAGTTATATCATTATCATAGTAATGAGTGGTTGGTATGAACGTTGCCATTTGTCCTTTTGATTTACTCCATTTAAATAAACAGGATGCCAGTCCTGCCTCTGTCTGGCTTCTGTCCCTTGTAGAAGAGAGAACAAAAGGTCTTTCATGTTTGTAGATCAGAACCTTTCCCTCTGAAGGACCACAGGCTCCCAGAAGCTGACAGGCTGATAGTATGAATTGTTAACTTGAGTTAAATGGGAATCAGTCAATGATAGGTCAATAAAATGTGTCTACAGAAAGCTTTTATAATCTACAGTAATTGTGGGGTCCTGTCTCTTACAAATTTCAAGATGCCTGACTTCATTTACCAAGAGGTATAGAACATGGTAACCAAGAGAGTGATTTCATCTGCATTTCATTAAGGCAGTAAAAATGATCCATGATACATCAATAAAATAACAGGACCATTAAATCACTCCTGCTCAGCCTGTACACTCCATGGGCTGCAGCTCAATTCAAAACAGCCAGACTGAGGGACATCCTCCCTCCTTACGAGCCTAGGATTTCAAGTGACCTCCTGACTAGCATCTGGCACAATGGCAGCCTCTTGCAGAGTGGAACACTTCCGTCAGTTTTTCCCCACTTTTGTCTTACCTGAAATTTCTTGTCTTAGAAATCCTTTGTAGTTGTGGAGAAAGCAGCTTAAGAGAGGCCGGTTTCTTCCCTTCTGTGTCTGGCTGTATTGGTTTCTTTCCGTTCAAGCCAGTACTTTGTTGTCTTACCTTCTGTGTTGGGGGTTATTTTGCCAGATGTTTTATGCAGAGACAGATAATGAGAGAGCTATTTCTCCAAGGCATTTATAAGGAAGAGGATTAAACTGAAAGTACTAAGACTAAGTTACTCAGTAACTAATCCTGGTATTTATGGAGGTGTGCTAATGGCTTTCTCACATAGAATTTTCCAACCAGAAGAGTTCTTGGAAACATCTTGTAGATCACTGACAAGAATAAGATATAGCTCATGACTGTGAGCCAGTTCGAGAGTATAGGTATGAGAATGTTTATAAAATTATTTTGGGTTCACTGCTTTGAACCCGAGACTGACAATGTATTTGATTACCCATGATACGTCAATAAAGGACAATAAATGCTTTGAGACAAAGTCCTAGTTTACATGATTCTGAGTTCTGTGGACTTAGGTCACGTCCAAGAAAGTAATATTTAAGAACTAATAAGTATTAATGAAGAAAACATGCATTTGATGCATCCTTATGAGAGGTAAAGATTTCTTGACACAGATTATTCTGACTTATTCATACAAATACTTTTACCACACATCCTCAAATAACAGAGTCACTAAACAAAATATGACCAGAAAATGCCTTGTTTCTGTGTACAAAAAAGGAAGTTTCTAAAATGAAGACCGTGTGCAGAAAGCACTCTTGGCCTTCTGACAGTTGCCACCATAGGCTGAGCACTAACCACTCAGAAGACAGGCAGGTCTCCAGGTTTAACTGACACCCAACCAGCCACTTTGCGGGTTCCAGTGTTCAAAGATCTAGAAAGGGGGCTGGAGAGATAGCCTAGCGGTTAAGAGCGCCGACCGCTCTTGCAGAGGACTCGGGTTCGATCCCCAGCACCCACATGGCGGCCGAGAACCATCTGAAACTCCAATTCCAGGAGAACTCCAGTTCCAGGGGAATCTGACACCCTCTTCTGACCTCCACGGCATTG
Source organism: Rhizomys pruinosus (assembly GCA_009823505.1). Classification (NCBI taxonomy): domain Eukaryota; kingdom Metazoa; phylum Chordata; class Mammalia; order Rodentia; family Spalacidae; genus Rhizomys; species Rhizomys pruinosus. Next base: position 1,403,599 of record VZQC01007706.1, on the reverse strand, counting down.
CAGGACATGGGTGCACAGACTTTCATGCAGACGGTACATTCATACACATACAGAAATAAATAAAATAAAAAAAAAGATCTAGAACGAATACCATGATATGTTTATTTTTCTCCTTGTTCTTTCCTTTTTCTTTTTCTTTTTCTTTTTTTTTTTTTTTTTTTTTTTTTTTTTCGGTTCTTTTTGAGGACAGGGTCTCCCTGTAGGCCCAGCTGTCCTGGAAATCATTCTGTAGACCAGGCTGGCCTTGAACTCACAAAGATCTCACCTGCCTCTGCCTCCAAGTGCCAGGATTAAAGGTGTGCACCACACGCCCGGCCCTCTTTTTATTTATTTATTTTTTTTACTATGCTTTTAGTAGTACTTTATCTTTTGATTTTAATTTTTCATAGGGTTTGTTTTAATTCTTTCTTTAACTAACTTTTTACAGTTATTTAGTTTTATTTCCAAATAATTTCTTTACTGAGCAATCATACTTTTTAGTTCTTGCTCTTTCCTCTTCATAACTTTCTTTTTCACTCTTCTTCCCTTTTGAAAAAATTAAACTTGCTTTCCTTTTCTTTGTCCCCTTCCCTATTCCGTCCCCTTATTCATTTTGTAGTCCTAAATTTTATCTCAAATAATATATACATGAATGCTTTGGAGTCAGCATGGCTGAGATACCTGCATATCCAAGTTAAATCTAATATAATGCACAACAGTCAAGTTATGTAAACAGGCTTGATGCTCACCAATAGACGAATTGTAAACAAAAGAGTACAATAGCTTTAGCCAGCCATGTAGAAGAATGAACTGATGTCATTTACAGGAAACTGGGTGGAAATGTAGATCATCCTGTTACATGAAGACAGTATATTCAGTTTTTGTTCATATGTGGTATTAGTTATATATATATTATAATATATATATATATATATATATGTTGACATGGAAGTGGGATGAAGACTCTTTGTGAGAAGCATGTGGGTATAGGGTTAGTCGGAGGGAAACAAAACAAATAATGGAAGGGACAAAAGAAGGACAAATGTCATATGTCCTCTCTGATATTTGAAACCTGAGTTTACACTCACGCATGCACACATGCACACACACAGAACATGTAATCAGAGCAGGTCTATTTTGGAGGACAGATGAGTGAGATGGACTTGGGGACCAGGGTAAACATACAATGATGCACATTTGTTAAAATGTCAGTAACCCATTATTTTGTATGCTTAATAAAAACCTACTAAAAATAAAGATAATTTATAAAAATTTAATGCCATACAGATTTTAAAATAACATCTGTCTCTTCACAGATATTAATAAACCTCACAGTATGGGTTCATGCTACGCATTGCTTATCCATTATGTCGAAGGAGGAAAGTGATTCAGAGAGAGACTGAGTAAAGATTTCTTAGTGTACTTGAATCAATAGGTCTTAATATAAATGACAGGATGCAAGAAATCCAACTGGAGGAAGGCTATGGCAGGGTGCTGATGGGGAAGGGCACAGAGAGGACTAAGATACTGTGTACGAAATACGAAAATTCAATTGAAATATATTTTAAAAGATTGTTATAAAAGTATTCTATTTACTAGCTAGATCTAGACCCCTGTTAGAAATAAATATACCTATACTGTTAAAAGACTTCTTAGTGCCACTGACCTGCACAATGCTGGCAAATTAGCTACATGAGATGCAGAATTGGAAATACATTTGAATAAAACCTCTCCTCTACAACAGAGAGAGAGTCTTCTTTGAGAGAGAGAGAGAGAGAGAGAGAGAGAGAGAGAGAGAAAGAAATGAGAAAGTGTGGAGGGAAGAGATAATATTTTTGAAAGTGAAAGCAGGTCTGAGTTTCTTTGAAGGAGACCTAATGCTGGGAAATCAACTGTTATTTATTTGGCCAGTAGAGTCTATTTATAACCAGCAAAAACAATTCCAGGAACACTTGAATGGTCGGAGCTTAAAGAATTTAAGGGTAATTAAAATTATTTCTTTATTATGTTTAAAAGAGGTCATTGTTTTTTCAGTCGTGTATGTAGCATGTTTCTTTAGAGGTGAGTGAGTCAGATTCCCTACTCTGAACTTATGATTGTAAATCAGAGTCTGCAGAGACTGGGGAAAGCCAGCAGCTGTTTCACAGCCCAAAGCTGTGTGTAAGAAGCTGTGCTGCACTCTAGCAGGCTGGGAACACCATGGCTTTGACAGCCAATGACATACAGACAGTGAATAAATTCACCAAAGACAGCAGAGGCAGGAATAGAGTTGATTAGGGTGAGCAGAGGTACAGCTGCTGCAGGGAAAACAGAAGAGTGGAACTGTCTTCACAGAGCACTCTAAGGCTGGGATTTTATTTCCATGGGTTGGGTTTCTACATGGGCAGGCAGCTGGGTGTCCTGGAATATTGCAGTTGGGTGTTTTGTGGTTGGCAATGGCCTTGAAACAAGGATGGTGTTGCACTGGGCCAGAAATAACTTGGTGGTGGCTCAAGCCTTTAATCCCGACATTCTGGATGCAGAGGCATGTGGATTTCTGTGAGATCAAGGCCAGCCTGGCCAAAAAAAAAAAGAAAAGAAAAGAAAAGAAAATGACTTGACACAATCAATTTTACCAGAGAAGCCCACTCAGACACAAAGTAAGGACAAAGGAAAGTCTCAGTCTGCTGACGACTACATACTAGACCCTCAGTCCTCCAGGGTGTGCAGTATTGAGTCACAGCTGGGAGGTGTTTAGATAGGAAAAGTCATATCCAGGGCTGGAAAGTTTTCGTTCCCAAGCTTAGGGGTGGTAAGTCCCCCTGACAATTCCTATTCTCTAAAAGCCAGCCAAGCATAAAGTACAGAAGCCATGCAGAATAAGCTATTCTAAGCAACCAAGTACATGCTGATCTATTCTCTAAACTCATGTTCCAGTTCAATTGAATTAAAATTTTCTTTTATTCCCATACTTGACTTAAGTTTTAACTACTGGGCTCAGCTGAGGCTTACAGTATGGCATAGCTGTGGGCAATCTTGGCGTGCCTATCATAGTGACGGACTCTTTCTCATGAGGTAACTGCTGTACTCAGAGGGAGCAGTGACCTTGTTTTGAGCTCGGCTTGTTTTGATGCAAAAGCAGAATTGTTGTGAGACTAGAAAGCCTCAGCATAGCCATCAGTTCCACAAGTGTCCCCGCAGACTCCACCCCTACAGTGCAAACTCCTACACAGACACTGCTCCAGGCTCTCAGGAACGCAGGAAGCTTCACCCATGTTTATGTTGCCTGTAATCCGTTCTTCAATTTCTGTTTTTATTTTCTTTTGTTTACAGATGTTTTATTTTTATTCTGAAATTATTAGGATATGTTAATTATATTAATTCAAATGAACGTGATTCACTGCGTGCATGGTCATATCCATCTACCATTGTGCTATTCCACTTTTAACAGTGCCCTCTGCCTCTGGCTTTGCCAGTGCTTAGATACATCTCTCCTGACTTCAGGATCAATTTGTTTGGGTGATGTTTTCACATTTGGTGACTCAGATTGTAAATGTCTCCTCGAAGATCGTGGCTTGGTCCCCAGATGATGATGCTATTGGAAGCTGTGAGAAACTTTACCAGGGGCTGGAGATGGCTCAGTGGTTAAGAGCCCTGGCTGCTCTTGTAGAGGACCTGGCTGGGTTCAGTTCCCAGCACCTACATGGTAGCTAATTACTGTTTATAACTCCAGCTCCAGGGGATCCATTGCCCTTGTCTAACCTTCACGATATGGGTTTACTCACACACATGCAGGCAATATACTCATATACATAAAATAAAAATAATAAATACAATATTTTTAAAAAGAAACTACCAGATGGAGCTTAGTTGACAGAAATAGGTCATAAGAGTGTGCCCTTGAAAGGTACATTGGGACCCCAGCCTCTTCTCTCTCTCTCTCTCTCTCTCTCTCTCTCTCTCTCTCTCTCTCTTTGCTCCCTACCACTGTGAGGTGAGCTGAGCTAATTTCTCTGCTATACGCTTCTCCCGTGATGCTCTGCCTCACCAAATAACCAAGACTGAAACTGTGAGCCAAGATGAATACTTCCTCTGTATAAGCTGGTTATCCTACCTATTTTGTCAGAGCAATAGGAAGTGATTAATATATCACATCTAAGAGTCAATATGTGATATTTATCTTTCTGGGCTGGCTTTTTAACTTAACATTTTTTTCTTTCAGTTCTGTCTATTTTGTGTTAAAATGCAAGATTTCTTTACAGTTGAATAATTTCGATTGTGTATGGAGGGACAGATGGATGGATGGATGGATAAATAGCCATCCATCCATCCATCCAGCCAGACAGATAGATGGATGGCAGATACAAAGACAGACACATAGATAGACTATAATTTCTTTGTCTATCTGTTATACAACCTAAGCTGATTCTATACTTCTATACTTCTGCTACTGTGACTGGTATACTGATAATATGTATATGCAGATGGCTACATTTTCTTTAGATGTATTCCCAAGAGTGGGTCAGCTGGATTTCATGGTAACTCCATTTTTAGTTTTTTTTTTTTTTTGAAAACTCCATATTGTTTTCCCTAGTGGGTGCACTGATTTATAACCCTACAAACAATACATAGGGCTTCCTTCTCTTTCATATCCTGCCAGCCTTCACTAATTTTTCTTTTTCAATAATAGCCATTATTTCTGGAAAGTTATCACTGTGATTTGATTTGTATTTCATCGATGCTGAATTAATAGCATTAAGAGGAGCTAGAGAGATGGCATAGTGGTTAAAAGCACCATCTGTTCTTGCAGAGGACCTGGGTTCAGTTCCCAGCACCTACTTGGTGGCTAACAACAGTCTGTAACTTCTGTTCTGGGAGAATCTGACATCTTCTTCTGACTCTGCAGACACTGCATGACATGGGTGCACTTACACACATGCAGGCAAGACACTAATACACATATGATAAAAATAAAATATTAAAAGTATTTTTAAAAAAGAGGAGCCAATGAAGGACAATGGCAAATGAAGGTCTGAAAGGAGAGACGGGCTCCAGTAAAACAGTGTTGGGATTTCAGTCCTCCATTCTCACAAATGGGTGTTCATCCCAACAGAACTCAGCAAATGTCAGAGTGAAGTGATCCACAGAATGAATGGATGGAAGAGACATTTACAAGGTACCGTACAACAGCTGCAGAATATTTTCTTTCTGTCACCTCATGGGATTCTCTAGAAGTGACAATTTATTTGGTGATAAGTCTTTACAAATTTGAAATATCAAAAACATATCCTTTGTCTTTTTAATCCCAGAATGAACTAGATGAGGGAGGGCACCACAAAGTCTAAGAACCCACTGTGGTTTTTGATTAATTTTTAAAAATTTCAGGTAGTTAAAGATTTATTCTTTGACAATTTCATACATATGTATAGTACATTCCCATCCTCCTGTAATACCTCCACCTGTACTTCTACCCCCAAATCCCCATCCTAGTTTCACATATTTTGTTTTGCTCTTGGTTTACTTTGTGATCTACTGTGTGTAACCAGGGCCACTTATATGGGCATGGATATGGAGGTCAGCATGGGAACAGAAGTCATTTGCTAACTGCTGCATCACTGAAGACAATGGCATCCTTTTCAACAACAGTCCTCAACTGCCAGTATCTCCCTTGTGTGGGGATGGTCCCAGAAGCGACTCCCCTGTTGGCTGGTCACATGGTACCCACAGACAGGAAGCAGAGAGAGATGGATGCTGCTGCTCAGCTTGTTTCCTCCTTTTATTCAATCCAGGACCCCAGCCCTGGGGATGGTGCCACCCACAGCTAAGGTGGAGGGAGCTCCCTGCTTCCGTCAACCCAGTCTAGAAAATCTCTGTCATTCCCAAAGATTTGTCTCCTAGATGGATCTAGATCCTTTCAAGTTGACACTCACTATAAATCATCCAAAGTCTGTACAGTTTTAACACTGATTAAATGTCCAAAGTCCAAGTCTCCTCTGACAAGAGTTAAGGCAATGTCTTAGCTTTAAAAAAAAAAAACAAAAAAACTTTAAAGTTAGCCAGGCATGATGGCGCACACCTGTAATCCCAGCACTCGGGAGGCAGAGGCAGGCACATCTCTGTGAGTTCAAAGCCAGACTGGTCTACAAAATGAGTTCCAGGCCATCTGGGGCTACAGGAAGACCCTGTCTTGAAAACACCAAACAAACAAACAAACAAACCAAAAACCAACTTTGAAGTTTATTGGTACTTATAAAAAACCCTTAGCATATAGAATTATTCAAAGAATGAAAAAAGAACTTAAAATTCAGATTTGCTTGTAAGGTAATAGCTTCTCAAGGAATCACAGGTGGATACCAGCCATTTAAGGACTTATTTTACATTGAAAATATATCTTGAGATAGGATTCAAAAGACTTATAAAAGTAAGTATGAACTCATGACTATGTATAGTGTTCTTATGACTTTAAAAATATGCTTGGTGAATTAAGTTGAACCTTGAGCCAGTATGTCGGGAGAGCCTTGTCTCATGAGAAGTTTATGCAAGAATAGCTGGGGAGTCCTCTCCGGAATCCTGGATCCCACCTGTAGTTTCTCATGGAACACATTGATCTGCTAAGTAGGAGATAATGTTCACGTGCTCATCTTATTGTGCACAAGTGATATATTCTGGCCACTTTATTATTATTCATTGATCTATGAATATTCAGCTGTGACTCTAATGAGTAGGATTATAATCACAGCTTTCTCCATGCCTTTGATCAAATTCAAGTTGATTTTTCTACAAAGTGAAAGATTCGAATCTAATTTTCATTCTTCTGCAGGTGGATATCCAGTTTTGCCAACATAATTTCTTGAATAGACTACCTTTTCAAATGTGTATTTTTTTTCCTCCTTTGCCATGAATTAGGCGAGCATAGCTTTGAGGGTTAAATCCAGGCCATCTATTCTGTTCCATTGGTCTACCTGTGTGTTCTTATGCCAGTACCAAGCTCTCTTTTCACTATAGCTCTGTGGTATAATTTGAGGTCAGGTGTTTTGATGCCTCCAGCTGTGTCTTACTCCATAGGATTGCTCTGGTTATTTGTGATCTTTTGTTGTTCCACATGAATTCTTGGATTTTTTTTTCTAGATCTTTGAAACATAGCATTGGAATTTTGATAGATATTATTTTTAGATTAATTTTGTTTATAGCCATGTTCACAATTAATTCTACCAACCTAGGAGCATGGAGGGTATTTCCATTATCAAACATCTTTGATGCCCTTCTTCAGCGTCTTTAAGTTTCCATTATAGAGGTCTTGTTCTTCTTTGTTTAGGTGTATTCATAGGTACTTCATTTTTATTTGTTTTTATTTATTTATTTATTTATTTTTGGCTAGTTTGAATAGTATTTTTTCCTAATTTCTTTTTCTGAGAGTATATTTTTGGTTTATAAGAAAGTTACTATTTTTTGCCTACAGTGATTTTGTATCCTTTAACTTTCCTGCAAGTGTTTATACAGATATATTTAGGAGTTTTCTAGTAGATTTTAGTAGATTCTAACTGTTTTCTAGTAGATTCTAGTAGGCATGTTTGTGCTGTACTTTCTGGTCTGGAGGAAGCCGGAAGCCTGTTTGTAGACTGCTTTCTGGTCCTGCAGAAGCCAGAGGCCTGTTTGCTTGGTGGTCTCTGCTCCCTAGGCAGGTGATGGTCTGTTTGCACTGTGTGCCTTGGTCCCTCAGAAGCTGGAGGCCTGTGAGGGCGGCACTCTCTGTTTTGAGAAAAGGAGGGTTTGTACTGAGTTCTCTTGTCTTTCGGAAGTGGTAGTTCTGTTTTCCTGGCAGTCTCTGGTCCTGAAGAAGCCCAAGGCTTGGTTGCATGGGGATCTCTGGTCTTGCAGATGCTAGAAGCCTGTTCCTGTTGTGGTCTCTGGTACCACAGAGGCCGACGGCCTGTTCGTTTGGCACTTTCTGTTCCTACACAAGCCAGAGCCCTGTTCAGGTGGCCTCTGGTCTCAGAGAAGCTGGTAGCTGGTTCCTGCTGCAGTTTCTGGTCCCCTGGAGGCTTGAACCCAGTTCCCCCTACAGTATATGCCCTCCCCAAAGCAGGTCTGTTCCCCTGGCGCTTTCTGTGCCTGCAGAAGCCAGAGGCCTGTTCTTGAGGCAGTCTCCGGTCCTGGGGAAGACAGAGTGTTGTTTGCACAGCACTTCCTTGTCTCACATAAGCTGTAGGTCTGTTCCTGGGGTGGTCTCTTGTCCCATAGGCACCCAATCTCTTAACATTGTATTCCTATAAAATAAAAAATGTACATAGTTATAATATACAGTATCCCAGAATAAACCTTCCCTTTCCAATAGAGGAGAATGGGAGTGTAGCAGGGAATAAGCAGACTGAAGCAAGATGGAAACTCGGCAGGGCAAACACAAAACACCACAGCTCCCTGACAGGCTTCTGGGAGAAGTGATGGAATCTGTTGGGTTCTAAAGAGCTTGACCAGCTTTGCCCTCTGGGCTTTACTGCCTGAGGCACACACAGCCTTTCTCTCAGGCTGGTTCCATTCCATGCCTGCTGCTTTCCTCAGTTGATGTCTCACCCCATCTCCAACCTCCCGGGGTTTATAGTGCAACTTAGGCTTCAAAGTCACAGTTTCATGTAGTGGTCTCCGAGGGTCTACTTGATCTGACTCTGCCACAGCTTGCCTGGTCTCAGCAGCTCTCTGAAATTGTGCATCAAGACTCCATGACCCTCCTTACTTTGCATTTTTCATCTCTCCCAAACCAGTATCATATGGATGATACTGAGAAGTTCTGTTGCTAGCTTCAGAGAGAGGCTGGCCCTTGATATCCACAACCCCCCACACACATAATTATGGGTCAAGGGCAAGGAAGGGTCATGAGGGATTAAAGCCGTATGTTTGGGTTGCAAGAGGAACCCAAGCCTAGTAAGGTTGTTTTTCATTATAAGCAAGCAGAGATAGTGTCAGCTTATCTCAGAACATAAAGCTTATTTTTGGGTTACTACTATGTTCCCCAGTATGTAGCATTCTCAAAATAAAGTATGAGAATGAGTGATTTCTGGACAAATGACTATTTCTGTGTTGGATAACTTTAGTTATCAACTTGACATCCCTAGGAGGAGGGAACCTCAAATGAGGAATTTCCTCCATTGGACTTGCCTCTGGCCATTTCCATGGGGGCATATTTTTGATTGTTGAGTGATGTAGGGGGGCAGCTCACTGTGGGGAGTGCCTCACCTGGACAGGTGGGCCTGTGTTGTATAAGAAAGCAGGCTGAACATGGGACAGAGGAGCAATCCAGTAAGCAGTGTCTTGTATCCAGGAAGGGAGCACCAACTATATCCAGGATGGGAGCAGACAGCAAGAAACTTTTCCTAACACTTTCAGTCTCTTACCTTAGTTGATTAATTTTATTCTTTAACACATCAGACTTATTTAAAGACATTTCAATAAGCAGTTCTTCTAGGACCTACTAAAGAAGAACCATACACTTTTGAAAATACGCTATCAATCACAGACAGAAGCTTGTGTGTATTGAACAATTTTGGACATGTGTCTATTATTTCTCTATCACATCAGAATAGTCTTTGATATTTGGAGATATTTGCACTTAACAAAGGAAATATCATATATATGATATAATCACACACACACACACACACACACACACACACACATAAATACAGTCATTTGAGAGAGATGGCAAAAGGCAAGTGAATTCAAATTGACACCCAGGTCTAATCAAGCAGTATCACCATGATTATCTACCAGATAATAAGAACACTAAATTTGTATAGAAAACTGGTTATTACACTCCAGGTTGGGACACACAGTCACTTTAACTCCTGTTATACATGCTAACTCAGACAGACTTAGAAATGAATGGAGAGACTCCTGAGACCCTATCCCCTTCTACTTTAGTTTTAAAATTAATTAATTAGAAATGTGTCTATCTGTATCTGCTCATACACATGTGTGGGTGGTGTAGCTACATATGTTTGTGCATGCATGTAGAGGGGAAAGGTGGATGTCAGATACCTTTCTCAATTTCTTTCCAACTTATTTTTAAGATAAGGTCTCTCTCTAAAACTGGGGCTTGCTGATTTGGTGAGGTTTCTGAGAAAGCCCCAGGAATCCTTCTGTCTCTTCCTGGAAAGCACTGGAATTATTGGTGCGTGTAACTGCTTCCTACTTTTATGTCTGTTTTGTGGATCCAAATTCAGGCCTTCATGCTTGTGCAATGAGAACTTTTCTGACTGGACCACCTCCAAAGTCCATCATCAAGCTCTATGTGAAATGGGACAAATCTGATAAGTTTACATTAGATTGGTCTACCTAGTGTCTCTTTGAAGGTTATGCCTAGAATCCCAAGAACTAGTGGAAAATGTCCTATTCAACTAGGACACAATAAGACCATCCTTTTTTTTTTTTTTAAGAAGACCATCCTTACAAATGCACTAAATACCAGCTCAGAGCCCTAGGGGATAACATTTGTACCCTCCAAGGTCTAACACTACACAGGTACTGTGTGTATTTGTATATTCGCAGGCTTCAGTAGAATCCAAGTGGAAGGTAATGAAACAAGTCACAGCTGGGCTAGAGCCTGAGTTTGGTCCTTTCCTCATGAGGAGCACTGCTGTGAGGAGCACTGCCTGGCCCCACCACACTCACCCTCAGCTTGTACTCCAGCGTCTTCCCCTGCTCCCTCTGAAGTCTCTCCATTTGTCTCCCCATCTTCTCCTGAAGTTGGACAATGTTTCTTTGGAATCTTCTCTCTTGAGAATCCATTCCTTTCTGCTGCCTCTTCTGTTCCTGTCTCAGCAGCTGCTGTTTCTTCTGAGCTGCCTCATTCTTGGTTTGCAAGGCTGTTCCACAGAGGGTTGGAGATGGAAGAAAAGAGTCAAAAGTGAGCTATACTCTCCTGGGTTCAGAGGAAATCTCTGTATATTTAACTGTGCTAGTAGGATCATGATTCTAAACATGATGCAAAGGCAGGGACAGATTGGAATGCATCACCAACACTCCTTACTGTTTGCAGACCTAGGAGAGGTCATGTTCCATAGGAAGAGGAGGCTTCTTGTTTCAGGAGGATTTTCCTATTTATTCATCAGCAAGCTTGGCAGGGATCTCTCCAACTATCCAAGAGTTGAGCTTAACCCTGTACCTGTAAGGGCTCTCTGTCCATCATTCAGGGCTTTGTCTGCCTGCAGGATGGAGTTCTCTATAGCAGCCTGTGACTGAAGGAAGCTCTGGAGGACATCATTTGCCTGGGGACCCAAGAAAGAAAAATATAATGTAAGCAGTCAAGGTTTAGCCTTCTGATGAGGTAGTTATTGTTCAATAAAATAGCTAATCTGACTATAAATTTTGAGTCCTGCTTAAGTTCCCACAGGGTTCTCTTAATTGCATTACCACAGCAAAGGCTATGCTGTTTCCAAACATGAAAACCCTCTGCGGCGGCTTCCCTGCCAGCTCGTCAGCCTCCGTTCCCAATGCTGTTACCCAGCAGCCACCCCAGGCCACAGCTCCAGTCAGATTTATAGGCAGTTCCACGAACACATCTGTTTGCCCATATGTGTACATGTTTTGTCCTCCACATTCGGGGTTGTTCCATCATTCTCACCTAAGACAACATCTACAGACAGTTCAACTCCTGTCCCAGTTCACAACACTAGCTTTTCTAGGCTGCTTTCTAAGTTTATGCTGTTGTTGAGGGATTATTGACAAATAAAAAACTATATATTTAAGTGAACACCATGAGATGTCTTGATTTATTATATACTGTAAAGTCATTATTATAATCAAAGTAATTTTATATCAATTACCTTTAGTGGTTAGCTTTTTATTATAACACTTCTGGTTTACTCTTTTTATATCTATTATTTTTATTTTTGGTGTATGAACATATTGCCTGCATGTGCATAAGTACACTTGTGTTGTGTAATGTCTATGGAGATCAGAAGAAGACATGAAATCCCCTGGACCTGGAATTATGGATGGTTGTTAGCTACTATGTGGATTCTGGGAACCCAGGTCCTCTACAAGAGCAACCAGTGCTCTTAACCACTGAGCCATCTCTCATGCCCACTTGTTTAATCTATTAGTAACTTTTAGGTATACTATTGATTATTTTGATAATACCACTTGGTTTCCAAAATGTTTGTACCTTTTAACTACATATTTTATCAATTGATGTTTCCCTTCCCCTCTATGCTGAGGCCCTTGTAATCATGATTTTACTCTATGTTAATATTAATTTGACTTGGTTTATTGTTGTCATTGTTCTTGATCTCTTGGCCTTTGTCTTTTTACTTCTCTGTATTTTTTATTGGTGCCACTGAAAGTGAAACAGGCAGCTTTTGTTTTTTGTGTCTGGCTTATTATAATTAATACAATGTCCTTTAGATCCATCCATAATCACAATTGGCAGCACCTTTTTAAACCTGAATAGCAATCCATCATGTTGATACGAAATATAGTCTAGATAGATGATCAATAGAATAAACTTAAGTAAGAAAGCTTCATTAATTAATAGTATAAACAGCTTGGTACTGGTGTAAAAACAGATACACAGACCAATGGAACAAATAGAAAGTCAGGAAAGACTGAAATTAGAACTCTTATACTTTACATATAAACAAACTAAAACTGGATTGAAGATTTAAACCTTAGACATGGTACTTTAAAACTCTTAGAATGAAACTTAGGAGAAAAATTCTTTGTCAATGGTCTTTGCAGTGGTTTAAAGTATACATCAGAAACATAGGCAAATAAATAAAGAAGACTGCTAGCAACCAAAAGTTTTCTGCACATCAAAGTCAACAATCAACAAAATGAAAGGTGACCTGGTAAATGAGAGAAAATATTTGCATGTCATATACAAATATGGAAGGTATATGAAATTATAAGGAATTAATATGCAAAGAACATGAAGAAGTCATACAACACATAGGAAAGAAAACATGTTTAAAAATGGGAAAAAGCTCTCTTCAACAGAAGAAATTCAATGGCAACCAGGTATTTGGAAAAGTACTAAACATTACTAATAATCCTCTGTGAAAGACAAAGCAAAAGCGCAATAAGATGCCATCTCACCTTTGTGAGCTACTAGGTTATCTGTAAATGAGATTTCTCCACTCCATGAAAGTGGAAGACAGAGCTACCTAGTTTATATCGTTCTGAGAACTAAATTGGTAATCCAAGTAATGTACCTGAAACAGTCCCTGGTACAGGAAATGAGTGCTGAATGTCTGCTATCTAGGAGGTTTGTCTTCACCATCATTAGAGTATCAGTACATATAACTTACCTTAGATTTATGCAAAGACTCTAACTGGACCCTGTGGGCCAGTTCCACTATCACTCCTCACCTTAACTCCTTTCCTGGGCATCTGCTCATATCGCCACTCAACCTTCCTCTTGGCTTCTATGTAGAGTCTGTACCCTCCAGGAACACAGAAAGCTCCTCTTGAAATGCTTCGCATAAGGTGCCCTGAAAGTTTCTGCAGCTTGACCTGGCAACGCGTGAGGGATGCAGCTTCATTCTGTACCAAGAAATCTTCCTTCCTCTTCTCTATGGTGGCCTGCAGGCCAGGGAGAGGGGAAAAAAGAAGTTTTAAAGGGGGGGCTGGAGAGATGGCCTAGCGGTTAAGAGCGCCGACTGCTCTTACAGAGGACCCGGGTTCGATCCCCAGCACCCATATGGCGGCTGAGAACTGTCTGAAACTCCAGTTCCAGGAGAACTCCAGTTCCAGGGGAATCCGAGACCCTCTTCTGACTGCCGCGGCATTGCATGACATGGGTGTACAGACTTGCATGCAGACAGTACATTCATACACATACAGAAATAATAAAAAAAAAAGAAGTTTTAAAGGAATGTTATGTGGTGAACCTCCTTGAAAAAATGGTCCTACAGTCTTAGAGTGGATTGAGATTGGTTGTTGTGGTGAAGGTGGGGTTCTGAGATCCAATTCTGATGCATGCTGAATGACTTCTAGAAAGCCTGTTAGCTTCTATGGGTTCACACTAATAGCTATGAAACAGAGTTGGAACACGTAACTTGTATAGTTTACTAAAATACTCAAACCTGGGGCTGGAGAGATGGCCTAGCAGTTAAGAGCACCGACTGCTCTTGCAGAGGACCCGGGTTCCATCCCTGGCACTCACATGGCGGCTGAGAACCATCTTTAACTCCAGTTCCAGGGGAATCCGACACCCTTTTCTGACCTCCGAAGCATTGCACAACATGGGTGCACAAACCTACATGCAGACAGCACATTCATACACATAAAAATAAATAAATAAATAAATAAATAAATAAATAAAATACTCAAACCCTAGGAATGAGTAGTACAAAGCTATTTTTTAGCTAAAAGTAAATTTTCCTCTGAGAATGTAGGTTAGTAAGGATGATTTCTTCAGAGATGAGTTAAATGTGCTCTGAACAGTTTTGAACCCTTCATGAAATCTTTCACTGATAATTGGAGTGTATAAGAGTACTGGAATGGATATTTTTTTTGTTTCTTTATGTGTTTTTGTACTTGTAAATTACAATCAAACGGCATTGGCTTAATATGAATTAAAGGATGTTTTTCTTTTGAGACCAAACCCAGATAGACAGACCAGCTTTCAGCAAAGCTGCCTCTGTCCTGGTGAATTAGGACTCTCTCTGTGTCCACACCTGTATCATCCATGAGCTGGTGAATAACATGGATATTAATACTATGATCCTGTTGTATGGTACAGAGTTACTTTAAGAAATGTGAAGCCCCTTGCTGTGTATTACCTAATCACATGAGCCGTTCAATCAATCAGTTTTACCTGAGAATGGCAGAAGGGAAGTCAGAAAGTCTAAAAATAGGAAAATGATCTCATGTATCCTTTCTTTCTTGAGAATGGAGATCTCCTGGGCATGTCTTCACTTTGGAGTGCACTGTACAGAGACGTGCCCTGTGCTACACCTCTGTCTTTAAGAAGTATGAGCTACTTGATTGCATGTTTTCAGGCACCAAACCTATCATAATTTATTTTGTAGCAATAAAAAAAGAAGTACTATCTTTTAGAAAAAGTAGCTTAAAGACTTCAGTTACCCATAAAATTCTAATGAGAAAGATGCAGACCATGAGATTAAAAAGGTAGGGTCTGACAATAAGTGTTAAAAAAAAAAAGAAAACAAAACAAAACAAAAAAGCAGAGAAAGATGCAGCGAAAGTTACCGAAGAATGCATGATCTGGGATGGGTAGGGGTGGGGTGGGGGCGAAGGGAAGGGGATATATGCTGAACTGAATTGGAAAGATGGTATGAAAATACACAAAGCATCATAAAAATAAAAAAAATAAAACAAAAACAAAACAAATGTTTAAACTTAATTTTTTTCCATTTATACAGGGGTAACACACTGTATTAAATATGTAAGATCTTATCTATGTGGGTTTGATTACAGAAACTAATAAAGTATTCTCAAATAAAAAAAAAAAGGTAGGGTCTGGGCTGGAGAGATGGCTCAGTGGTTAAGAGCACTGAACTGCTCTTGCAGAGAACCCAAGTTGAATCCCAGCATCACCATGGTAGCTAGAACCATCTAGGCCAGGGTGGTGGCCGCAACCCTTTATCCCAGACTCGGGAGGCAGAGGCAGGCAGCCTGGATATAATACTGAGTTAAGGCAGCTGTCTATAAAGATGCTCCAGGCCAGCTGGGAGAAAGGGTGACCCTGTCGTCAAAAAAAAAAACCCAAACGCCACAAAACAACGAACAACAACAACAACAACAACACCAACAAAAGGTAGGGTGTAAGCCTCATGTCATGAGGGCAGGGATCTTGAAGGATTCATGCTAAGACACATTACCACCAGCCTCATGTTGGGAGGGCAGGGGTCATGAAGGATTCATGCTAAGACACATTACCACCAGCCTCATGTCAGGAGGGCAGGGGTCATGAAGGATTCATGCTAAGACACATTACCACCAGCCTCATGTCAGGAGGGCAGGGGTCATGAAGGATTCATGCTAAGACACATTACCACCAGCCTCATGTCAGGAGGGCAGGGGTCATGAAGGACTCATGCTAAGACACATTACCACCAGCCTCATGTCAGGAGGGCAGGGGTCATGAAGGACTCATGCTAAGACACATTACCACCAGCCTCATGTCAGGAGGGCAGGGGTCATGAAGAATTCATGCTAAGACACATTACCACCAGCCTCATGTCAGGAGGGCAGGGGTCATGAAGGATTCATGCTGAGACACATTACCACCAGCCTCATGTCAGGAGGGCAGGGGTCATGAAGGATTCATGCTAAGACACATTACCACCAGCCTCATGTCAGGAGGGCAGGGGTCATGAAGGATTCATGCTGAGACACATTACCACCAGCCTCATGTCGGGAGGGCAGGGGTCATGAAGGACTCATGCTAAGACACATTACCACCAGCCTCATGTCAGGAGGGCAGGGATCATGAAGGATTCATGCTAAGACACATTATCACCAGCCTCATGTCAGGAGGGCAGGGGTCATGAAGGATTCATGTTAAGACACATTACCACCAGCCTCTTATGGAATTCCTGCTCATCATCCTTGAAGGAGTGCTCCATGAACACGGCAATGGCTTCCCTCTTGCAGGCTGTGTGCAGGTCCAGCAGTTCCTGGACGGTGTCCGTGGGGAGCCACATGCACCGGACCATTTGCTCATTATAGTGCTCAGCTGCCTTCTGCACAGCCATGGAGTTCTCACGCTGGGCCAGGGTCATCACTGCATTCTCCAAACAAGGCACAGTCCCATTGTTGATGGCATCCACATAGGTCTTCACCAGACTCCCCAGCCCTGAGTGACACGGAGTAAGAAAGAAATAGAAAGTTCTCACTCATTATTTCTATAATATTTGGGGGCTAGTGTTACAAAAAAAAATAACAAAATCCTATTGGTCATAAAGTTTTATTCTCCTCCTTGTTCTGCTTCCTTCTCCTGCTCCTAATTTTTCTGATCCTCTATGAATCAATATCCATTCAATAACATCACCTTTCCCCTATGCACCCTTTCCTTTGTGGATCTCAAGTTCACCATATTAAAAAATTAAATTACCGATTGTCAATAGGAACTTTTAAGGTTTCTTAGAAAAAAAAAACTCTACAATTTAAAGAAAGTCAAGGTTTGTTAGACACAGAAAAATAAATTCCATAATTTTTATGTCTTCATTCCAAAGTAAAATTCAAGTCCTATTGAGAAAAAAAAATCAACAGAAAGTTGAAGATAGCAACATAGACCATGGAACTGGCCATGAACCCATCCCTGCAGAGGAAACACATGTTTACAAGGTCAAATGTCCATGAGTCCTGTCATGTTTAAATTTCTTTCTCAAAAAATTGATTGGAACTTATGGCCTGCTGCCTGTGTTCTAACTGGTGTCAAGTCACAAAAAATCATTTCTATTTTCAAACTAAGAGCTACTCTTGGGACTCCAAGCCATCTTGCCTATGTCTGTCCTTGGCAGTCATTTCCACATGTCTCTTTAGCATATTAGTCTTGTGAGATGTCCTAGACATCAATAAATCTTCATCTACAAAAAGGTTAATTATGGACCTTGTATGTGTGGCATGACTATCTGCTTCTTCATTTTCCTTTATATAAGTAAACAAAGGTTTTTAAGACTTAAAAGAATCATAGCTTCATCACACATCCTAAGCCATAGAGACATGCTATGGACTAAAGAAACTCACGATTTCCGGTGATGGCAATGCCCCCTGTGAGGGTTTTGGTCTTTGCATGGGTGAAGATATAGGAACAGAAATTCTTTGATTCAACCTGAAAATCCCATTCCAGTTGGTTTTCTGGAACTTTTTCAATTTGGGATAATAACTTTCTGTTACTTGTAGGCCGGTCAAAGACAAAACACTTCCGTTCTGGAAAGAAAGATTTGATGCATTCTCTAGACAGGTTGGCATTTTGGACTTCGGGATTTTCTCCTGTAAAAAGAACACTCACTGAAGAGACAGTTGGCGGACAAGGGGATTGACAGTTTTCAAGAATGTGTTGATAAATCTTCCTTCATCCAACTGTACCAACAATTAGCCATTAGCTAATCAGTGGAAGGAACTTCTAGTTCTGAATTAAGATAAACTTGAAGGAAGTATTAGCCTTCTGGAAAGAAATGCTCATCTCAAGGGAGATGATTGGTTTCCTGATCCCTAGCATAGTGTCTGATCGGTAGACTGCTTATTAAGGGTTTGGAGTAACTGATTACTCAAAAAATTTATAAGAAAAACTTTCTGATATTTCAGTCCCAGTTTAGAAATGAGATGTAGCTCCAAATAGGAATATAATGTTGCTGGAGAAAATATATAAGGATGATGATTCCCAAGTGGGTAAAGACAAAGGTTTGAAATCAGAGCAAAATATAGAAAAGCCACTACTATATTTATAAAGTCCTTTAGAACAAACTCCAAATTTAAATTAATCATGCTTTTGGAGACCTCACTAGTTAGTGATTGTATTGGACCTTGACATTGCTTTGTAGAGGCTCTGTTGTGTAATTTATATGTTTAAAATAAATATTTGTTCTAGCCAGATACACATGGCTGGAGAGGTTATAGATCTTAGGGAAATTCCCAAGGCTGTTATATCTCCAGGCTAAGGTAACTTCTTACTAAATGCAAAATAGGTATCCTTATATTTACAGATAAATATCCCAGACACCACTCAATAAAGAAGCTTCTTTCACACTAGGTGAAGACTATTACAGAGTACCACAACTGGTCACACACAGGCATTGTCTGTGAATTGCCGAAGCCCAAGCGGCACATCTACAATGCATCCTCTACACCTAAGGCTCCACAACATAGAACAAGGGGCCATTGTGGCATGAATTAATCTCTTAACTCTCATTATGGTCACTTCCACATGCAACAGAGGTCCAGGAACTCAAACTGTGGAGATTAGGAGTCTACAGAGTGTGGATCCATGTAGATATCTCCTAAAATTAAGCTTCATTCACTCAGGGCTCAGGGACCACTGCGGAAGAGGTGGTAGAAAGAGTTTAAGAGCCAGGGAGGTGACGCATGACCATGTGGAAATAGACTCCTACAGACTCCTGGGACTCTGCTCATATGAACCAACAACAGTGGTGTCAGCATGCAGAAGACACACGCAAACTCAATCAGACAACAACCTAGCATGGAACTGGGGAAAAGGGGATCAGAACCCAGTCTTAGCTGAAGAAATATTTGTGGTTGATTGGTAAGGAAGAACTGGTCTTCTTAAAAGGAGGGACTCTGGATAGGCTGCCTAGAGCTCTTTTGATGAACTTGCACTGAGGGACAGCCAGGGAGATTCAATTTGGCACAATAGGCCTTAACACAAATGACAGAAAGTATGCATTCCAGTGAGGGGTCATGGGAGGGGCCAGTGGAGAAGGGGGTATAAAGGTGATTAAGAGTATGGAGATGTTTTTTATGAAATACATAAAAATTCAATAAAAATTTCTGCAAAAAAGAAAAAAACCACATCATCATTCTCCAATTTTGCCTAATAATTTGGTGCAATTGCACTCCAATCTTCTACCTGTGCCATGGTAGATATTACTCAAGGTTGGAGGTATTAATTTCTATCCAAAATGTCATGTGTCTACTACTTTTCCCTAGGACAATGGTATATTATCTTGCACATGTTCTTTTGTTAACAGATATTTTTAAATTTATTTATTATTTTTATTTTATATGTGAGTATATTGCCTGCATGTATGTAAGTGCACCTATGTTGTGCAATCCTTGGAGAGGTCAGAGGAAGCAATGGATCCTCTGGAACTGGAGTTACAGATGTTTGTTAGCTACCATGTGGGTGCTGGGAATTGAACTGGGTCCTCTGCAAGAGCACTAACCACTAAGCAACCTCTTCAGACCCCAGATACTTGGTTTTTCCATGTATCACTATGGGCCAGAAATCATAGACATGGAATTTAGTGAAACAGCTAGGTGCTCTGTTCTCCCCAAATTTATATTTTATTTTTAAACATTTATTAGACTTATTTGTGTATGTATGAGTGTGTTGCCTGTGTGTATATAGGTGCACCTATGCATGTAATGCCTGAAGAGTCTAAAAGAGGGAATTGAATTCCCTGGAATTAGGGTTGCAGACAGTTGTTAGAACCCATGTCCTCTCCAAGAGCAGCCAGTGCTCCTAAGTGTTGAACCATCTCTCCAGCCCCCCCCAATCATATTTTAAAAAGTGAAGCCCATTGTAATAGTATTAAGATGTAGGGTCTTGTGGAGCTAATCGTGCCATGAGGTTTCAACCCTCGCTAATATAATCCTTGTCTCTTATAAACAAAAGTGTTGTATATTCCTATTGGGATGTGAGGACATAATCATAAGGCACCATTGAAAAAAGACTTTATTTTTAAGTTATGTGTTTGAGTATTTTGGCTGAATCTAAGTGTATCACACATGCTGTGCCCACTGGAGGCCAAAAGACAGAGGTGCATCCTTTGACTAGAGTTATAGATCCCCATGAGTCACTTGTGAATTGAATCCAGCTCTCTAAAAAACAAGCATTGCACTAAACTATGGAGTCATCTTTCTGGCACCTTTTCTGAAGAAGATGGGTTGAATTCATGAGACAATGAATCCTTGACCTCTGTGATCTTGAATTGCCTACTCTACAGAACTGTGATTATTAACTTTAGGCTTCTTTGTACTTAGAAAAGGGACTTTTGCTTTTTGAACTATCAAAAGACCTCATCAATATCTAAGATAACTAAAAATAATAAAATTTGTAAATAAATAAAATTTGTTCAATGAATAGCCAAATGAAGGAATAAAAATGGATGTTGAGTTGGGTAGTTTTTTCAATGTAACACAAACTGGAAGCATCTGGGACAAGGGGACTGAGCATAAATTGACAAATTTCCTCTCCCAGATTGTCCTATGGGCATGTCTGTAGGGAATTTTCTTGATTCCTGATTGATGTGGGAGGGCTCAGCCCACTGCCCTGGCAGGGAGCCCTAAACTGAGCAAGCCAGAGGAAGTAAGCCAATAAACAACCTGCTTCCTTGTTCTCTGCTTTGGTTTATTCCTCCATGTTTCTGCCTTGGGTTTCTGCTTTGGTTTCCATGGATGATGGACTATGATATGGAAGCCAAATAAACTCTTTCCTCCCCAAGTTGCTATTGGTCAGAGTCTTTTATCACAGCAACAGAGAAAAACTAAAACCGACTGACTCCATGTGTCAATATTATTTATTAATATAGTTCATGTAATAAATATATAATATTGACAAGGCAATGTTGTGTAAGAGTTTAGGATGAAAAAGGAAAGACTGGCAACATTATTAGTGACACGTGTTTGATGGCCCCTCAGAAAATATCCATGCCTTCCTATTTAGGCTTATAAACATACTCAATGGAAAATGTTTTAAAATAGGTCACTAGATTTCTTTTGTATCTTGGGTTTTTGCCACTTCTTGTTTGAGGAGCTACTTTTCTCAAAACAGACTATGAAGAACAGCTAAATTAATAAAAGAAAAACACGTAACCAAGACTTAGGAAGTGAGAGCATATATTGTAATCCCCAGTTTTATGTTTGTATAGTGCTCATTGGTCTAAATACTTGGTACGACATGTCCCTATGGTGACATGAGTTTAAATCTTAGCTTCTGAAGATTTTCAAATAATAAAAACTCAAAATAAGGCCACCCGTGGGACTGGAGAGATGGCCTACCAGTTAAGAGTGCTGACTGCTCTTGCAGAGGACCCGGGTTTGATCCCAGCACCCACATGGCGGCTGAGAACCGTCTGTAACTCCAATTCCAGGAGAACTCCAGTTCCAGGGGAATCCGACGCCCTCTTCTGAACCTCCTCGGCATTGCACGACACGGGTGCACAAACCTACATGCAGACAGTACATTCATACACATAAAAAATAAATAAATAAAATAAAAAAATATGGCCACCACTATCATCAGTCCCCACTAACACGGGTTTCAATCCAGTCTCAAGGATCTATGTCAAGTCCTGAACAAGGTTTAGTTGTTTTCTCCTCCCTGTTGAACCTTCCCCCACCCAGGCCAGGCTCTGATACCTGGCAACAGCTTCAGCGCATTCTCCAGGTACTCATCCTCTGTGATGGGCCATCCATTTAGCTTCAACTCCAGAGAGAAATCCCGAACGGTCCAGACAAAATCTGGAAAGAAACTCACAAACCCACTGGAGTCCCCTACTTCATCATGGCTGGGGCTGGATTTTGCCCGAATTAGCTGTGTTAGTTCAGTCACATAGCTGGCATTTTAGCTAAGGATATGAGACAAAATAACTTCCAGAACTCAGTTAGAAGCAAGTACAATAAACCTTCTTTGTGTATTCTAACTCAATCAGGACAGGCAAATTAGAGCCAAAAGAAGTAATCAGTTGCTATCCTCCTAAACTCAATGAATCATGGAAATTCAGACCCAGAAAGGATACTGCAGCTGCTCCAGGGACTTGTTGTTAATGGTTCCCATGCTGTTGTAGACAAAGGTGCTGCTTAGAAGCACAGCCAGGGCGAAGATCCACGAGTCATTCTTAGGGTCCCCCTAGAAGACACGTGAGAACAAGGGATTAGGAGTCTAACATTAATTCATAATTCATTTGTTTATTTGGTTGCTCACCTGTGCTTTCAGGTATACTATTGCTGAATCTGAGAGAAATAAGAAAATTCAAAGGGAATGCCAAATTCAACTGAGTATTAGTATTTACATTGATCCCTAACAGGACATTAGCTTGTGAAGCTACTAATGTGACTGATAGTGCTGGAGATAGCCCAGTGGCGTTGAGATTGAGTAGCATATGCGAGGTGTGGGTTTGGTTTCCAGAACTGGAGGAGAAAGGGGATGAGAAAAAAGAGGAGAAGGAGGGGGAGGGGGAGGAGGAAGAGGAGGAGGAGGAGGAGGAGGAGGAGGAGAAGAAGGAGGAGGAGGAGGAGGACAACATCTTCAATGTATATAAAACAATTCCCAAGTGCCTGGAACATAGTAGACATCCAGAAATAAGTGAAAAAGTACTCCTTAATAAATTTCATCTTGACTGTAAATATACTAGGAGTACAAATGCTATTCAGTTAAATTGGGCAAGTCTTCACTGAGCCTCTGGCAAAGTGTGAGACCCCATTTGGTTTTCTGGATATTCACTTCCATATGGCTGCCCTCATGAAGATGACTTTCTACAGCACCAAATAAACATGTCAGCATACAAATACAACCACACAATGATCATCTCTGCTGGAGTAGAACCAGAATTATAAAGTAACAAAGAAACTGGGGTATGAAGGTCCATAGAGGTGAATAGAGCAAGCCATCCTTGCATTGCAGAAGATTGCGCCTCACCTTTTCCACATCGCCCAGGCCCTCAGTGTCCAGGAGGACCAGGGTGTGGTTAGGCTTGGTGGGGTGGGGCACGCACCACATCCAGATGCCCTTGGTTTCAGACTGCACGGTGGAGCCCAGGGCGAAGCCTGAAGGAAAGAGAAGAAACAACAATGGTCAGGGCAGGAAGACCCAGCTTTGTTAGAGCGGTGAGAATGTTTAACAAATGGCAAGGCGAGGATCTGATGCTATTCACCAGAATTTAGTCTTTACATACACATCAAAGACTTTCCCAAGAAACATTTTGTGGCCAATATCCACCTCATTCTTTCAAATGCTCAAGCTGTGATATATTTTACAGCATTAGTTTAAACTCTATTAACTGTGTGTTTCATCTGACCCTGAAGAGCTCCCATGTTCTTTGGATTCCAGTAGAGTTGAAGCATTAGAAGTACTAGAAATGACTACCTAGCAGCTTGTGTTCCTGCAGCTTCCGTCCTGGAGACTACCCGGTTCCAGGGGCTTATTCCTCTACTTCAGGTCACATCCTTCCGCGTTGCTCCATCCACTAGTTCTTTTGTTTCATACTGACATTCATTCTTGCTTGCCTCTTTAGAGTTAAGGCTAACACACCTACCTGGCCATTCCTATACCTTTGGTTCCCTTTGCTCTCTCTATGCCCTGCAAGCAGTAACTCCATGCAGTGTTCCTCATTACCCATAAGGGATGCTATAATTTGGATCTGGAATATTCCCAAGGAGCCCATTTGTTAATGGTTTTGTCAATGGAATGTTGAAATGAAAATTAGTGCAAACTTTTAAGTGGTGAGGACAAATAGGAGATCTTTGTATTTGGGGGTTCCTGTAGGGTTCTAGTTTCTCTATCTCTGTCTTATTTTTCTGCCTAATTCCTGGCTTCTAAACAAGTGAGCAATATAGCTATGTCATATGTTCCCTGCTATGACATGTGGCTTCCACCAGGGCCAAAAGCACTGGGTCCAATTAACCAGGATATAAAATTTTCAGCACTGTGAACTAAAAAAACCCAATACTACTATTGTAACTGACATATCCAGTGCATTGTGCATGGTGATGAAAAGCTGACCGACACAGAGAATCTTCCATATCCTGCCAGGATCTAGATGGGTACATTAGTTATGATTATTGGAGGTTTTTTTATTATTATTATTATTTGTTTATTTTTAAGGGATTCTACAATATAATAACACAGTTGTTTGCAGATAACATTGATGTTACTCAGTTTGCTATACACTTAGGTAATTGGTGCATTTTGCAAGTATCTATGTCCAAATTTTGATCAACCCAAGGTTCCCATAGTCCAGTTGGAGAAGCTTATATGCACAGGCATGTTGATCAATTAGGAGTCCAGACTATATTCCTGTAGTTTCATGATTCACCCCTATTGTAGGAGGCGTGGTAGAATGTAAGGGCTGGAGGTTTTTTTTAAATCCTTTTTTCCTCCCTTACCGTGTTCTTTTCCTCACTCCTCTTTAAGAAAATTGTAAGCTCCTGCTCAATGCCTTATCAGTCGGATATAACTAAAGGGAAAGAAGGGAGGACACACGGATCTGTTGTCCTTTCTTTTCAAAAGCTTAAGCCCACAGTATCACTCCCAGGAGCCAAGGGATGCCATGTTGTGTCAAACTGTCTAAAACTTTGCCCATCTGCTGCTATATTGACTATTTCATTCCTGTTAGGTTGGGGCCAGGGCAAAAAGTCAAGATGCAATAGACCAGAAGAACCCTCCCTTGTTTTCCAGTCAGGCCGGATTCCCACCAGACCTCTGGACCTGAGACCCACCTCCAGATCTGACCCCCTGCCCTCCCTGAGCCTTCAACCCTCAGGTCTGGGACATTTCCACTCTAGTAATTGCCTCTCACCACCTGCCAGACCTGATATACCTCAAGGACTCCACCTCTTTTCCTTTCAGCCTTCAGTTTCCTATTTTTGAAACCCACTGCCATGGGCTCAAGCCTACCATTACCTGCCTCCTATCTCCACTAACTAACCCTGCAACACCCCCATTCTTCCAGTTCGTAAGCCCTCTGGCACCTACTGTCTAGTTCAGGTCCTCTGCCCTAAACCTCAATCTCCCACTTCACTGTCCTGTCCTTATTTACTGTGACCTTCATACTTCCTTTTGCCTTCACACAGGAGGACCTGGAAATCAGGTCTGCAGCCAAGCCTCAGACCGAGATCTCTCCTCTGTTGACTCTGGTCATAACGTACTCTTCTAGTCTCATCAGGCTGAATCAACGCCATATGAGACCTACAGCCTCCAGAGACAGCAGACTGTGTCCTCTCTTTTCTGGGATTGGTGGGCTTCTTCCATCACTGGATCCCTAATTTTGCTGTTACAGCTAAACCCTTGTACCACACAGCTAAGGAGACCCCAACAGGGCCTCTCTCCCACCCCAACATTGTCCCTGTAAAGATACTGGTGAGCTTTAAGGACTTGTGAGGAGGTATGAGTGGGTCTCTTCCTTGTTCATAATGTTTTACTTCTTGATCTAGATAGTAAATACATGATGCTCACTTCTTGTTTTATAATTTTATTGTCAATATTTGCTTTATAGCCTCTCTGTGTTACAATTTGCATATTACAAATGTTTAGATAAAGAAAGGGGAAATGTGCCAAGCATGGTGGCACACTCCTTTAATCCCAGCACTCAGGAGGCAGAGGCAGGTGGATCTCTGGGAGACTGAACCCGGCCTGGTCTACACAGTGAATTCCAGACTAGCTGGGGCTACAGGGATACCTTGTCTCAAAAACAAAAGAAAGGGGTAATAATTCATAAACTATTTGCTGTGGTGAATTAAGTCAGTCTCAAAAAGACAAATATCTTTTATTCTCTTATTTTGAGGTCCTATATATTATAGACACATAAACTCGTATATGTCTAGTTGACATAAAAGTGGAAGGAAAACCACATAGAGGAACACAGGGAAATTGGGGGAAGGGAGGGGAAGCAAGGAGAGGAGGAAGGGCTGGGGGAGGTGCTCAGCCTGCATCACACGAATGCATGAAAGTGGTTGTATCTAACGTGATATAATAAAATAACAAAATAAGTTTCAAAAAAAGGTTTGCCAGCCTTCCTCCACGGTCTCTACTTCAGCTCCCGCCTTGGCTTCCCTCCACCATGGGCTGTAACCTGTAAGGTAGAAAAACCCTTTCCTCTCCTACCCCACTCCCAAAGATTTGTCATGGAAGAGCAAAACCAAAACAACAAAACAAAGACAGAACGAAACCAAACTTACAAAGACTAGATAGATGGTCACTCAGTTTCAATGCTCGATACACAGTTAGCCCACCATGCACCTTTCAGTCCATCCATTTTTTTCAAACAATGAAACAGTATTTGTGGGCCAGGAGCAATGTGCACATGGCTTAGGCAAGGGTACAGGAGGAGAGGGAGCACATGGTAGTGGTCAGCTGCTGAACCCAGGAGAGCGGATGGGATCTAGAGGAATGTTGAGGAACTAGCAATATAAAAGAGTGGTTTCTCACATATGTTAAGTTATAAATTTGATAAGAATGAGGTTTTATTCAGTGTCAGGATGAGGCTCTTCCTTAACCTGACCCTAGAAAGGTGTGATCAGCTTCCCTTGCCACTAGTTCAAGCAAATAAATAGTCCCTATCCCAGAAAGTCACTCACCTTGGTTTTTTCCTGCAAGACGATTCATGAGGTAGGACTTTCCTGTGCGATACAAACCAACAATGGCCACCACCACCAAAGGCTGAGATATCTTGTCAAGAATCTGTATGGCTTCAGGATTCACCAGCAGTTGCTCTTTCCAGTTTCCCACCAGACAGATGGGTGCCTTCATGGTGGATTCAGATGCCATGGCAATCTGTAACTCAGAACAGTGGAAATCATAGCCTGGAGGTCAGCTCTCTTGGTGATTCAAGGCAGGGACATATCAGCTTTGTGTTTATGGAACAAGTTGTGCTGGACAGATTTTGTTGTCAACTTGACACACCTAGGTTGAGGGAGCCTCTGTTGGGGAATTGTCTCCATTTGACTGGCCTGTGGCCAGGTCTGTGGGCCATTTTCTTTGATTGTTGAGTGATGTGGGAGGATCTAGCCCACTATGGGCAGTGCCACCCCTGGACAGGTTCTGTATTGTACAAGAAACCAGGCTGAGCATGGGCCAGGGGAGCAAGCCAGTAAGCACTGTTCATCCATGGCCTGTTCTTCAGCTCCTTACTCCAGATTCCTTCCTGGACTTCCCCTGATGATGGGCTGTGCTGTAAGCCAAATAGATCCTTTCTTCCCCAAGTGGTTTTGGTCAGTGTTTTCATCACAACAGGAAAGCTAACTAGAACATGCATACATTTTGTATGTTTCTATGGGGAAAATTGGCTTATTTTTTCAAAACCTGCTACCACAGGTACAATATGTTATGATCTTTATCAGCACTATAAGAAACCATTGGCTGACTTTTCAAAGAATAGCATGAGAAAAGCAAATCACTGACAGACAGCCCTGAAAGGAGTTTTGGAGAAAGTGGAGGCAAAATACAATGCGGAAGTTGAAAAGTTGTATAAAATTTCCAGGTATTCCACAATAATTTGAAGTCTCGCTCATGGTGTGACTGTTTACTGAATACCTGCCATGTGCTTGGTGTTCTTTATATAGGAGTCAACAAAATAGATGTAAATTTCTGCTCACAGATCTTGATTCACATGGGATAGTAAGCCAGAGAAGATGATGACGATAGACAGACAGACACACCAGACACACAGACAGAGAAGGCAATAGTAAGTTCTTAGAGGAAAATAAGCAAGCGACATGGTGGGGACTTTGGGTGAATTCTGCTATGGTCAGCCTTCCCCCAGGGGACAAGATGACGCATCTGAGCAACTGATGAGGACGGTGCTGCAGTCAGGAAAACACGGGGGCGGAAGGAAGCAGGCCGGGAGAAGGACGCAACAGGGCGCCTCCTTAGGGCTAAGTTTAGCTCTTCTGCCCATACAAGGTTTCCTCCTGAAGTTTCCACTGCTGGAATTGGGATGCTTTCACTTCTCAGCCTTCCAAGCAGGGCTCTTTGCTGAAAAGAAGGGGTTAAAAGATCCTGCCTGGATCAGTAGCACACACCCTGGGAACATTGAAGGTGGGAGTGACAGAGCAGTGCTCAGAAGCCTAGCTCGAAGCCACCTCCAGACCACCTGGGGCCTTAAGGCCCCCTCACAGCGCTGGCTCCAACTGGAGCCGCTTGCTGGGTCTGCTGCTTTGAGTTTGCAATCACTAAAAGTACTGTGTGCCAGCAGGAGAGGGGGGTGCAGGGAGGTGGAGGGAGGGGGTGGAGGGAGGTGGAGGGGGGTGGACAGGGTGGAGGGAGGGGGTGCAGGGAGGTGGAGGGGTTGGACAGGGTGCAGGGAGGGGGTGGAGGGAGGTGGAAGGGGGTCAGTGGGTGGGAGAGTATACAGATGAGATAAATTGAGAGAAATGTCCCTGCATACTCACCAGGTGCTGGGTCTTCAATCTGCAGGGAACAAGTTCTTGGCTACTTTGGCTCACTGTTCTTTCTCTTGAACATCCTCTGTCCTCAGAAGTTACAAATTAACAGCCCAAGACAAGTCAACATGAAGCGAACTGGAAATTGAAACTACAGTGCTTTTCAGATGAATCAGCAGCTGAAAGCTTAGCACCGGATTTAACTCAGGAAAAAAAACAACAACCCACTTTCCTATTTTTGCGAGTGTATGAGGGAAACTGAAACTGAAGTCATGGCCTGACATGAACCTGCCTCGTTTAGTGAGTCAAAGATGAACACTCAATCCTGGGTATTGTAGCCTACTTATAACTTAAAGCAGTTTTCCATTTTTAAAAATGCCCATCTGCTGTCAGCTACCTATTCTGTTCTGTTATTTTTTTCTTTTTTTTTTCTTTTTTGGTCTTTTTGAGACAGGGTCTCCCTGTAGCCCCAGCTGCCCTGAAACTCCCTATGTAGACCAGGATGGCACAAAGATCCGCCTGCCTCTGCCTGGGATTAAATTCGTGCGCCACCACACCCTGCTTCTGTTCTGTTCTTTAACCAAAGCTCTCACCACAGCAGTGGTGAGGACTGTGGACAAAGCTGGAGTTTCTAGAGCAGCCCTCTTGTTAAGGAGAGCGTGTGAGCCTGCCAGCCGAGCTGTGGGCTCTGGGTGCTTCCTTTGTGCCCTGGATGACAGGCACCCAGAGAGCTTCCCTCACACTGGGGAAGTGCTCAACTACTCTTTTTCTTTTTAAAATTTTTTTATTAATTTTATTTATTTCTGTATGTGTATGAATGTACTGAACTACTCTTTTTCTTTCAGGCCAAGACACCTTTGTAATCTTCAAATTCTAATGCAAGCTGCACCCAAATGTAGAACTTTTGTGTTCTGACATAAAAATTCAAGTAGAAAATTGTGCTCTATAAAACTCCCTTTTTGCACTAAGTTATTTAAAAGTTTGAGTATTTACACTGAGCATGATGGGCTTGTGTCTATAGCAGGTGGCAAGAGGAGGATCAGGACTTTAAGGCTATCCTGAGCTGCATAGAAAGCTTAAAGGCAGCCATGGCTCTATGACACTTTGTCTCAAACAATTACATATCTATATATCTATATATCTATATATCTATATATATATATCTTACATACAGATATATTACACAAATGTGTATATGTGCACTATCATTAGCTAGGGTACAGCACAGGGCAGGGGGCTGCAAGAGCCCTTTCCATTAGGGTGAATTGCTTAGTGTGCACATTCCTAGTACGTGGTTTACAATGTGTAAATTAGAACAGTCCAGATTTCCCCTGTACAGTCTGTGGAGGTTGGTGAGAGCCACTGTGGGTGCAACTTCCAATTGAGCAATCTTTGCCTTGCAGATAGGGCAGTGTAAACGAGGGCAGTCGTGTTTGATTGAAGTTCAGTCCAGGGCAGAGGTTGGAGTCTCCCAGCCTGCAGCTGTCACTGCGCAGCACGCTAAGGGTAGAGTTTGACAAGAGGGGAGGCTTGTTTGAGAATTCCAGATCAGGCTTTCAAAAATTCCCTTATGAGATTCTGTGTTGGTTCTTGTACTTTTTTATTAATGGACTTCCTTCCACAAGGTAGGCAGGTAGATGATAGATAGATGTAGCTGTACATGTATATTTATACTGAAAGTCCGTAAATCCTCCAAATAGTCTGAATTATTTCTGTTTCTAAGAACTTTTTACATGGACCAGGGAAACTCAACTCTCATAGAATAAACTTAGAAGTAAATAATGTCACTTAAGGTTTTATGAAAGCATGTGTGCAGGTTCTCAGACTCCATGGAGTTGGGCATTCTGCAACCCTGTTGAGGTCTTGTGTGCACTGGAATTTTAATCTGCTCATGGAAGTATTCCTCATTTCCTTAGACTCTGACATTTCGATTTTTAAAATAGTCTGTGTATGTGTGTGTGTATAGTTTGCAAGTCTCTCTCTCTCTCTCTCTCTCTCTCTCTCTCTCTCTGTGCGTGTGTGTGTGTGATGAGCATGTGAGTGTGAGCATTTGCACGCTATAGTGTGAGTAGACAGGTCAGGAAACATCCTCAGGTGTAGGTCCTCACCTCTAACCTGGTTAGAGACAAAGCCTCTCTCCTTTGCAGCATTTTCTAGCCTAGCTGGCCTGTGAGTTTCCAGGGAGTCTCCTGTCTCCACCTCCTATCTCACCATAGCTTCACAGAGACCAGAGAGTTCATGTGGGCCCAGGTGAAATCAGGATCTCATGGGTGAGTGTCCAAAGCAGACTTGGACATGGTTCAAAAAGGCCAAGAAGAATAGAAAAAAGGCTTCGTGGGGGCTGGAGAGATGGCCTAGCGGTTAAGAGCTCGGACCGCTCTTACAGAAGACCCGGGTTCGATCCCCAGCACCCACATGGCGGCCGAGAGCCATCTGAAACTCCAATTCCAGGAGAACTCCAGTTCCAGGGGAATCTGAGACCCTCTTCTGACCGCGGCATCGCACGACATGGGTGCACAGACTTGCATGCAGACAGTACATTCATACACATACAGAAATAAATAAAATTAATAAAAAAAAAGAAAAAAGAAAAAAGGCTTCGTGGAAACAACTTCGTTTTTCAATATGGAGAACATCATTCCTTCATCCCTGTGAATCGGTGAGAGCATCTTCAGGTCCCATTGCCTGGCCCTAGTACTAGACTGCTAGTTAGTACTCTAGTTGGGTGCTTCAGTGCCCAACCTACATAGTAAGATAATCAAGAGCAATTACCCTGGTGTAGGAAACGGAGGACCATAACAGCCAGATTATGACATAGATATCCAACATAAGCCAAGCTGGCTCATGGAAGACAGACAGAGGGGTGAGTCAACACAAAATAGCTGACACTGGATGTCTGGACACCCCAGAAGGAAACAGTGATGTGATCTGGTATAGAACTATTTGTGACAGAGTGCCACCTTTGTGTGATTCTGTATAAATATGTCCTTGAGGTCAGAGGCCTGAGTCTTCCACCTTCACCATCCTGCTGGTCCCCGTGCATATCTGCCTGTAGGTCTGTGTGCCTTCCTTCATGCAACCTGCGCCAGGTTATATATATAAAAATGCCTGTATCGGGCTGGAGAGATGGCCTAGCGGTTAAGAGTGCTGACCGCTCTTGCAGAGGACCCAGGTTCGAACCCCAGCATCCACATGGCGGCCGAGAGCCATCTGAAACTCCAATTCCAGGAGAACTCCAGTTCCAGGGGAATCGACACCCTCTTCTGATCTCTGCAGCATTGCACGACAGGGGTGCACAGACTTGCATGCAGACAGTACATTCATACACACACAGAAATAAATAAAATTAATTAAAAAAATTTAAAATAAATTAAAAAAATAAAAAATAAATTAAAAAATGCCTGTATCATAAAAATATCTACAACTAAACTTGACAGTTACCAGGATTCCAGAGTAGCAGCAACAGGTTCTAGATACCTGTGTGCATATTCTTTTAACTGTCCCTACTTATTGCTGGTTAGGTTGAAGTCCTTGTGTAATAGATAAGATTCCACATGTTGTGTTCATAGGTTTCTTGATCTTAAAGACACGATTATTTCTTCCTCACTGAATTAACAATATAGCCCATGTGACATTATATAACTGAATTTTGAGTGCTATGGACAGAATTCTTGCCTTATATTTAGTTCCAGATCCAGTCAAGCTGACAGCCAATGTTAACCTGGTTTATCTTTCTATCTATCCATGCATATAATATTTTATGTATAAAATGAAAGGATCATGTAACCTTGAACATGCCTACTTCTGCATGTATTCTTTAATTTTATTTCATTTTTGAACATATCATATGTGAGTCCACTGTATTTACATCATTTCACTTCTCCCTCTCCACATTCCAAGTCCTCCCACATGTCCTTGCTTGAATCTCTCTTGAATCATGACTTCTTCTAAATGGATTACTTTGACATTTATATATAATATGTGCACATATAAATATTCATATACATATATTCAACACACATGCATATATATATATATATATATATATATCACTGAATCCATTTAGTTTTTCTCATATGTGCATGTATTTAGGGCTGACCACTTGGGATTGGATAATGTATCAGGAAGCTCAACCCTGGAGAAAACTCACTCTGCAGTCATTTACTGCCTATAGTTCTTTATCTAGCACTAGAGCCTTGTGAAATCTCCCCCCCCCACACACACACATTGGCATGTTAACTGGCATGGTCATTATGCAGGTCTTGTTTAGGATACCATATTGTAGAGATTTTATGAGTGTAGTAACTGTCATATCTAAAAGACTCTATCTTGCAGCAGGCATTCTGTTCCTCTGGCACTTACAGTCTTTCAACCCTCATTCTGCGATGTTTCGTGAGCCTTGAGCATAGGGTTCTGTTGTAGATCTACCAATTGGGACCCAGCTCCCCATGATAACTTACTCTCTGCATTTTGATCAGTTGTAGATCTCTGTAGCATCCTCCATCTGCTGCAAAAGTAAGCTGCTTAGATGAAAGGAGTACTTACCTGGATGTAAGGGTTTAGAATACAGTTAGAAGGTATATTGATTTAATAAAATTGGAGAAATAGAATCTCTTCTAGGATCTATGACCTCTCCAACCACAGGTAGCTGTCTAGGTTTACAGTACCAGGCATGAGCTCTTGTCTATTGAGTGGGCCTTAAATCCAACTTGACAGCTGTTGGCTACCCCTAAGCTATGAGTGCCATTATTGCATCACTGGGCATATCTTGTGGGGCTGGTCATTGTGGTTAACAAGCTTACAGCTAGGTAGGACTATTGATTACTTTTTCCTTTCGCAGCTTCCATGGTACCTTCTGATACTAAGAGAGCTAGGCCTCAGAGAAGAAGCTTCCAGGTCAGTATCAGGTCAATTCCTCCAAGTCCTGTGCTGAAAGTGTTTGGAGTCTTCGGCAATAGGGTCTTCACCTTAAGTTAGGGGAAACAACCAAGGGCAATGGCAACAACCTATATTGTTTTGGAGAGCTCTGGTCTACCCTGGCCAACAACTGTAAGGGAGGTTCCCTTGCCTGGTACTGGGGTTGTTAGATAGTCCATGGCTCTTGGAGGAAGTATTGTAGTCCCATGTTTAGTTTCATAATACATATAAAAATACATATACATTGTGTGTGAACATATGTATTGTTTGAGACAGGCTCTCCCTATAGCCCTACCTGGTTTGGAACTTACTATGTAGAGCAGACCAGCCTTGAAATCAGAGAACTCATCTGCCTGCCTCTGCCTGCCTCTGCCTCCTGAGTGCTAGGATTAGTGGCATGCACCTTCACCCTGATTTCCCCCATAGCTATACTAAGTTGCACTCCCCCAGCACTAAGTTGTATTTCTCTTCCTCCACATCTTCTCTACACATTTTGTCAGCTATCTCCTAGACAGCCATTCTGACCGCAGTGAGGAGATATCTCAAAATAGTTTTTTTTTCCCCTGATGACTTGGGATGTTAAATTTTTTGGGGGAAAGGGATGTTGAATATTTTTTAAGAAGCCATTGCCTGACAATTTGAGATTCTTTTTCTGAAAACTGTCTATTCAATTTTTTAGTCCATTTATTGATGGGTTTTATTTCCTTGGTATTTCATTTCTGAAGTTCTATTTACAGCGGGCAAAGGTTTTCTCCCATTTTGTTGGCTCTCTATGTGCTCTGCTAATAGTTCATCTTTTGATACCTGGGGCTAGTGTGTATGCTATAGATATTCTGCTCAGAAAATTCTTACCTATTCCAATGTCCTAAAGAGTATCCTTTGTGTTTTCATTGGGGAGTTTCAGGGTTTCTGGTTTTAAATAAAATTTTTATCTATTTTGAATTTATTTTTATTCATGGTGACAAATGTGAATCTAATTTCATTCTTCCACAGGTGAATATCCAGTTTCGTCACACCATTTATTGAATAGACTATCTTTTCCAATATATTTTTACTCCTTTCTCAAGAATTAGGTTGGCCCTCTATTCTGTTCCATTGGTCTACTTATTTTTATGCTCTCTGCATCTGATAGCTCTGTGGTATCTTGGGATGTTTCCAACTGTGTTCTTACTCTGAAGGATTGCTCTAGTTATTCTTGTTCTTTTGTGGTTTCCTATGAACTCTAGGAGTGTTTTTCTAGCTCTGTGAAACATGACATTGGAATTTTGAACAGTATTTTATTCAATCAAGATTAATTTTGTTGTACAGTTGTTTTTACAACATTAATTCTGTCAATTCAGGAGCATGGAAGGTCTTTCTACTGTCTAACATCTTCTTTGATTTTCTTTTTCAATGTCTTTAAATTTTCATTGCATAGGTCTTTTTCTTCTTTGGTTATTTGTATTCTTATGTACTTAATTTTTTGGAGCTATTTTGAATGGGATAGTTTCCCAATTTCTTTCTCTGAGAGTATATTGTTGGTATATGAGAAGACAGCTATATCTATATTGATTTTCTCTACTGCAACTTGATTATGTTTACTAGATCTAGAAGGTTTCTAGTAGATTCTATAGGATATTTTAAGTATAGAATCATGTCAGGTGAAAACAGATGTTTTGATGTCTTCCTGTTCTATTTTTATCCCTCTTAATGCCTTGCTCTTGTCTAATTACTATAGATAAAATATTGAGCACTATATTAAATAGGAGAGGGGAAATTTGGCATCCTTTTCTCATTGCTAATTTTATCTGTTTTATTTTTCTATTATTATTTTTATTTTAAGGGTATGAGTTATTGCCTGAATGTATGTAAGTGTACCTGTGTTGTGCAATGCAGTAGGGGTCAGAAGAGGGTGTTAGATTTCCGTGGAACTGAAGTTACAGACAGTTGTCAGCTGCCTTGTAGGTTCTGGGAATCAAACCTATGTCCTCTGCAAGAGGAGGAATGAATGAAAAGAGAGAGGAAGGCAGGGGAGGGAGGAGAAGAGGAGGGAAGAAGGGAGAGAGGAAGGAAGGAAGGAAGGAAGGAAGGAAGGAAGGAAGGAAGGAAGGAAGGAAGGAAGGGGTAATCACGGTATGGCAACCTTATGGCTCTGTAGATTTGTACATTGGCCTGGAGGTGCTTGGTGAGACTTTGATTCTTAAATAAAAAGCAAATTTATTTCAGTAGAACTTGCCTGACCCTACCAATGAACTAGATCAGTGAGGAGAGGTTTGCTTGATAAAGACCCTCTGTTGCTATCTTAAATATCATAGTTGTCCTAAGAACTAATGGCAAGAAGCTCCTTCCTCGGTGATTGTGTGAGCGAGAAGCTTGGTGAATGCAGCACGCTTAGGGAGTGAAGCTCGTCCTGTGGAGACGGAGGCTGCAGTTGCAGCTGAGTGCACCCATCACTTCTGCTTAGTGAGCCCCTTCTCAACAACTCTTAAACTGTGTCCTTCGCTTCAAGAACCGTGGAGCCTGGAAACATAGGAGAGACATGGATTTAAAACCCTGACACTGGCATTTATGTGGGTTTTGTACTTGCAACTGAAGAGCATGTGATCCAGGAGACTTCA
This sequence comes from Rhizomys pruinosus, assembly GCA_009823505.1. Taxonomy (NCBI): domain Eukaryota; kingdom Metazoa; phylum Chordata; class Mammalia; order Rodentia; family Spalacidae; genus Rhizomys; species Rhizomys pruinosus. The sequence goes on along the minus strand of VZQC01007706.1, from coordinate 1,367,327 downwards.
TGTCTGAGGTCCACACATGGCAGATAAAGTAAACAGACATTTGCAATTTCACAGCTATTATTTGTGGATGACACTTTCAATTTAAATACATACCACTCTTCTTTGCTCAGAGGCTTCATAATTTGATTTGTTTAGATTTACTACCAATGAAATTATGCGTTTTTCATGTTTGGCCTATGAAAATTACTCCTTAGTCACTTCTCATAAGAGCTCATCAAAACAAACTCTCCGTGATTAAAATACACACACCAATGCTTTCTCATCTTGACATTTATTTTTCTTTTTGTTTTGCTACAGGATCTTTGGTACAAATAATTACATTACATTCTAACTTGTCTCACATTTAATTATATTATGTTTATCCAAACCTGGTAGGTTCTTATGAATGCCAGATTTTGATATTCTTTGAGCACTAGTTTGTATTTTTGAGCTTGAATGAAACTGCTATGACACATTTTAAAATGAATCACAGTGTCATGCTATCAAAATTTAAAAAATGCTTGTTGTATAAATTCTTTACCAGAAATTCTGAAACTACTTTATAAGTGAGCTGAGGCCCTTCATGCCTATCCCTAGTCATTTACCAGCCCCTGGTAACACTGCAATAAACACACTGCCAACTATATCAAGGATGTTGGCACACAGCAAGCGCCTCTTTCTAGATTCTTCCATATTTTCTTTTAGTTGATTTATTTCACCCATTAATGCATCAGATTTCTTTGCAAATCCTTCACAAAGCAGTTCTTCCTGGACCTATAAAGGAGGAACCATCCACATTTGAAAATCTCCAATTATGAAGAATTTTTTAATTTAACAATTTAACTTGATTACATGTGTCTATTTCTCTTTCACATCAGAAGGGGCTTTGATATTTCCAAACATTTTCACCTAATAGTGGAAATATCCATACTTTGTACATATGAGAGATTTCCTCAACACATTTTCATAGAGGTGGAGAGTTTGTTCCAACACACAGACACAGACACACACACGCAGACACACAGATACACACACACACAGCTTTTGGAAAGAAGGCAAAAGGCAAGTGGGCTAGATAATTTCATTTGTCAGCTTAACACACCCTGGAAGTGAAAACTTCAGCTGGGGAACTTCCTCTGTTGGACTGGCTAGTAGGCATGGCTGCCAGGCATTTTCTTGACTGTTGAATGATGTGGGCAGGCCCAGCACACTGTGGGATGTACCAACTCTGGGCAGGTCGACCTGGGTTATGTAAGAAAGCAGGCGAGCACAGGCCTGGGAAGCAAGGCAGTGAGCAGCATTTCTACACGGTCTGTGCTTCAGGTCCTGCCTCTCAAGTTCCTGCTTGAGTTCCTGGCCCGACTCCCCTCAGTGGTAGATTGTGACCTGGGAGTTGTAAGATGAAATAAGCCCTTTCCTCCCCAAATTGATTTTGGTTAGTGTTTAATCACAGCAATAGAAAGCTAACTAAAACAGCAGGGGAATTGCAAATGACTCCCAGCTCCAATGGGGTGGCGTCTCCATGATCATGTAATGGAAAATGGAAATGCCGACTTGTACAGAACACTGCTTATCAAACTCCAAGTTGAGTAGAATAGTTTGTTTTCCTCCTGTTATACAGGATGATTCAAGCAGACATGTAAATAAATGGGAAACTGCTGACATTTCATCATCCTCTATTTTATTTTTATTTTTAATGAGGTAATTCATTTGTGTGTGTGTGTGTGTGTGTGGACATGTGAACATGTATGGGTGGGCATACATGCACATATTTGTGGTGCTCGAGGAGGTCAGATGTTGAAGTCAACTATCTTTCTCAATTGTTTTTCCAGCTTACTTTTAAGATATAGACTCTCCACAGAGAAGGAGCCTGCTGATTTGGCTGGGCTGGGTGGCCAGTGAGCCTCAGAGCTCTTCCTGTCTACTCCCCACAAACACGGGAGACATGGTGTACGTCAGCAGGGACACGGTGTATGTCAGCACTCCCTGTCTCTGATGTGGAACTTGAGGATCCAAGCTCAGGTTCTCATGTCTACACAGTAAGAACTGTTCTGACTGAGCCCTCTCCAAGCCCACCACCTCCCTCTATTGGTGACAAATCTGATATTTTACACCAGATAAATCTACCTTATGTCTCTTTTACAGAAGAGAATCTTTTTTTTTAATTTTATTTATTTTTGTATGTGTATGAATGTACTGTCTGCATGTAGGTCTGCGCACCCATGTCATGCAGTGCCACGGAGGTCAGAAGAGGGTGTTGGATTCCCCTGGAACTGGAGTTCTCCTGGAATTGGAGTTACAGATGGTTTTTAGCCACCATGTGGGTGCTGGGGATCGAACCCGGGTCCTCTGCAAGAGCAGTCGGTGCTCTTAACGGCTAGGTAAGGAATAGTGGAAAAGTTCCTATTCAGCTGTAACACAAGAAGACCATCCTTATAAGCTAATAAAAGGTGAGGAACCTGATCAATATATATAGTATAAAACTCTCAAAGAATTAATAAAAATGTTACAAAGAGACTTCACTCAACAATAGCTTAGAACCCCAGGGAGCAAGATTTGATCCCTCCACAGCACTACACTGCACAAGCCTCAGCTGGATCCAGATAGATCTAATAAAATATTCACAGTTGGGTGCTCCACGCCTGGGCCCAAGTGCTTCTTCCTTTCCTCCTGAGGAGCCACAGCACCGAGTGTCAGCACTGCCGGGCCCATCCACGCTCACCTTCAGCTTGTGCTCCAGCATCTTCTCCTGCTCCCTCAGACCTGTCTCCCAGTCCCTGTCCATCTTCTGCTGAAGTTGGGCAATGTTTTCTCGGAAGCTTCTCTCTTGAGCCTCTGTCACTTGTTCTAGCTCTTTCTCCTTCTGTCTCATCAGCTCCCATTCCTTCTCAGCTGCCTCCTTCTTGGTGCGCTCAGCTGTTCCATGGAGGTTTGAGAGAGGGAGGAATCAACAGTCAGAACTGAGCAACACTCCCTTGGGCTCAGAGGGAACTCTATGAAAACTCTTAGTAACCATGCCTAGAGGATCATGGTCCTAAATGACAGAAACACCCAGTGACTGAAATGCATGACCAAATCTCCTAAGTCTTTGCAGTCTTAGAAGATGTTATGTTCTATGACAGGAAGGGTATTCTTGCTTAAGCAGATTTTCCTTTCCATCATCCACAGTGCTTTTCAGGAATCCATCCACCCTCTTAAGACTTAAGCCCTCTCCTGTACCTGCTATGGCCCTTTGTCCTTCAGTTAGGGCTTTGTCTGCCTGCAGGATGGAGTTCTCTAGAGCAGCCTGTGACTGAAGGAAGTTCTGGAGGACATCATTTGCCTGGAAGCCGGGAAGAAAAAGTAATAGAAGCAGTAAAGATGGAGTCTTCTCATGAGACAGTTGTTCAGTGGAATATCTAATCTGACGGTGAATTTTGAGTCTTTGTTTAAGCTCCCAGAGTTCCTTTAATTTTGTTTCCACAACAAACTTTATACTGTCTTGGTGATGTTGCCTACCACATATCTGAGTTACCAGCTCCAACCACACTTATATGAAGTTCTGCAAATGCATATGAGGCCTACAAGATTAGAGAATACTTTAGTGCCCTGGAATACTATTTCTCCCTTCTTCCCCTGTAATGCATTTGGTAGCCTAATTCTTTAACCTGTATGTGCTTAGTACAAACACCTCTCTTCAAACAGTATACCTAGCATCCTTAGAACCCCCAACTCCCTCTACATTGGGCATATATACACACCATTTAACAAGTGTATAAGTATTTCTGCACCAAATCAATCAAGCTGGTATAGTTTATATACAAATATATTGCCAATATATTCTGTATATGGAATATAAGTGCTGATCTGGCCTGGACTAGATTTAGATGCATGGATAAAACAGTAAAACAATCTGTGTCCTTAAGTGAACTTTTGGGTAGATTCCTCTATTTACCATCTTATGCTTAGGCAGAAATGGACATGCATATGACTAAAATCAAATACATTGCATATGGGAAGGGGCAGGCATGGTAGGAAAAATGAATGCATGGCCTTATCTTTGAATCAAAATATACAACCACTTAAACTATGTGACTTAGTAATCAGCTCCTCCTTCTCTTAGATGGCCTAAAAAGAAACACAGCTGTAACATGGGACCTTTCAGATCCTCACTCCCATGCTGGGTGTCAATCTTAACACCCCCTCTCATCTTTCCTTCTGATTTACTTTATATAAAGTATCTTGCCACTTTTCACATCTGTGTGAGCCCTTGTGTTCCACTCTTCTGATAAGACGCCAAGAACCTGCAAAGACTTCTCCTAAGCCCAACTCCTGGTAGCACATATCCTTCACTTGTGTGAGTGATATTATTGTGCTCTTCCATTTATGTCTAGATGGTGTTCTAAACTTCATTACGCAAAATTTCATTTGTTCACACTTTGAAAGACATCTTGACATGTGTGAAGAAGCTTTCTTAGGCTGCCTTTTCTTAAGTCTTCATTCCCTCAACTAACTTAGTGTTAGGTTTCTTTTGTCATAATGTCAATTTAGTTCTCAAAATTGAATGAATTTGTGACTGAGTGAATCCCATTGTATAGTTGAAAAATATAATGAACAGAGAGCTTAAATGTGGCCTAAGGTCACGCAGCCAGGGAGAGGTGGTAAGAGGATTCTGTGTACCTAACAGTCTTTAAATCTCGGTGGCAGCCTAAGAAAGCTTCTTCGGACATGTCAAGATGTCTTTCAAAGTATGGACAAATGAAATCTTGCGTAATGAAGTTTAGAACACCATCTAGACATAAATGGAAGAGCACAATAATATCACTCACACAAGTGAAGGATATGTGCTACCAGGAGTTGGGCTTAGGAGAAGTCTTTGCAGGTTCTTGGCATCTTATCAGAAGAGTGGAACACAAGGGCTCACACAGATGTGAAAAGTGGCAAGATACTTTATATAAAGTAAATCAGAAGGAAAGATGAGAGGGGGTGTTAAGATTGACATTCCCTCAAGTATCACCATCATCATCACCTTTACTTGCTTTTCCTCAACTCAGTACATTTAGATGATAACTGGTCTATATTCAGCACACAGACTGATCATAAGCTTTCTGAGAGCAAAAGTTGTTTGTCTAATAACAGCTGTACTCTGAACAATTGTTACATTATTCAACAATTAATGTTGTCACTTAGATTTTTTTTTTTTTAAACTTCAGAAAGACATATTTATGAGTTATTTGATACAATGTAACTTTTTGATGTGGAAAGAAAGGCCAAGATATAAAATGCTCTGATTTTTCTACATGGGTGGGGCTGTGGTCTTGGATTCCCAGGAGCAAAGCCCATCTAGCCGTGCTTTGTGGGCCAGTCCAGCCGTGCTCTGTGGGCCGTCCCCACTCCCGTCCTCACCTTAACTCCTTTCCTGGGCACCCCCTCATAGTCCTGCTCCACCTTCTTCTTGGCTTCTAAGTAGAGGCCGTGCCCTCCAGGAACAGAGAACGCTCCTCTGGAGATGCTTTCCACCAGGGGCTCTGAAAGCTTCTGCAGCTCAGCCTGGCAACGTGTGAGGGATGCGTTCTCATTCTCCAGCAAGAATTCTTCCTTCCTTTTCTCTATGGTGGCCTGCAGGCCAGGTAGGGGAAGAAAACCGAGAAGCTGTTAGAAGGAAGGTCTCACTGTGATCCTCCTGGAAAAAAAAAACCATAGTGTTATGCTTCAGACTGGGATGAGAGCAGGATCAGGAGGGTATTTTTTATTTTAAAATATTTTATTTATTATTCTTAAATTTTTATTTTTTTATGTGTATGAATGTACTGTCTGCATGTAGATTTGTGCACCCATGTCATGAAATGCCGTAGAGGTCAGAAGGAGGTGTCAGATTCCCTTGGAACTGGAGTTAAAGATGGTTCTCAGTTGCCATGTGGGTTCTGGGAATCGAACCCAGGTCCTCTGTGGGAGCTGTCAGTGCTCTTAACCACTAGGCCACCTCTCCAGCCACAATCAGATTTTTTGAAGCCCACTTCAGGTTAAATATGAGTGAGTCTGGGACAGCCTTCTTTCACATCAGGCTGTATAGTCATAAAAGTAGAGATTAATAAATATGGACTCTGTATTCCTCTTTTTTTTTAGAAGCTTCATTTATTTTTATTTTTTATTTTTTAATAATAGGACATAAGTAATGAATACAGGCATCCTTCATGTAAAACCAATTTGCAAGTAGCTATGCCAAACTTATACAGCCCAAGGCCCCCATTGTCCAGCTGGGGAGCTTATATGTACTATCATGTTGATCAAATAAGAGTCCAGTCTATGTTTCTGTAGTTTTGTAGTTCACCCCAATCACAGCCCTTACATTCTACCACTTGCCCTTTTCTGGAGATTGTTCCCTAGGCTTTAGAAAAGGGACACAAGTGGGCAAGAAGACAGTCTTTCTCTGGAGATGTCATTTTGGACTCTGATCAGATCAGGCTGTTTCCTTTCATGGGTTGGCAGTTTATCCAGGAGTAACCTTTTACTCCTACTGATGAAGCACAAGCAGTTAGATATATAGGCATTTAAACAGTACTAATTATCATGGTAGGTTACATTGGTATAGACACAGATGTTTGGATGGTATGCTAATCCATGGAATATAGCTTTTCTGTAAAAGCTGACATGATCATACTGTGGCTTATAACATCTCCTAACCGCTAGAGGACTTAAGCATGTGGGATCAGCGCTGAAATTATTCCTCCAAGGAGACAGCTACTTGCCAATTAGATTTGAGATATACAGACATTTGGCCGCCACTGCTGAACAGTATTTCCAGGCAGGTGAGGTGTAGCTGATGCTGACGGAGGAGTCTTGCTTGACTCAAGGAGACCAATATTTGCTTTGTTTATTTAGTGGCCTTTGGTAACACTCTCTGGCATTCCAGAGGCCAACTATATACTTGCAAGTGTGGTCTCCATATATCTTTCCCATGCTCACACCAGGTCTTCAACAGCAGGGCCTTACCGCCTCTCTTCTTGCAGGTATACCAGTTTTCTGGAAAAAGCCTGTGTTCCTCTTTTTGTACTAGGATTGATACTGATTTACTCATCAATATTGAGTGTGCAGATATAACTATGACTAGATGTAATGTTTCACCAGAGATTATGTCTTGGTGTGGGTGAAAATGTCTGCCTGGCAAAAATACTAGATTGTGCAAAGTAAGTTTATTATCAACAGAGTTTTGAGTGCCTCTGAATTCTTTCTCTGAGAGTTAAGGATCTGAAGTTAAAGGAGTAAGAGCTTTAAAATTTATACTTAAATATTAAAATTCAGCTGTTTTTCTCAGCATGAATTATCTCTGTTACTTGTAGGCTGGTCAAAGACACAAAGAAGAACTTTCAGTAACAGCAGCTCTGGTCATCAGAATGAAATAATGCTGATGAGTTCATTCCCTTGGGGTCTACCACTGGTATCATCCCAGAATATGATGGACATTAATTGTATAACTACTGTTCTCCATCATAGGTTAGCTTTAAATAAAGGAGCTTACCTAATCACATGAAACTTTAAAATGCTTTTGCTTTTTTAAAAAAATAGTATTTTTGTTTTCTGTGTGTGTGTGTGTGTATGTGTGTGCATGTATGTTTGTTGCCTGCATGTATTTCAGTGTACTCATGTCATCCAACACTCCCAGATGTCAGAAGAGGGCATTGGATCCCCTGGAACTGGAGTTTGGATGGTTGTGAGTCACCATGGCTGTTAAGAATCAAATCTGGGTCCACTGTAGGAGCAGCCAGTGCTTTTAACCATGCAGCAATCTCTCTAGCCCCTAAAATTTCTGTTCTATATTTACTTGATCATACACAAGGAAAATAACAGAGATGAGATACAAGGAAAGTACAGAATGTAAAACTGATGAAGATGAAGAGGTTCTCAGAGCCTCTAGATGAGAGTAAGTCCACTTGACTCCTTGTTTTAAGCTACAGCTGCAATGAACAGACTCAGCCTGTGCTGCAACTGACTTAAAGAACTGTGAACTCCTAAATGCAGTTTCACTGATACTAAGCTCTTGACAACATGTTTTGTAGCAATAAAAATGAGGTGCACTCCAATAGAGAAAGGGCAGAATGTGTGTTGAAGGCTGTGACCCATTAGCACCCAGGTGTCTTCCATGATTAGAAGGAAACACTATGATCAGATCCAAGAGAGGGAGCACAAGCTTCATTCTAGAGGTTCATGGATCAGGAAGAATAAATTCAAAAGTCGATTACCACGAGCTTTTGGTGGAACTCCTGTTTGTCGTCCCTGAAGGAGTGCTCCATGAACACCGCAATGGCTTCCTTCTCGCAGGCTGCATGCACATCCAGCAGCTCCTGGAGCGTGTCCGTGGGGAGATTCACTCTCTGGTCCATCTGCTCGCTGTAGTGCTCAGCTGCCTTCTGCACAGCCATGGAGTTCTCACGCTGAGCCAGCGTTGTCACCGCATCATCCAGACAGGGCACTGTTCCACTATTAACAGCATCCACGTAGGTCGTCACCAGAGTCCCCAATCCTGACAAGATAGGAAATCTCTCACTTTTATTTTACAAGGGTCAGTGGTCTGCATCTTTAAATGTTGCATTACATTGAACATGGAGTTTAGTTTTCTTCTTTCTTATCTTCCTCTTGCCCATCTTCATCTCACCTCTATGAACCTACTTTCATAATTGTTTTTCTTATTCATTTCCCTTTTCTTGTTCATCACATTACAAAATTAAATTAATGAATCAAATTGTATGTTCAAAGGTTTAGTAAAAGAACACCTTTTCATTGGAACAAGATAAAATGGCCTGTTAGGTAGGATAAAACCTTTAATTTGTGATCCCCATTCCCAAATGAATGATAATGAGATGAAGGTTCACACAACATGGCCCAATCTTAGCATGCTCACTGTGCAACCACTGAGGGCCAATCTAACAAAGCCGGCTCTGCAGAAGAGAAACAAAGTTTATTTCTCAAACACTCACTGAACTTATATCACACTCATGGGCTGGTGTTTAGTTTCTGAATGATGTAAACCATAAATATCTTTGGTTGGTTGGTTGGTTGGTTGTGGTACTGGGGTTGAAACTATGTCGTTACATGCATACAAAGCAATGATTCTTCCTCTGAAACAGCCCCTGCTCTGCTTTATATTTTCAACTTAATTAATGAGTCAATACAGTTTTGTGGTTCTGGAGACTAAACCCTTGGCTTTACATAAATCCTAGGCAAGTGCTCTCCTCTTTTATATTTGTTGATTTAATTGAATTTGCTTCTACGTTAATTGGTTTTCATGGATCTGGAGGTCGAACCAGGACTTTTCCCATTCTAAGCACTTGCTCTACTTCTGAGCTCATCACCACCCTCATCTGTTTTTATTTTCTTGAGATGTCTTCTTAAGTTGCTTTGGCTTAAGATCCTCCTGTTTGACCCTCCCTAGGACTTAGGATTCCAGATGTGCTGCACCATATCTTCAAGCATAAAACATCTTTCATAACTTTACTGAGAATCTCTTACTTTATGTAACTCCTTACCATACAGTTTGTGCTTATATTAGTAGTGTATTAATTACATGGGCTAGATTAATGCCTCAATAAATTCTCAAACAGGGCAACTGTAATTTAGAAAGCATGCATTAGAGAAGGAGAAGGAAAAAAAAAGAAAAAAAAGAAAATACATGCATTCATATGCATTGCACAAGAGCTGTTTTCCCACATTCTTATATAGCAAACAAAGTTCCTGACACACCTACAGAAGGATTTAGACTTCCCCCAGAAGATTCTCACACAGAAGACACAAGCTTTGGAAAGTGACTCACGATTCCCAGTGACCACGATTCCCTCTCTGAGTTTCTTGGTGTTCCCATAGGTGAAGATGTATGAACAGAAGGTGTTCGATTGCTTCTGAAATTTCGGATTCATTTGATTTTCTGGTATACTTTCAAGTGTGGCTAAGAGTTCCGGGTTACAAACTGGCCAGTCGAAGACAAAACACTTCCGTCTGGGAAAGAATAGTCTGATGCATTCTCTGGGCTGATTGGATGCCTGGATTTGAGGGGTTTCCCCTCAAGAAGAGGAACAGCAAAGATCACCTCGGGCATATCTCACAGGTAGGACAAAGCCTTTTTGAATATAGGTTCTGTGTATCCCAAGCTGGCCTTGAACCCATTTTGAAGCCAACATGACCTTGAATTCCTGCTTTTACCTCACAAATGCTGAGAGTGTGAGTGTGTGTGTGTGTGTGTGTGTGTGTGTGTGTGTGTATGGACACATAGCTTATGAGTTACTGGGCATCAAAGCTAGGCCTTTCCACAAGTTAGGAAAGCACTGTATCAGCTGAACTACATCTCCAGCAGGTAATTATTTATTTTATTTTCATTTTGCTTGTCTCATACTTTACAGAATACACTGTGATCACACTCACACATAACCAGCCTCTCTCATCCCCTCCCATTCCCACCAACTCCCTTCTTCCCAACTCCTCCCCTCCTACTCTCATGTCCTTCTTTTCTTTTTTCTGTTTCAGACCCCGTGGATGCAGTCACAGCTGCTGGGTGTTAATATTTGCAACAGCCATGTTATTGGAAGGCAACCATGCCCCACTATAATCGTCCCCATACTTTGACTCCCGCCATCCCTTTAGATCCCTTATCCTAAGAGTCTCAAAAATATGCAAAACAAAACAAAGGAAATTACAATGAATAATGTGTAGAAGGAGAACACACAATGTATAACATAAAATTAATGTTCTGATAGGCTTTAGGAAAGTTGAAAAGAGGGCTGAAGAGATGCCACAGCAGTTAAGAGAACTGGTTGCTCTTACCGAGGACTGAGGTTGGGTTCCCAGCATGTACATGAGAGATAACAACCATTTGTTACTCCAGTTCCAGGGGATCTAACACCTACTTCCAATCTCTGTGGCCATCACACACGTATGGTGCATGTATGCAGGCAAAACGTTCATATGTACAAAATAAGAATAAATTAAAAATACTGAAAAGGTAAAAAGGCACTGATTGAAAGAAGGCATGTTTCTTTAAGTTTATGTAGAAATTAAAACAATTTTATAAAAAATATGATAGTGTAGAATTATAAAGTTGTATCTCTACTTTGGAAGGATGAGAACCAATGTATGAGTATATTTTTTAGCTTGTAACTTTTCATTGAGCTTTTCATGTCTAAGAAGGTGGATCTCTGTCAGTTCAAGGCCAACCTGGCCTACAGAGTGAGTTTCAGGACAGCCAGAGCTACAGGGAGAACCTGTCTCCAAAAAAAAAAGGATGCCAAAAACCCAGTCCAACACATAAAGTAGAAGTGCTTATTCTTCAAAATTCCAGCATGCGGGGGCTGGAGAGATGGCCTAGCAGTTAAGAGCACTGACCGCTCTTGCAGAGGACCCGGGTTCGATCCCCAGCACCCACATGGCGGCTGAGAACTGTCTGAAGCTCCAATTCCAGGAGAACTCCAGTTCCGGGGGAATCCGAGACCCTCTTCTGAACTCCGCGGCGTTGCACGACACGGGTGCACAGACTTGCATGCAGACAGTACATTCATACACATACAGAAGTAAATAAAATTAATAAAAAAAATTAAAAAAAATTCCAGCATGCTTTTGGCCTGATGTTAAGACACATATTGTGTAGAGTACAACTTGATGTTAAGCATCTTCACTTGCTGCTGGGCTGCACTTTTCTTGAGTGCTTAAACAACTGACCCCGAAAGTTTCCACCCATCCCCCAATGTCCATTTCTATGGACTTTAGTCTCAAATGCAGATTTTAGCCTAGAAGCAATGGTCAGTGCTTGTTAGCCCCTCCCATTACCAAGAAATGCTTTTTCCAGTTTTTGGCTTTTTTTGTGTTTTGTTTTGTTTTTTTTCAGATATGGTCTCCCTATAGCCCTTGCTAGCCTGCAACTCACTATGTAGACCAGGCTGGTCCTGAAATCATCACAGAGATTCACCTGCCTCTGCCTTTAAAGTGCTGGGAATAAAGGTGTGTGACACACCCTGGCCCTCTCTCCACTTCTTGCTCTGATACCTGGAATCAGCTTCAAGGCGTTCTCCAGGTATTCATCTGGTGTGATGCAGTGACCGTCCAACTTCAGCTCCAAAGTGAAGTCCCGTACAGCCCAGATAAAGTCTGGAAAGAAGCTCACAAATTCTCCGGCATCTTTTATCCCATCAGGTCTTGGGGAGGACTTTGCTCTGATTAGCTCTGTGAGCTCTGTGACAAAACTAAAACTTGCTAAGGAAAAACAGCTCAAAATTAACAATCTCCATACTTCTTTTACAAAAAGATCACTGTAACTGTTTTGTTGTACTTTCACTCCCATCTGCTCCACCAGGGGCAATTCAGCCACAGAGAAGGAAATTCTGACATAGTCTTATCCCCAAAAGTTCCTCAGTACAACACAACACTTTGGCTCTGTGAAGGATACTGCAGCTTTTCCAAGGCATCGTTGTTGATGGTGCTCATGCTGTTGTAGACAAAGATGCTGCTCAGCAGCACAGCCAGGGCGAAGATCCAAGCATCATTCTTAGGGTCACCCTAGAAAGCACATTAGAGCAGGGGCCCCAGAGTTGACTACTGACTCCAAGATCACTCAGACCTTTGCTCTCAGGCTTTCTTCTATCAATTCAGCTAACTCCTTGGTTCTACAGAGTGGCAAGCCCAGAGGATCTGAACATACACTTCGGCTCTGACAACTACATTGGGGTTTCTTGTGATCACATTTCCTTGATAAAAGACTTTGAATGGCCAGGCATGGTAACACACACATTTGATCTCAGCACTTAAAGAATGTTCTGAGTGGCTGGAGAACTCCACAACAGGAGGTGCCACCCCCACCCCCTTCACTGCAGCCTCTAACACACAGTGCACCCTGTCCTTCAAGAAGGTGGATCTTAAACATCTTCTCACCTTGTGGGATGAATCAGTACCTCTCTATTTCCTCCAATGACACTGTTACAACAGCTTGTGCTGAAGAATGTGATATGCTACATGGGCCACCTTTTAGGACTTCTGACCCTAGCTCTGTGGTGAGTGACAGCTTCCAGGTGTCGTATAATGAGAAAGGTTTCCAGGACAGCCTTCTGATGAAGAATCATTATTCCAGTAGAAGATAAAAAGATCATTCTAGAGCGACAGATCACGTAGCCTGGGAATATGCCTATTCCCTCTGCCTTACTGCTGCTTTCTCCTGCTTCCTACAGCTCAGGTATTCACGATGAGCTGACTCTAATGAATCTCCATGCTGATCTATCAGTGTGTCAGCTTTCAAGGGAGCCCACCTTGTTCATAAACGCTAATGCATCAATAGCAGTATAGTAAGTCCAGTTGGTACAGGTGGTTGCCTGCACTGAAGGCAGGCCTTTTCTCTGTTCACTAGTATCTACAGAACTAAGTCCAAGGGACTAAGATTGAGTTGCTCAAAATCTATTCAATGCACTCAAATTATCAATTCAATTTGATTGTTTTTCCTAGGAGAGGTTGAAACTCCAAAGTTCAGCACCCGTTCCGTAGTTTTGTTTTTAAATAGCAAGCTCAGATATGGATGTGCTCCATTGCAATTGTTTATTAAGATATTAGGTGAAATCAAGTGTAACATCTTGCCTTTCCCTGTCTGACTTACCTTTTCCACGTCGCCCAGGCCCTCAGTGTCCAGGAGAACCAGGGTGTGATTAGGTTTGGTGGGGTGGGGCACACACCACATCCAGATGCCCTTGGTTTCAGACTGCACGGTGGAGCCCAGGGGGAAGACTGAGGGGGAGAGGAGACAATGTACACAGAAGTGAGAAGACCAGGTAGCCTGGGATTGACAAGTCAGACTCTCAGCATTGCAAAGCAGCCCAGGAAAGGAAATGGCATCATCAACATTTCATCGAGGTTGCCTACTTCTTGTGCCATCCATCATTCCAAGAAGTGGCAAGCAAATAGGGGGATAATGCCAAGTCAAGGCTCAAGTTGGAAGAAAATAGAAGAGAATGTTCTGAGTCAAATAAGATGAAAGCCATACATGTTTGAAATAAAACAGGCTTTAAAACAGAGGCAGAGGCTCCCAAGTTCAAGATCATCCTCAATTTCATAGTGAATTTAAAGTGAGGCTTATCTACATGAGTCCTGCTTGAAAAAAATAAACATATGTGCTTATATAAATGATTAGGTAATGATGAAAAATAAAATCTAATCAGAGTGATGAGCCAGGTAGGGTCTGTGGAGAGAGACATGGAAAAGGAAATTGAAAGAATATGATTTTATTTTAAAAACTGGTAAATGAAATGGGATGGTATTTGGGGTGGAAAATGGAGTCAGAAGGATGTTGAGCTGTTAGATAACAAAAGACAGTTGAATGTGATGGGCTTACTCCACAGACCAAACAACAGTATTCAAAAGAGAAGAGCACAGCTGTTAGAAAAGAGAATGTTTTAGAAAATTATGTTTCTGAGCTGGGTGTGGTAGTGCACACCTTTGATCCCAGGGCTAGAGAGGCAGGGGTCAGCATAATTCTATGAGATAGAGGGCATCCTGGTCTACATAGCGAGTTCCAGGTCAGCTNCCTGTAATGAAGGCATTGGTGAACTTTATGGAATGTGCAGGAAGGTATGATCTGAGCCCTACAGTGTTAGTACGGTTTAGTTTCTCGGTCTGAGTAATGACAATTTGATGTTCACTTCATGCTCTTTGATTTTATTGTCAATGTTTTCTTTATATACACTGTGTGCTACATACCACAAATATATAGAGAAAGAAAGGGATAATAGTTCATAGAAGGTTTGCGATGGTGTGATACATTGGTTTCAGAAGGACAAATACCATCTTATTTCTCAATTTTGGGTCCACTATAAAATCAAATAGGTAACGATCACATGAAAATGGAAGTGAAACTGCCTAGGGAAGCACAGGGGATTAATGACAGGTGACATGTAAGAACAAGGAGGAGGAAAGGGGATTAGGGGAGATGTAGGTACACAAAATGCATTCATGAAAATGGCCTTATGGAATCCAATGTAATAAAACAATAACACAGTAAACTTTTAAATAGATTTGCCATTAACTAGCAAAACAAAAAACAAAAAACAACAACAAAGCAAAAACAAGCTTTAAAACAGAGGCAGAGGCTCACAAGTTCAAGATCATTCTCAGTTCCATATTGAATTTAAAGTGAGGCTTGTTTACACGAGTCCTACTTGAAAACAGAAACGTATGTGTTTATACACATGGTTAAGTAATGATGAAAAATAAAATCTAATTGGAGTGACGAGACAGGTAGGGTCCATGGAGAGATGTGGAAAAGGAATTTGAAATAATATGATCTTATTTTAAAAACTGGTAAGTGAAATGGGATGGTATTTGTGGTGGAAAATGGAGTCAGAAGGATGTTGAGATGTTAGATAACAAAGGACAGTTGAATGTGATGGGCTTACTCCACAGACAAAACAACAGTATTCAAAAGAGAAGAGCACAGCTGTCAGAAAAGAGAATCTTTTTAAAAATTATGTTTCTGAGCTGAATATGGTGGTGCACACTTTTGATCCCAGAAGTAGCGAGGCAAGGACTGGCATAATTCTATGAGATAGAGGGCATCCTGGTCTACATAGCGAGTTCCAGGTCAGCTGGGGCTATGGGGAGACCCTATCTAAAAAAAATAATTTTAATGCATAGGATCCTGAGAATCAGGATGAGAGATAGTAAATAACATAAAAAGGGGAGCAGATTCCCAAGAGGTAAATATCTCCAGTTAAGAGTGAGCTGTGTTTCCTGAGAGAGGTTGGAGTTTCTCATCCTGTCACTGCAGCAAGAGTAAGAATGAGGCAAATGGACGTTGCCCAACCCAGCACTCACCGTGGTTCTGTCCCGACAGGCGGTTCATCAGGTAGGACTTTCCTGTGCGGTACATTCCCACAATGGCCACCACCACCACAGGCTGAGAAATATTGTTAAGGATCTGAATGGCTTGGGGATTCACCAACAGCTGCTTGTTCTTGTTTTCCACCAGACACATGGGGGCCTTCATGGGCCCTGGGGCCATGGAAATCTGTCAACCCAAAAATCGTGTCAGTACCATGCTAAGTCCTGGGGCATTCGAAGTCATGTTTATTCAAGGCACATGCATCACAGCTAAATGATACACATTAAAACAATGGCTTCCCATTGTGTTTATGGGAGTTTGAACATGCAGGGCAGTGTGCCCTCTGAGGAGTTCATGGACAATGCTTGTTTCTGAGTTCCGGATTACTTAGGCATTTCCTGGTATTTATCTTTACAAAGATGGTTAATATCTTCCTTTTCCAACTTCTTTCTTTCTTCAAATTTCCCTCTGTATGCTCTTGTAAGCACATTTGTCAGTTACACATAATGCTCGCCAAAAATTACTGTCTCATTTTGAGACTTATAAGTTAATACTACTATTAAAATACATAAGTCTGGCAGCACTCTTCTGGGGTCTGTGGGTTCTGTTGGCTGAAATTGGAGGAAATATTTGGAGGATTTAATTGTGGTCATGCTGTTCTTTCTTCAAGGATAGCCTGTGTTAGAGTAAGTAATCCCGATGACTGTTTCAGACTTTCAGAATTATGGATTTTCCACAGTCATTTCTCCCTGTCTTTTTGAGTTCAAAGTAGCAGGATTTCTATATTAAGTCACCTTCTCTTGGACCTCCACAGTTCACATTCGTACCAAATGAAAAGTATTTCCATTGTGTTCTAACTGTCAAAAAGTCATAAGCTGTGGGAAATCCAGGTTGAATGTGGCCTGGATTTCCAACTAGCACCACATGGCCAAGAATCTGGCTCCACCCCAAGGAGGAGCAAGCAGCGTGGACTGGGTGCCCGATGCTGGGTGGGGCACGGGTGTGCAGTGGCGCAGAGTTGGGGGGGTGGCTCATGATTGGTCCTAGGAACTGACATCATTTGGTTTATAAAAGCAAGCTGTGGCAACGAGTAAATCAAATTCCGTAATAACATCATCACGGGAATTACTGGCCGATTTTTTTATTAATTATTGTGCACATGCAGGCTAAGGTAGGCCTGCATTTCATTCGGGTGGCCAGTGGGCTGGAAAAAGGTTCCCTTTGCGAACCACCAAACTGGGTAGCTGGTGTTGTGAGTGAAATTCCTGTCCCAGCTCTGGGCAGGTGGGAAGTTACGGTGAAGTGTGGAACACGTGTGTCCTGGGTCCAGGCTAAGAGCCTAAGTTGGAGTTATCACTTAGGTTGGGCTGGAGAAGTAGCCGGCTGGTCTCTGCGCCGGGAGGGGCCACCTTCCCACAGTGTCCGCAAAGCGGGCGGTGTGTCCCCATCCCCCTTAGCAGGACCGCGTGGTCCCTGCTTGGCATAAAAAGAAAAGCTTCCTACAATAAACCAACGTAGCATTAGCTAACTTCGTGTTTACAGGCCTGCACAGATTGGAACTCTAAATCTGTCTAAACCATCCTCTAATAGTTCAGTACTTTTAGAACCTTGTGAGTCTTCTCTTTATGCACAGGGATCTTTATCATAACACAGATAGTTTCTCCACTGATTCTTCAGGAGTAATCCCATCTTCATTCATGTCTTATGCAGAGGTGATAGATAAATCCTTATATCACACGGTCAAACCCTCAGCCAAAGTTTCTCCACCCATGCACTAGCTCTTCTTTCCAGAATTACCCTTTAACAAGACGATTTTCCAAGTTGCAGCATCCTTTGCAATATAGATGGGTAAGTTAAAAATCTCCTAAAATAGGAAGTGCTGATCCCTGTTTTGCTTAAAGGCTTTTACTTCAATTAATTTCTTTCTTAAAACAATTTACTGTAAGCAGCAAGGAGAAACCAGATATCACCTTCAGTGATTTCTTGGGACCACCAACCAGAAGGCTGAGAAGGTCATCAGATAGCATCTAAAGCCTATGGCAGAATTCCCCCCACTTTGCTATAACCCATCAAATGAATAAACCCACCAACGCATTTGAAAAATATCCTGATTTGTGACTTTCTTTGCATAAAATGTTTATGAAATCACTACCTCACTGGAACAGGATATTTGGGGAAAACTAAATCTGTTCCTGGGCCATCATGATCACTCATATTTGGCCCCAGAATAAACCATCTCTTCTGTTCGTTTGAGGTGAGAGCTGTTTCTTTTGCTGAGAAAGGTGACACTTGTCCTTGTCTTTCATTCTCCTGGAGATCTTTGTCTTCAGAGCTCACTGTAATTCTTCTTTGGCCCTCCACATGGCCATGTCAGTACATCTCTGTACATTTTATTTCCTTCTAGGTTAAATTTTTCTGCCTTTTCCTCATGTTGATACTTGTTATTGGACAAACAACTCACCTCAAAATCTAAGATGAGCCGGGCGTGGTGGCGCACGCCTTTAATCCCAGCACTCGGGAGGCAGAGATAGGTGGATCTCTGTGGGTTCAAGGCCAGCCTGGTGTACAGAGTGAGCTCTAGGACACCTGGTACTAAAAGGGAGACCGTGTCTCAAAAATACCAAAAAAAGTGTAAAAGCAAAAAGAAAAAAAAAAAAAAAACTAAGATGATATCATCATGAAAGACTGGCTACAATTATTTTTAAATATATTGTGACACGAGTTTACTTTGTGAGCATAGACCCAACCCTTCATGTAGCCACAACCACATGTTTGAATCTCTTTCAATTGCTGATTGTTATATCCCAGTAAGTTGGATGAGGAATGACACAGCAGGCAGAGACCACCAGAAGGCTTTGCTGTCCCTTTTTTTTCTTTCCTTCTTTTTTTTGTCTTTTTGAGACAGGGTCTCCCTATAGCCCCAGCTGGCCTGGAACTCACTCTGTAGATCAGGCTGGCCTTGCACAGAGATCTGCCTGCCTCTGCCTCCCAAGTGCTAGGATTAAAGGCGTGTGCCACCACACCTGGCTATCCCTTTTTTTCTAAGGCAGCGTGAAGCAACATTCAGTTATTTCCATGGTTAGTTTCTATATGGTATAGGCTTTGAAGCAGTCCTGGAACTCAAAGTGAGAGGGTCTACTCAGAAGTCAAAATTGAGCTCCCCAGGTACAATTGGGCATGTCTTCACAAGAAGACTATTCTTGAGTCGCTATGTCGAGGTAGATAACACATAAGCAGAGTCCTGCAGCTTCTGCAGCTGAGTGGAGTGATATAGTACCTACCTTCTTACCTTAGACACTGAATGAAATAGTCAATAGCTGACAAGCATGCTTTCTGAATACAGACTGACAATGCTTTGTTAGTGTTTAGATTACATGTTCTCCACAGGTTTGAGGAGCTATGGAATGAACTACCTGGCATTCCGGAGCCTCTTTCTTCTCAATTAATTGCTCTATGTTCTCCCGTTGACTCTCTTCTCTCTGTGCCATTATGTGCTGTTCAATCCGTTGCATCTCCTGGAACATTTTTGTGGCAGCCTGTGCAGATTCAGCCTCTTCATGTTCCATAGAGAAGGAAGATGAATGAGAAAATTAATGGAGCATGCCATGTGGCCTCCTTCCTCCTTTCTGGTGCTATTACTACTTTATGGAGGAAATTCCTGGGCCCTGATTTTCCACTGGAGTAATCTCATTGCTATCGACCACATTTATGCCTAACTCATGAGTGGTTTCATGAGCTTCTACACACCTTTGTCACACTCAATGTAATTTAATGACTTCACATGGAATAGGAAGATTTATAGTCGGTAACCAAAGAGCTTCTATGGACAGAATATGCTGAGCCTTGACTTCCACCTAATTGCATCCAACACATGATCATTGATCACAGAGCAGGTGCAGTGCCGACCTATGCTGAAAGGTATTGTTCAGTCCCAAACTGATTCACCCTATAACACTCCAGTTGCATCCAATGCTATAGGTAAACCCTGAGCAAGAGCACTGGCTTGATGTGCAGAAGCAAGATGTGAATAAGGGAGAAGACCAGAGCCTGCTGGACTGTCTTTCTATTTTAAAGGCATCTTTTTAAAAATAAATGTAATTTTGTTTATTTTTTTATTTTTATTTTATGGGTATAAGGTTTTTGCCTCCATGTATATCAGTGCACCACTGCATGCCATGCCCATGGAGGTCATAGCAGAGGGTTGTGTTCCCTAGAACTGGGGTTACTGGTGATTGTTAGCAACCAGGTGGATGCTGGGAACCAAACCCACATCCTGTGCAATGGTAGCAAGGGATGTTAACCACTGAGAAATCTCTCCATCAACCTTTAGAAGTCATTTTGATTACATAATTGAAAGTGCATTTCAGTTAAGGTAGACTTCTCCTAAAGGATTTTGTTACATTTACAGTAACCAGCACTACAAGTAGCCATGGAATTAATAGCCCAGTATGTAACACATTTTCTTCTTACTTAGGAATTTATCTGTATAAACTGATGTCTCAACAAATATGCAAGCATCAAGATTCCAAGTTTCATTTATCAGCAATTGCCTGATACCCTGAAACTGCTCAGGAATTTGTGCCCTGACAAAAAGCTTGGCAGGGAAAAGCTGTGTTTATGGGTTTGTAGATTGTAATAACACGTAGATGACGAACCTTTTTCTCTGTATCTCATCTCTATCATTTGAATCTCATGTTGAAGCTTTCTGCTCTCTTCTTCCAATCCTTCCTTGAGCAGTCTTTCCTGTTCCTAAGAGGAAAATTGAATAATGATGAAGAATGGCCCAGAGCAGTGAGTGTGTTCCTAACTCCCAAACTGACTCTCTTTTTACAACAGCTTTTTATACAGTTTCTTTGCTGTCGCTGCTACTTTTGGCCATTTCATATAACGAATTTTCATCGTTTTTAAGCCCCGTTCCCTCTGGTCATCCTTTTCTGAGGTAGGAGAACGAGGAGCTACGTGGAAGGGAAGATTGCAGAGAAAGGACGAACTGGCATCAGGAGACTGGAGACCTTCCCAGCTGAGGGCAGGCAGGTACGGGAGACAGCTTAGGGCCCTGACAGCCCCACCTATTGGGTTTGGGGCTATGGACACTCTTCTCTAGCAATAATCTAGTTCTATTACTTCACATACTACACACACACACAAACACACACACACACATGCACACATGCAAGCACACGCACACACACACACATGCACGCACCACACACACACATTCCAAATGCAAACTCAGAAACTCAGATCCCTTCAACCTCCCACAGGTTACACATTTCCATTTCTGAACAATAGTATGTGTTACCCTGGAAACCATCAAAATTAGGCATTTTCCGTTCATGTATATTTACAATAAATCCAGGAATAAAGAATGCAAAGGCTGATCTGGCATAAACTACAAAGGAAATCTATGTCTGCCTAAAGTAACTCTTCAGAGACAATCCCTATTTAACATTTTATGCCTATGGATAATAATTGGGCATGCATATGATGAAAATCAGATGCATTATGGGGAGAGACAGGGTCATTAGAAAAATAATTATATAACTTAACCTATAAATCAATATAACAAATCACTCAAACTAGACCCCTTAGAATCCAGCCTTTCCTTCCCTCAGTCCCTATACAATTGACTCCAGGCTACAGCCTTGAGTGTCCTCACTGGTGTGGCCCATTGCCAATCCTGACAGTATATAGC
The DNA here is from genome assembly GCA_009823505.1 of Rhizomys pruinosus. Taxonomy (NCBI): domain Eukaryota; kingdom Metazoa; phylum Chordata; class Mammalia; order Rodentia; family Spalacidae; genus Rhizomys; species Rhizomys pruinosus. Next base: position 1,345,836 of record VZQC01007706.1, on the reverse strand, counting down.
TCTTTATTCTGTATTATTAATTAGCTCCAAGTGAAATCATCTTGCTTCTTTTGCAAATCTTTGTGAGGGCTTAGTTTCATTTCTTTGGCTAAGAGGCCAAGAACCTGGAAGCACTCCTCCCAGACCCCAACTACCACCAACAGTGCTAGCTACATGTAGGAGAAAGAACCTTGAAGAAAATACATAGCATGTGAATGACCCATCAGAGTTGACAAGGAGCCTGCCCCTTCCTTTCTTAGAGCTGCACCATGTACAATTTGAGGTTTGAAGTTAGCCTGACTTTATCTTTAATAAACTCTCCCCTTTCCTGCAACTATCCAAATGCCTGTGTACAATGACTGTAAAGAAGCACTAGAACCTGGAAATTTTAGCAGGTGTCCTGGGAACACAAATCCATGCCTATACCATGTGGGCAGCTGCCCGGATCTCTCTCTCTCTCTCTCTCTCTCTCTCTCTCTCTCTCTCTCTCTCTCCACATGCACTACTCTATCATCCTTCCTGAGCACTTGGAAATGATGGGTACGTTTCTGCAGGAGGATTGATCACAGCACGGGGAAAGTAGATTCAATCTCTTTCCCTGCTGACAGCCCAACCTGGTTGGGAGTCCAGAGAGTTTCTAAACATCCCACTGTAATATCAAGATATTGGCTGGATTTAAGCTGAGCTTGCACCTAAGACTGAGAGGCAGCTTCAGGTGACAATGTGCATTGAATTAGTGAGACATGAAGAGATTACAGGTACTGATGTCCTGATGGTCAATGGGCCCCTTTTATCACAGAACTGTCCCCACTACAGGCAGAGGGCATGTGCCTAGCAAAGAAGGCCACAATCTCATGCCTGGCCAGGATGGAGACAGCCACATGATCAAGCAAGATGGTGACCATCATGTGGCTAACAAAGATTGAGACATCCACTTGGCTGCCTAAGTTCCCCTGGGCTGCCAGATCCCCAGAGGACCAGCAGGCCCCCAGACTCACTCGTTCCACTGGCAATCATTACTGCATCCCATCTCCTCCCTGTTACTTTTTCCTTTCACCTTCCCAGTGGCTGCCAGAGTCATGGACACAAGAGACCCATATGGGATTCCAGTGCAGACAACAGGGCAGCTCTTTCCCATGCCCATTTCACATACAAGATATATGCCCTTGATCTGGGGGTGAAGGAAGGAAGAGGGAAGGACATAAGTAAACTTCCAACTATATTCCTTTCAGGGTCTCAGTGCATGACAGCTTGAATCTGGTCCCTCCCAGTGTCTCCAACTTTAGATTTCTTTATTTCTTTTGCCTGTTCCTTTTTTGAAAGACAGTCCTTGACTGGGACAAGGATTTGATGTGGGGAACATTCCAGTAGTCCCAAAGTTAGAGAATGAGACATTAACCATGGTACAACCTGAAAGGACAAAATGCCAACTGAACTGTCTTCTTTCCTTGTCTGAAAGTTTAATGCAAAAGATCCAAGTCATCTAGAACATTGGAGTCTTTCCCTCCACAGCACTTCTAATTAGCTGTACTCTGGGCTCTATGCACTTCTGCCTAATAGACACAACTGGTCACAAACCCTGGTACTTCCCTTGCTCTGGACAGTCCTTTCTCCATAAGTATTGTCCTAGTTTGTCTTCCATTGCTGTGACAAAACACTCTGACTGACACCAACTTGGGGAGGAAAGGGTTTATTCAGCTTACATCTCCTGGGTCACAGTTCATCACTTAGGAAACCCAAGGCAGGAACTCAGGGCAGGAAGCCGGAGGCAGGAGCTGAAGCACAAGCCATGGAGGAATGCTGTTCACTGGCTTGCTCCCCTGGCTCATGCCCAGCCTGCCTTCTTATACGGTACACAACAACCTGCCCAGGGTGGCACCACTCATTGTGAGCTGGGCCCTCCCACACTACTCGACCATCAAGACAATACTCCACAGATGTGGCCACAGGCCAATCCAATGGAGCCAATTCCCCAATTGAGGCTCCCTCAATCCACGTGTGTCTAGTTGACACTAAAGCTATCCAGAACAAGTATGAAGACAATTCCCCATATAAGAAGAAATTCCCTTGACCATTAGCTCCAAAGTAAAAGCCCATTTATTTGGTCTCTTAAGCTAAATAATGATTATTTTTTTCCACATAACAGTATATTTTATTATGACATTATAGTATGTCTATTTTGTTATTAGTTTGTTTCTTGGTGTGATTAATTTCTTTTTTCCTTCATTTGTTTATTTTTAAGGGATTCTATAATATAAGAGCTCAGTTGTTTTCAGATAACATTGACATTACTCAGTTTGCCATACAAATTAGGTAATTGGCACTAGCATCCACAGATGAGGGATACCATTCGTCATTTGTTTCTCTGGGACTGTGTTACTTCATTCAGCATGATATCTTCTAGCTCCAACCATTTGCCTGCAAAGTTCATGATGTCATCTTTCTTTACTGCTGCATAGAACTCCATTATACAGGTGTACCACATTTTCTCTATCCACTCATCAGTTTAGGGGCACTTGGGTTGATCCCAGCTCCTTGCTATTGTGAAAATAGCTGCAATAAATATGGCTGTGCATGTATCTCTGCGGTAAGATGAGCCTTGTGGGTACATACCCAGGAGTAGTATGGCTGGGTCAGGTGGCAAGTTCATTCCAAGTCTTCCAAGGGTTCTCCACACTGCTTTCTATAGTGGCTGTACCAGTTTACATTCCCACCATCAGTAGATTAGTGTTCCCCTTTCCCAACAAGCTCTCCAGCATTTGGTATCATTTGTTTTCTTGATCCTAGCCAGCCTTATTGGAGTAAGATGATATCTTAAAGTGGTTTTGATTTGCATTTCGTTAATGATTAGTGATGTTTAACAGTTCTTTTTTTAATTTTTTATTTATTTTTCTCTATGTGTATGAATGTACTGTCTGCATGCAGGTCTGTGCACCCATGTTGTGCAATGCCGCAGAGATTAGAAGAGGGTGTCGGATTCCCCTGGAACTGGAGTTTCAGATGGCTCTCAGCTGCCATGAGGGTGCTGGGTACCAAACCCGGGTCCTCTGCAAGAGCAGTCAGCATTCTCAACTGCTAGGCCATCTCTTCAGCCCCTCAAACACTTCTTAAGGTGTTTCTCAGCCATCTCTAATTCCTCACTTGTGAAGACTCTGTTCAGCTCTTTGCTCCATCTATTGAGTGGGTCATTTGGTTTTTTTCTTCTTTGTTTTTTGAGTAGTTTATATATTCTGGAAATCAATGCTTTGTCAGATGTTTCTGCATTTTCTTTTGATGTATAGAAACTTTTGAGTTTAATGAGGTCCCATGTGTCAATTGTCGACCTTAATTCTTGGGCAGCTGCTGTCCGATTTAGGAAGTCTTTTCCTATGCCTATGTCTTATAGTCTGAGATCTTTATTGAAATTGTTAGCCTTACTTCTTGGGAGACTAAACACTATTCAGAAGGTCCTTACCTGTGCCTATATTTTGAGGTGGACTCCCTACTTTTTACTGTAGCAATTCCAGTGGTCCAGGTCTATGTTAAGGTCCTTGATCAACTTGGGGGTGAGTTTTGTGCAGGGTGAGCAATAGGGCTCTAGCTTCATTCTTCAACATGTAGCTCTCCAGTTTTTCCTTTGCAATTTGATGAAGATGCTGTCTGCTCTGTGATGTTTATTTGTGGCATCTTGTTAAAAATCAGGTCACTGCAGCCGTGAGGCTTTATGTTGGGGAATTCTGTTCAAACCCATTGATCTATTTTGTGCTTGTATCTGTTGTTTTTATTTACTCCATAGTATGACCTGGAATCAAGTACAGTGATACCTCTCCTAATGCTCTTTTTGCTCAGGAATACTGTGGCTGTCTGCTGTGACTCCACATTCCTGTGAATAATGGGAATGGAATTTTTATTGACTTATATTAAATCTTCAGAAAGTTTTGGCAGGGTGGGCAATTTCTTCTGATCTAGGAGCAGAGGAAAAATTAAATCTTCTAATACTTTCCTCAATTTCTTAACATTTTTAAAGTTTTCATTGTAGCTATATTAGACTTCCTTCATTACTAAGAGATCATAGCACTAGTGATCCGACATCCATACTTATTCCAAACTTGGAGATCATCCAGAGAACAGTAAGCATCTCAGAGATGTTGGCATTTAGCCAATGTGCTTTATTTGACAGAATTTTGGAATCTTCTGCTAATTGGTATGCTCCAAGATATAACATTGTAGAAATATGGGAGGAGGATGAAAATGTTTTCACTCACTCAGTAGGAAAGCTAGATCAGATACATTTCCTTCATGAGAGTAGAAGAAGTTGGGATGAAGAGATGGCTCAGTGGTTAAGATCACTGTATGCTCTTGCAGAGGACCTGGGTTCAATTCTCAGCCCCCACATGGCAGCTGACAAGCATCTGTAACTCTAGTTCCAAGAGATCTGACCATTTCTCCTGACCCCCTTGGGCACTGCAGGAGACGGGTGCCCTTACATGCATGCAGGCAGTACAATCATACACAAAATAAAAATAAAAGAATTGGAAGAAGTCATTTATCACTCCTGAAATTACAGTTTTCCAAATTAAAAAGGAAGACAGGATCATTTCCATGGCATCACGAAAGGATGCAATGACAGGGGCTTACAGTGTACTTGCAGTGTGGGTAGAAAATAACTGATGCACTAATGACAGGTAACAAAGGACTCTGCAAATTCATCATACAAGTGAATAGTCATTAGTGAATAATCATAGGCAGCTGTGGAGGCCATAAGAAGATGCAGAGCAAACTAGAGGGTCTGCTGTGAGCTTGAGCCCTACACTGTGCTTTTGATTGACAGGGGAAGACAAAGCTGAAATGAAGCAACTGAATACCTGCAGTTTAAGAGCCAGGATCCTCTGTTGCTCCTCCATTAACCGAGCTCTGTCCCTCTCCATCTTGTCTGTCAACTGCCTCACGTATTCCTGATGACTCTTCTCCTTCTCTTCTAGCATCTGCTCATGCTGATTCTGCATTACTTCCAACATCTTTACAGCGGCCTGTGCAGAGTCAGCTCTGGCACGTTCCACTGAGGAGAAAATTAAGAAAAAAAATAAGTGCATATTTCCATTAATACCACTTCTTTGTTCTTTACTTCTTAAAGCTAATCTGTAATATTTTGTGTAGGGAGTCTCATAGAACTTTTTTTTTTTTTTGCATAACCATGATGCTGGTGACTGCATATGCCAAACTCAGCAATGGCTTGAGAACCCATGGCAATGTTTGTTCTTCTTGCTCTGGTTTAATGATAACAGTTTTAGCTGGCCTAGTACTTAAACTTTTAAGAGATTTTATATGCAGTCTTCTGAGTCACATCTCACCTTCAAGCTCCTTTTCCTTTTCTGTGAGAACCTGGTCTCTCTGAAGAATGATCTCAGTAACAGCCTCCTTTGACTTCAGGTAATCCTGAAGAATCTCTTCAGCCTTAGAGACCCAAGAACACAGCTTTAGAATCAGAAAATGTGCAAGTGTTTGTTCTTGTCTGTCCCCCACGCTCTTTTCCTTTAGGTACTCTTCTTCTTGATTTAGATCCGGTTGGTGGTAATCTCTATTTCACATACCACCAGGTAGGCAATTGTAGAGCCTTCTAGAGTCTTGTATGGCACAATAGGGATATTTAGATAAGGAAAGTCTTTGTCTTTTCAAATGGAGAGCTCTAATTTTGGCTCTTCATGGGCTGAATATGAAGGAGAATGATGGAGCCATCTTGGGGGAAGCAAATCAGAGGAATGGAGATAGAGCAAGAATAGAGGGAGGTGAAGGCAGGTGTAATGCCTGACAAGGAAAAGGATGACCCTGTTTGAACTTTTGGATCTTGTTTCTCATCAAACCAGCTTGAAGGATAAAACAACAGAGATTTCTACATAAAGAACCATTGTATTTCTGTCATCTGTAATACCAAATGTCCAGCTGTAAGATTAGGTTATCTTCATGATTAATTTATAATTCAAATATGTGTTGAATTTATGTTGAATGCACTGTCTTTCAAGGGTGTCTGTATACAATTGATGAAACACACCCCCTTCGCATGTTTATTGACAGGTTTAAAGACTGAGACCTATCTACACACAAAACTACATCTGTGTGTGATTATATCTGGTCACCCTAGAGTTTAATAGATGAATCTCAATAGATGCCCAGTATTCATAGATAAATCTTCATTACCTGTATGCCCTTCCTGGGCTCCTGAAGGTACTTTCTCTTCAGCTTTTCTCTTTCCTCAGTGAAGAGAATATATCCTCCTGGCTTTGAATAAATTCCTTTAATTAAGGCTTCTTCTAGAGAACCAAAAATACTCTGAAGCAACTCTGAGCACCGATCTGATGATGCTTTGACATTCTGTTTATAGATGTTGTCCCACCGTTTTTCTAGCTGAGCCTTTAACACAAATATAGGAGGTAAAAAAATAACAGCAGAAATATGTCAGTCCTACCCCAGAACCATGAAGACCCTTGATACTTATGGCAGAACTCTATCCGTTCTCTTAACCTGGGCTTTATAGCATAGTCCTTTCTTCATAAAGAATGTTTAGAGCAAACATTGCTAGCTTTACTACACATTGTTTAAGCAGTTTTATTTCAAATTGGATTAATGACTACTATAAATTGAATATATGTGATATAATATGGGCCTTGTCAAGTTTCTTTGCATTTGCTTAGTGTGATGGTAAATCAATTTGCTAATAGCAGGCTTGCTATCAAATTGTAATTCTAATTGTCCCATGATTGTCTTGTATACGTGAAGGTAGAAGTAAGGTTGAATGTAAAAGAAAAAATTATTTAAAATTTAAGTGCATAATAAGAAAGTTGTCTTTGTTTTTATTATCATGTTTTTTATTATCATGTTTTTATTATCATGATTAGCAAACATTAACTGCCATGATTTTAAAAGATGGTAAGAATTACCTCTCTGAAAATGCATGCCCATTTCATTTTCTCAAACTATTCTGAATTTCATAATCCTTATGCATTTAAACTTGACAATTACCAGTAATTCCTTTTGAAATAAGTGGTCTTCATCTCTAAAAGAAGTCTTGAGGAAGATTTCTATGGCCTCTCTCTGACTGGTGCTGTGCAGGTCCAGCAGCTCCTGCAGGGTTTCCGTGGGCAGCTGCAGCTTATTGCTGATCTGCTGGTCATAGTGGGCAATGGCATTTTTCACTGCATCCGAGTTCTCCATCTTGGCCAAGGCCAGGACAGCATTCTCCATGCAGGGCAGATCCCCGCTGCTGATAGCACTGAGATAGGTCAGCACTAGTTTCTCTAGTCCTACATGGAGAGAACAGACAATGAGATCTGTTTCAGAGAGAGTGAAGCAGACTGTCAACAGCATGAACATCAGCAGAAGCCTGATAGCAAAACACACTTTCATTCAGTCCTATGGTTGAGTCAAGCTCACCATTGTCCAGCAGAATTTTAGAGTGAATGACATGCTCTATCTAGATTCCAATTGTAAACAGGCACTACCTTCATATAGCTATTGAGCTCTCAATATATACGCACATATAGTGAATTTGTAATTGTTTAATCAACTTACATTTGAACTAAGTAGGTACACATGTGTCTTAGGATTCGAAATCGGACCGTGCAAGTCCAGATTAGTAGAGAAACTATATGGATAGTCTCTGCTTTGATTTACATAAACTTTTCAAAGCCAGTGATTTTGCTTACAAAGAAATGATTAAGGACTATTTAAGACTATATGTAATTTGGAAAAAGCTGTCAAAACTGAAATTAAGAGGATATCACTTCACTCCCCGAAGAGTAGAAGGACTGGGAAGGGGACTCACGAGGTCCATTGACCTTGGTGCCCCCTGGAAGCACTTTAGCCTTGGCACAGGTGAAGATGTGGGAGCAGAAGCCTGCCACCTGCTGCACAAAGTCAGAATCCAGCTCATCATCATGCAGGGTCTCAAGCTCAGAAAGCTTCTTCCACTCCGTGGGTGGATAGAAGATGAAACATTTCTTCTTTGGAAAGAACTTCCGAATACACAGTCGGGGCAGGTTGTATTTTTTATCTTGTTCACTGGTCCCTCGAAAAAGTGAAAGAAAAGAAAAATAAATAGCTAAACAGCTACCAGAGTGTAAACATGTCACTTAAAAATGTCTTCTCATAAATGCTCCTTATACATGGTATCGTTGGAATTATGTGTGTGTGTGTGTGTGTGTGTGTGTCTACAAAACCCAAGGGAATAGGACACTCCAGTCATTTCCTTTGAAGCAAAATCTATTCAGATAAAGAGCAAAGAAGTACTTCTTAGGAACAGCCTGTTAAAGAAAACTAGAACCCTGGACATAAGCTCTTGCACAAAAATCCCTAATTTCTGCTATTTTTGCTCTTTTTTTTTTCCCAGCGAACACTCCAGGTACCTTGCTTGAGCTTCAGGGAGTTCCCCAGGTACTCATCTGCTGTGAGGGACTCTCCATCTGCTTCCAGCTTTAAGGTCATATCCCTCAGAGTCCACACAAAATCAGGGAAGAAGCTCACAAAGTCAGCTGAATCCTCAACTCCATTGGCATCGGGTGAGGATGTTGCTCTGATCCGATCTGTCAGCTCTGTCACATAGCTGACTAGCTAAGGAAGAGTTCTGAAACTTATGGGATCCTTAACCTTTTCCTCTTTGAATCTCATCTATTTCCACAGGCTGCTGCCTTGGTAACAGAACCCTCTCCCTTCTCTTCCTTTCTCTCTTGATGGTCTGTTCCATGGAAAGGATACTGCAGTTGGTCCATGGCCTGCTGGTTGATGGCTCCCATGCTATTGTACACAAAGGTGCTGCTCAGAAGTATTGCCAGGGCAAAGATCCAGCAGTCATTCTTGTTGTCTCCCTGGAAGCCAGAACACGAGAGTCAGGATGGTTTTTGTTCTTATGTCACTTTCAAGTTCAACAGGGACAAAAGTATACTCGATTAATTAGAGTATTTCTAGAATTAACAAAAAACCCTTACATGACACAGGCACTCAGATTCAACACAAAGGATTGCCCACAGGACTTGGAACTTTGTTATTTTTATTTGTAGTTTTGGTTTTCAATGACCATCATTGGTTCTACTGTCCTAGTGTTAGTATTTCTAACTCTGTGTGCTGATCATGTTGCTCTTGTAAACATTTTCCCTCACCCTGCTAAGTAAATTTATCCATTTGCTATAGAAATACAAAGGAAAAGACATAAAAGCTATATGTGCAAGGAATAGTCAGAGATGAGGTTCTGAATTGAAACAAATCTCAATTCTTACTTTCTCCACATCTCCCAGGCCCTCTGTGTCCAGCAGAACTAGGGTGTGGTCTGGCTTCTGGGGATGAGGCACACACCACATCCAGATTCCTTTGGTGTGAGACTGTATGGTGGAACCCAGAGAGAAGCCTGCAAAGCAGAGGGGAGACAAGAGGGGAAGATATCTAGTAGCAGGTGTTTCAAGAAACTGACACCAAAAAAATGGCATAATAAAGAACAAGGCAGCTAACTGAAACCCAAGTGATATTGCGCTTGCAATCAGAAAAATAATGAGTTTTCCATCATGCAGCATGCAAGAATCACAGGTCCATCCAGTCTTGTATTGAGGTTCCATCAAAAAGTTGAACTCTCGAGTATGCTGTGTGTGAAGCTGTGAAAGTGAAGATTGTGTTGCAGGGGAGATCCCAGGAACAGGACCATGGAACAGCCACCGAGAAAAGCAGGAGCTGGCCTAAGAAAGTCTAAGCAGGCTGCAGGCATCAGGATGCCAGGAACAGGGCCATGTGACCTGTTGGAGTCTGCAGGAAGTCACCACTTGCTCTTGAGTCTTACTTTAGTATGGTTTTTCTTTCTTATTCTTTAGTTTATCTATTTTGAAACAAGAATATTAATCCTTTGCTGTTATATATTGGAAGCATAAAACTTGTGCTTTGATTTTCTTGGGCTTACAGATAAAAGTTGGCCTTTAGACTCAGAAGAGTATTTGGACTTTTTACACTATTAGAACTGTAGGGGGTCTTTTGAACTTGGAACCAATGTACTTTTCATTAAAAGGTGGCTCTATACCTATGGGATCCAGTGGCATAATGTTATGGTTTGAATGTGAAATGTCCACCACAGCTTCATGTGTTAGAACACTTGGTCCCCAAGAGGCAGTGCTGTTTGGAGAGATATAGCTGGGAAGCAGAGATTGTCTGGCAGAGGTAGGGTGTTGGGAGAAGGACTCTAAAGGTTAATGTGACCTTGCTTCAGTGACCCTGCTTCTGGCCCTGTGCTCTCTGCTTCATGGTCAGTCATGATATGAACAATCCACAGCCTTACACCACCACGGATTGAGCCACCATGTCATGTTTTCTCTGGAATGAAGAACTGAGATCCCCTAACTCTGAGCCACAGTAAATCCTCCTCACCTTACTCAGTCAGGTATTTGCTCACAGCACCAAGAACAGAACAACCTAAAATAGTGGAACACATGGATTCAAATAGGTATTTTTACACCCATGCTCACATTAGCCTTAGCAGATGAAAGTGCCTGTCTACAGATGAATGAATGGATAAAAAAACCATTATACACAATTATTTAACTTTAAAAAGGAAGGAAAACTGGCTGGCCTTCCCCTCCAGAAGGCCCTGCAAACACCACACAGAGCAGGCAGACCACCAGCATCTGGACCAACCTTGGTACCTCCAGAAGGCCCCACTGATGCCATGCAGAGCAGGTGAACCACCAGCTGCAGGCCCCCACCTTAGAAGTCCTTGCCCACACCAGGAGGAGCAGTGGGACCACCAACTTCCTGGCCCCCACACCTGGAGAACACCAGCTCCCAGGGGCTTGACAGAACCCCACGCACCCACCCTGAGGCCAGACTCCAACACAAGCAACTTGGCCCCTACCAGCCCCAGATTAGAAGGGTGACAACTAACTGGCCCCTCCAGTACAAAATCAAAAGTCAAAACCTGAAGCTTGACCATCCAGCCCTTCATAACTAATAAGAAGACAATGGAGGCAAGCTGAACCAGGCAGTGCTTGAATACCACCAGGCTGAGCAGCTGGGCCTACACAACCCCACAGAGCCAAGCTGAACCATGTGCTGCTCCAAGAACACCTGGCAGAGTAGCCCAAACCAAGCAAGTCCATGCAGCCAAGCTGATCCAGATGGAGCACTGGGATTACCTGGTGGAGTGGCCTGGCCCTTCAGGCCCACACAGTCAGCCCAGGGGAACCAGTAGACTCACATCATGTGCTCCAAGGTTCAAGCTGAGCTGTCCTGGACCTCTCAAGATGTTCCAGTCTAGAAGAGCAAGAACTAGCTGGTCCCTCCAGTACAAAATCAAAAGTGAAAACCTGAAGCCTAGACCAGCCAGCTTTTCCTAAGTAATAAGAAGACATCAAGGCTTCTGAAGAAAACAAGCAAAGTCAGCCTTCAACACAAGGAAGAGTACAAATAAATGACATAACACTGCAACCAAAAACACCTGAAAGACAACAACAAATGAATTCTAAACCCAACAGACAAAATGAAATAACAAAAATCAGAGCAGCAATCAGAGAGCTGGTTCTTCAAAAGGATAAACGAGCTAGATAGACATCTGGCCCAGTTTCATAACAGAATACAAACAAAAAAACAAAGCCACATGCCAAAAGCACAATGAAAAAAATAGTAACATGGGAAAACCAAATGGTAAATCCCCACTAAATTCTACCAGTCTTACCAAAGATTCCTACAATGAGAACTCTCTGAAGGTAACCTAAGACACAGACATTAAAACAACTATCATAGACATACTCAAAGAGATCAAAGAATATAAAGAGCACACAGATAAACAAATCAAAGAACTAGAATTAGAGGATGAAAAACTCCAGAAGGAACTGGAAATACAGAAGAAATCTCATGCTGAAATAAAAAAGGAAACCAAACACACAGACAAACGAATCAAAGAACTAGAAGGAGAGAATGAAAAACTCTGGAAGGAAGTGGAAATGCTAAAGGAATCTCAGGGTGAAATGAAAAAGGAAATCAAACACTTATCCAGTCAACAGGAAAGTACATAATGGAAACAGAATATCAAAACTGGAAGGTAACATGGAAGAACTGGAATACTCAAGCAAAGATTAGGAAAACTTTAAAAAATTTAAAAAACACAAGAGTGGAATAATCAGGAAATGTCAGACACCATGAAAAGACCAAACCTAAGTATCATAAGGACAGTGGAAGAAGAATCCCAGGATAATGGTATTGACCAGATTTTCAACAGAATTACAGAAGAAAATTCCCCCAAATTGAAAAAAGACATACCCATACAAATACAAGAAGCACATAGGACTCCAAATAGACAAGATCAGAAAAGAAACTCCCCACGCCATATCATAGTTAAAATGCTAGATGCCCAAAACAAAGACAAAATTCTAAAGGCTACAAAGAAAAACAAGTCACATACAAAGGGAATTACATCAGAATTACAACTGACTTCTCAGCGCAAACCATGAAAGCAAGAAGAACATGGAGCAAAGCATCCCCAGTGTTAAAGGACTATGGATGCCAACCCAGAATACTATAGCCAGCAAAAATGTCGATTATAGCTGGAGAGAGAAAAATCTTCCATGACATATACAAGATGATAGAATACATGTCTGGAAAACCAACTCTTCAGAAAATACTTGAAGCAATTCAAAGGGCAGAAGAGAAGAGTAACTATCCCCAAGCACCTAGGAAAAGAAACTAATAAAAACATAACCGTAGGAGTAGAATCAGAGACTAAAAGTCCAAATGAATAATAAGGTGAAAGGAAGCAACATCTATCTTTCAGTTATAACCTTAAATATTAATGGACTAAACTCCCCAATCAAAAGACATAGACTGGGAAAATGGATTAGGAAACAAAATCCATCTATATGCTGTCTACAAGAAACCCATCTCAATTTCAAGGATAGGCACCGACTTAAGGTGAAGGGATGGAAGAAAGTATTCCAAGCAAATGGTACCAAAAAGAAAGCAGGTGTTCCTATTCTAATATCAGACAAAATAGACTTCAAAGCAAAAGAAATCAAAAGAGACAAAGAGGGCCATCACATCTTTATTAAAGGAACAATTGAACATGAAGACTTCAAAATCATGAACATATACACCAAACTCCGGTGCACTAAACTTTATAAAGATAATTCTTGAGGATCTCAAGGCACATATTAACCCCAGCACACTAATAGTAGGGGACTTCAATACCCCACTAAGACCTTTAGACAGATCAACAGGACAAAGGATAAACAGAGAGACATCTGAACTGAATGATACAATACACCAAATGGACCTCACAGTGAACATTTAGGTCCATAGATTTTCCTCTCTAGGACTGCTTTAAAATATCCCATATGTGTTGTATTGTCCTTTTCATTTAGTTTCAGGAATACTTTTATTTCTTTATTTCTTCCTTGACCCATTCATTATTCAGGAGTGTGTTTCTGAGTCTCCACAAGTTCTTTTAGATAGTAGGGCTTCTTTTGGAGTTCACATTGTTTTATTGCACTATGGTCTGATAGAACGCATGGAATTGTTTCATTTTTTATATTTTGAGGATTGTTCTGTGTCCTGGTATGTGGTTGATTTTGGAGAATGTTCCATGGGGTGCTGAATAGAAAGCATATTCTTTGTTATTTGGTTGGAATATTTGGTAGATGTCTCTTAGGTCCATTTGGTGTATCATATTGTTCAGTTCAGGTGTATCTCTGGTTATTCTTTGTCTAATTGACCTTTTCAATAGACTCAGTCAGGTATTGAAGTCCCCCACTATTAGTGTGCTGGGATTAATCTGTGCCTTGAAGTCCTGCAGAATTGTGCTTATGAATTTTGGTATGCTGGAGTTTGGTATATATATATATTTTTTTTCATGATTGTGACATCTTCATGGTTAATTGCTCCTTTGACAAGAATGAAGTGACCCTCTTCATCTCTTCTAATTAGTTTTAGTTTGAAGCGTATTTCATCTGATATTAGAATAGCAAATCCTGCTTGCTTTTTGGTACCATTTGCTTGGAGTATTTTTTTTTTTTTCATTCTTTCACCTTAAGATGGTTCCTGTCCTGGAAGGTGAGATGGGTTTCTTGTAGACAACAAAAAAATTGGGTTTTATATCTTTTTTTAAATTTTTTTTAAATTTTATTTATTTCTGTATGTGTTTGAATGTACTGTCTGCATGAAATTTTTCCACCCGTGTTGTGCAAAGGTCAGAAGAGGTGCCAGATTCCCCTGGAACTGGAGTTCTCCTGGAATTGGAATTTCGGACAGTTCTCGGCCGCCATGTGGGTGCTGGGGACCAAACCTGGGTCCTCTGTAAGAGCGGTCGGCGCTCTTAACCGCTAGGCCATCTCTCCAGCCCTGGGTTTGATTTCTTAATTCATTCTCCCAGTCTATGTCTCTTGACTGGAGAGTTCAGACCATTAATATTTAAGGTTATTATTGAGAGATGTATATTACTTCCTGTGCTGGATAGCTTTAGTGTCAACTTGACACACCTGGGTTGAGGGAGCCTCAATTGGGGAATTTGCTCCATTGGATTGGCCTGTGGCCACATCTGTGGTGTATTGTCTTGATTGTTGAGCAGTGACAGTATAAGAAGGCAGGCTGGGCATGAGCCAGGGAGCAAGCCAGTGGGAGAGCAAGCCAGTGGACAGCATTCTCCCATGGCCTGTGCTTCAGCTCCTGCCTCCAGTCCTGCCCTGATCCTGCCTTGTGCTACCTGAGTGATGAACTGTGAACCAGGAGATGTAAGCTGAATAAACCCTTTCCTCCCCAAGTTGGTGTCGGTCAGAGTGTTTTGTCACAGCAATGGAAGACAGACTAGGACACTTCCCAACAATGTATTTTCTGTTTTCATTTTTGGTCTAAATTTGTATTTCTGCAGTTATATCTTCATTAATTAAATGTTCTTGCCACTTGGGAGCAGTCACTCCTTTTCTCTGTTTTTTGAATTGCCTTGAGTATTTTCTGAAGGTTGTTTTCTGGACATGTATTCTTTCATCTTGTTTATGTCATGAAATATTTTTCTTTCTTCTTCAACTATAATCAACATTTTTTGCTGGATAAAGCAACCTGGATTGGCATCTATAGTCATTTAGAACTTTGGTCCAAGCCCTTCTGGCTTTCATTGTTTGCATTGAAAAGTCAGCTGTAATTCTGATGTAATTCCCTTTAATTGTAATGTATTTATGGCTTTGTTTTGAGCAGCTAGCATTTTTACCATAAAAGAGCATGGGGAATTTATTTTCTGGTCTTGTTATTGGTGTTCTATGCTTCTTGTATTTGTATGGGTATGTCTTTTTTCAATTTGGGGGAATTTTCTCTGTATAATCTGTTGAAAATCTGGTCAATACCATTATCCTGGGATTCTCTTCCACTGTCCTTATGATACTTAGGTTTGGTCTTTTCAGGTGGTTCTGACATTCCTGATTATTCCACTTCTGTGTTTTTTAAATTTTTTAAAGTTTTCTAATCTTTGCTTGGTATTCCAGTTCTTCCATGTTACTTCCAGTTTTGATATTCTGTTTCCATTATGTACTTTCCTGTTGACTGGATAAGTGTTGATTTCCTTTTTCATTTCACCCTGAGATTCCTTTAGCATTTCCACTTCCTTCCAGAGTTTTTCATTCTCTCCTTCTAGTTCTTTGATTCGTTTGTCTGGTTTCTTTTTATTTCAGCATGAGATTTCTTCAGTTTTCCAGTTCCTTCTGGAGTTTTTCATCCTCTAATTCTAGTTCTTTGATTTGTTATCTGTGTGCTCTTTATATTCTTTGATCTCTTTGAGCATGTCTATGATAGTTGCTTTAATTGTGTCTTAGGTTACCTTCAGAGAGTTCTCATTGTAGGAATCTTTGGTAAGACTGGTAGAATTTAGTGGGGATTTACCATTTGGTTTTCCCATGTTACTATTTTTTTCATTGTGCTTTTGGCATGTGGCTTTGTTTTTTTTTGTATTCTGTTATGAAACTGGGCCAGATGTCTATCTAGCTCGTTTATCCTTTTGAAGAACCAGCTCTCTGATTGCTGCTCTGATTTTTGTTATTTCATTTGTCTGTTGGGTTTAGAATTCATTTGTTGTTGTTGCTCATTTGTTTGGTTTGCCATGTTATGTCATTTATTTGTACTCTTCCTTGTGTTGAAGGCTGACTTTGCTTTTTTCTTCAGAGCCTTGAGTTCTTCTTATTACTTATGAAACATGGCTGGTCTAGGCTTCAGGTTTTCACTTTTGATTTTGTACTGGAGGAGCCAGCTAGTTCTTGCTCTTCTAGACTGGAACTCTTGAAGGTCCAGGACAGCTCAGCTTGAACCTTGGACCACATGATGTGAGTCTACTGGTTCCCCTGGCTGACTGTGTGGGCCTGAAGGGCCAGGCCACTCCACCAGGAGTCCCAGTGCTCCATCTGGATCAGCTTGGCTGCATGGACTTGCTTGGTTTGGGCTACTCTGGCAGGTGTTCTTGGAGCAGCACATGGTTCAGCTTGGCTCTGTGGGGTTGTGTAGGCCCAGCTGCTCAGCCTGGTGGTATTCAAGCACTGCCTGGTTCAGCTTTCCTCCATTTCTTCTTATTATTATGAAGGGCTGGATGGTCAAGCTTCAGGTTTTGACTTTTGATTTTGTACTGGAGGGGCCAGTTAGTTGTCACCCTTCTAATCTGGGGCTGCTAGGGGCCAAGTTGCTTGTGTTGGAGTCTGGCCTCAGGGTGGGTGCGTGGGGTTCTGTCAAGCCCCTGGGAGCTGGTGTTCTCCAGGTGTGGGGGCCAGGAAGTTGGTGGTCCCACTGCTCCTCCTGGTGTGGGCAAGGACTTCTAAGGTGGGGGCCTGCAGCTGGTGGTTCACCTGCTCTGCATGGCATCAGTGGGGCCTTCTGGAGGTACCAAGGTTGGGCCAGATGCTGGTGGTCTGCCTGCTCTGTGTGGTGTTTGCAGGGCCTTCTGGAGGGGAAGGGCAGCCAGTTTTCCTCTTTTTAAAGTTAAATAATTGTGTATAATGGTTTTTTTATCCATTCATTCATCTGTAGACAGGCACTTTCATCTGCTAAGGCTAATGTGAGCATGGGTGTAAAAATACCTATTTGAATCCATGTGTTCCACTATTTTAGGTTGTTCTGTTCTTGGTGCTGTGAGCANCCTAAGTGCCTATATTAAAAAAAAAAAAAAAAGAAAAAAAAGAGCACAAATAAACGACATAACACTGCAACTAAAAACACTTGAGGGACAACAACGAATGAATCCTAAATCTACCAGACAGGATGAAATAACAAAAATCAGAGCAGTAATCAACAAAATAGAAACAAAGAAAATAATACAAAAAAAATCAATAAATCCAAGAGCTGGTTCTTTGAAAGGATACGCAAGACAGATTGACATCTGGCAACTCCAAATCAATAAAATTTTAGATGAAAAGGGAAACATCACAACAGATAACAAAAAGACCCAGAAAATCATATGAGAATACTTTAAAAACCTATACTCTACTAAATTTGAAAACTTAAGAGAAATGGATGAATATCTGAAATCATGGAAATCACCAAAGCTTAACCAAAAAGAGATTGACAGCTTAAACAGACACATAACATATGAGGAAATTGAAACAGTCATTCAAAACCTCCCAACTAAAAAACACTCAGGCCCAGATGGATTTATGGCAGAATTCTATAAAACACTTAAATAAGAACAACAACCATTATTACTGAAATTATTCAAAAGCATAGAAACAGAGGGAACTCTCCCAAATTCCTCCTATGAAGCCAATATCATTATAATACCAAAACTAGGCAAAATACAACCAAAATATAACACTGTAGATCCATTTCATTAATGAACAGAGATACAAAAATTTTCAATGAAATACTTGCAAATCACATATAGGTACACATAAAAAATGTCAACCATCATGAGCAAGTCAGATTTGTACCAGAGATGCAGGGATGGTTCAAAATACATAAATCAATAAATGTCATAAAAGCACATAAACAGACTGAAAGATGAAAACCACATGGTTATCTCAATTAATATAGAATAGGCCTTTGGCAAAATTCAACATGCCTTCATGTTTAAAGTCCTAGAGGGAATTGGACTGGAGGGAATTAAACACAATTAAAGCCATATACAACAAACCCACAGCAAACATCATTCTAAATGGGGGAAATAGAAGCATTTCCCTTAAAGTCAGGAACCTGGAAAGGCTACCCACTATCTCTACTCCTTTTCAATATAGTCCTTGGAATGCTTGCTAGAGCAATAAGACAAGAAAGGGAAATTAAGGGAGTACTAATTGGAAAAGTGCGTAACTATTGGAAAAGTGGAGGTCAGCTATCCTTTTTTGCAGATGACAGATAGGTACCTAAGCCATGCTAAATTCCCACAGAAAACTCCTAGAATGATTAGTGCCCTCAGTAAAGTGGTGGGAGACAAAAGTAACCAGAAAAAAGAAGCTTTCGTCAACCAATAAACAAGCAATGGAGAAGGAATACAAGAGACCGTCCATCACAAAGCATCAAAAAAAACGGAAAATAACTAACCAAAAGTCCTAAGACTCTACAAGACACTTGTAATAATCATCTGAATAAGGAGATTGAAGAAGATAATAGAAGATGGAAGGACCTCCATACTCATGATTGAAGAGATTAATATTGTAAAATGACATCCTCCCAAATTAATATACAGATTCAATGCAATACCAATTGAAATACCCATGAGTTTCTCTGGATGATAGAAAAAAATCCTTATCATTCATATGGAAAACAAAAGACCTTGATAGTCCAATAAACCCTGACCAAAAGAGCAAATGCAGGAGTGAGATTACTATTTTCAACTTCAAAACCTCACAGGCTTATAGTCATAAAAACGGACTGGTAACTGGCCACAAAACAGACCCTTCGGATCAATGTAAAAAATAAACCCATAGATCAATGGAACAAAATCTAAATTATAAACTTGGGCAACATACAATTTCAGCACCTCAGATTATGACAAGAGGACAGACTAACTCAGTCGGAGGAAAGACAGTATCTTAGCAAATGTGCTGGCAAAAACTGGTAACACTTTGTAGAGAACTAAAACTAAAAACCAACCTACTTCCGCAGCATCTAAAAAATCAACTCCAATGGATCAAAGTCTCATGGTAACCTTGAAACTCTGAAAGATGTTAGAAGAAAACTATGGCAGTAACCTACCAAACATAGGCACGGAACAAGACTTTCTAAATCAGACCGCAACTGCTCAGAAAATAAGGTCAACATTGACAAGCGAATCCATACATTGATCAAAAGCTTCCTTGTAGGCAATGAGTGAACAACTAAAAAATGAAAGAAACCCACAGCAGAGAGTGCTGAAGAAGTCCTTCAGCAGTTGTAGATCTGTGACGAGGCATTAGCACCAGAATATATACATTAGCTCAAAAAACAAAGGAGCAAGAAACAAACAACCCCACTCCAAAAGTATGGAAGTAAAGAGCAAAACAGAGACTTACAATGACGAGAAGTAAAGAGGGAGGCAAACACACTTAAAAGTGCTCAACATCGCTATCATAAGTACTGGAAGAAATTTCAAACCGACTTTAAGATTTCATCTTCCCCCAGTAGGACTAGGCTGTGATCAGAAAACAATTGATACAAAAAATTGTGGAGAGGATTGCGGGCAAAGGCGACTGCTTATCCAACTGCTGGTGGGGAATGTAAACTCATGCACAACCACTGGGGAAATCAGTGTGAGAGAATCTCGTAAAGGTCTAATGTGCGAGCTCTACCACCTGCTCATGTATACCTAGGACTCCTAGCATATACCGCAAGGACTCAGGTCCTACTTGCAGAGATACATTCACATCATGTTTATTGCAGCACTTCACTGCAATCATGAATCATTAGACCATCAAATAGAGACTGGAAGAACCAATGTCACCACACGATATACCAGGATAAAGAAATGGTACACAACAGTAGGCAGAGTAGACAATATCAGTGAAATTTGAGGTAAACTGGATGGAGCTAGAAGCATTATGCACACCACACACACACACACAACACACACACAAGAAAACAAAAAACATGAATTATGTTGGCCCTCATTATCAAGTCTAGCACCAAATCTTTTTTTGTACAATCGTAATTTTTTTTTTTTTTCTTTTTTGTAAGTTAATACATGACTTAATAAAAAAGAGTACATTTAAACAAACTATCAACTTACTATGTTCAGTTTAGTAAATCTAGAAATTAATATTCCTTTTTAGTTGCATGCACACTCAATACATGTTTTGGACCTACCTATCAGTTTATTTTCAGACCGTCATCATTTTGGTATATCTGCGCATATGGATACATGCAACTTTGGAGCATATACAACTTAAAGGACCGAGGCAGGCGGATCTTTGTGAGTCACGGCCAGCCTGGTCTACAGAGTGGATTCCAGACAGCTGGGCGACAGGGACCCCTGTCTCGAAAAGAGACCAAAAATAAAAAAATAATAATAATAATAATAAAATAAAATAAGACAAAAAAAAAAAAAAACAACAAAATATGTCAAGAACTGACTGAAACAGGTGAACTTCTCCTCGGACAGTAACCATTTCCATCAAACAAGATTTTTAACAAAAGGAACAGATACCAGTCATGTTGCCGCAGAATGCAGGAGCTCTGGAGCCTGTGGGAGGTATGAAGGAATGATCTAAATTTGATTAGAAATGATGTATGAATGTATGCATAAAGTTATGACAATAAAATCAGAACGGAGCATATTCATGATTGACAAACGCGTGCTACCTATAATTTAAAGTTGATCTGTTGGCCTGCTGATGGATGCAAGCATGGCTGTTTATGTAGAACTAAAACTTATAATAACCTAGATAGCCAGTACAGGACAGGCTGTAATATATTCAGAACTCAGACACATAGAAAATACTATTTGAGAAACCTAGCTACATCCCTGGAAAGGATTAAATTTATAAATTTTCACAATGTTCTTGTTCCTACTGTTATGTATTTTCAGTATTGAGAATTTTTAATTGTACTCTAGAAAAAAGAGGTGAGGAGACAAAGAGGTTAAATAGCATTAAGAATATGAGCAAAGAGCAGTGAGACTTGGCAGACATGGGAAAGGTAAATAGAGTAGATGTGGTAAGCAGATAGATGTGAAGGAATGTATGAGAAAATTACTTATACACCCAGAAGAATGGTGATGACAACTATTCATGGTTCACTGGATGCCTGCAGAATATTTGAAACACCTACTACTACTGGTTGAAAATAGCCCAACCACCCCATTAAACTCAAAATTCGTACAGTGAAAGAAACAATTAGGAATTGAAGAGAAAATCCACAGGAGGAGGAAAACCTTCACTCTGATCAATTACAAGAATTAACATTCCAAATATATAAACTACTCAAAAAACAAAGAATAAGAAACACAATGATTCACTCAAAAGATGAACACAAGAGCTGGAACGAGACTTCACAAGTAGGAAACAGAGATGCTGAGAAAACATCTAAAAAAGTTGATGCGAAATTTGAATAACAACTTTCAGATATCAATCATCACTCTGATAAACTGCGCTAGGCATCAAGAAACAAAAGGCCCCAAATCAAATGGAGAGGTTGTGTGGAAAGGGGACACATCATCCATGCTGGTGGGGAATGTAAACTGCAGATACAACCACTATGGAAAGCAGTGGTGGAGAACCCTTAAAAGACTCAAAATGTTTGATTACTCGGCCTTTTGCCTAAGATCAAGTGAGACTCAAAATAGCCTAACCACCTGACCCCAGCCTTACCACTGGCGGTATCCCCATAAGACTCTTCCTACTCCAGATGGGTACATGCACTCAAATGTTGTT
The DNA here is from genome assembly GCA_009823505.1 of Rhizomys pruinosus. Classification (NCBI taxonomy): domain Eukaryota; kingdom Metazoa; phylum Chordata; class Mammalia; order Rodentia; family Spalacidae; genus Rhizomys; species Rhizomys pruinosus. Next base: position 1,324,057 of record VZQC01007706.1, on the reverse strand, counting down.
GCAGGCTCGTTCGAAAACAAAAAAAAAAAAAAAAAAAAAAAAAAAAAAAACAGCTGGAACCAACTCTAGTGCCCCTCAATCGGATGATGATAGAGAAAATGTGTACCTCACAATGGAGTTCTATGCAGACAGTAAAGAAAGTATGACTTCAGCCAGGCGTGGGGGCACATTTGCCTTTCATCCTAGCCCCCCCCCCCCCCCCACTTGTGAGGCCCCCGCCTCAGCCCCCGCCCCCAGGACTTGTCAGTCAAGCCCGCCTACACGCGATCCAGCCGACCGCGGCCACCACCCCCCCACCCCTGTTAGACCCAAACCCCCACCCCCACCTTTTTTACCACCCAACCCCACCGAAAATACCGACTCCTCACCACGTGCTAACTCCGATGGACCTAAGTATTTGTTTATGTGTAACCAGCCAAACAAGGCGAGCAAGACTCATTTGTGATCTTCAGTAACCAGTCCTAGTAAGTCTAACGAGCGATGTTCATGGAATCGCTGCTACAAAGGAGACGTGCTTTGAATCCTGACACATAAAAAAAAAAAAGAATTAACTCTAATTTGTTGGTAATTATGGACTTTAGAAGATTTATGTTACTTGAGTATATCCAGTCAAACAGGTGAAGTATGCCTATTTGCATGATGTTAGCCAAGTTATAGTAACTGGCAAAAGGGAAATGGATTGAAGTATGGAAATACTTTGTGAGATTGATATTTTAGTGAGGGGGGTGGGCTTATAATCACAGTTATATGTTATATTGTTGGTTGGGTTGTGGTGTTGTTAACTGCTCAGTTGAGATCAACAACAACCTTCTAAATGTCCCTAGGATCAGAATAACACAAATATGAATATTCAGAACTTTGGAATTCAAGTAGATCCTCTGCTGAAGAAATGATGCATATTTTAGAGAACTGTCAAATCAGAAAGGGACACATTATATCAGATTGATGAACTAGTGAGTGGTTGGAAAGGAAATACCTGTGTGTCTACTACTTAGATTGAACGACATGTCAACGATATATATCGAATAATGCTATAGTTTTGTGTTGTTAGGTGGGGTGTGTTGAAGTAATAACTCAGTAGGATCAACATGACTAAATAGGACTTGAAATCTAGGAAGTCGCCCAACATACCGTAAACTAAACGAAGCAGATTAGCAAATTTACCATGGGTGAAAAAATGTCTAGAGACAAAGCCAAGATGGTAAAGCCCAACATAATTAAAGGCCAGTCATCTGAGCAATCAGACATACAGAAAGCCAACAGTGAAGAGAAAGAAAAATCTTTCAGGACATAAACAAAGTGAAAGAACACTGTCAAAAAACCAACACTTCAGAAAAATACTTGAAGCAATTTCAGAAGAACAGGGGAAAGGAGCAAACTACCTTAAGCAACCCAAGAGAAAATACAAAAGCATAACAAAGTAAATAAATAACCGACCAGAATACAACACAAAAATCGTGAACAGGAAACAAACACAATCTCTTCATAGTTAATAACTTAAATATTAATGGCTGAACATCCCAATCAAAGACATAGACAGGGAGAGAATGGATGAAACACAGAATCCAATCTATCTGCGCGTCCAAGGAAAACACATCTCATTCAAGAGATAGACAGCACCTTAGAGTGCAAGATGGATAAAATACATTATGGTTCGCAATCAAGGATATGTCTTTCCTAATAAATCAGAGCAGAATGTCATTCATGAGTTAACAAATTACTCAGAGAAAATAATCGACGTACATGAGGGCCATTAGTATAATCATCAATGGAACATTAAACGAAAGAAGCTCCAGTTTATAATTATTTATACACCCAACTCGAGTGCACTGAACCTTTTATAAACGCAATCTCAGGACTAATGTCAGGACCTCACGAGCACCTGGATAGGTAATAGGGACAAAAAAAAACAGAAAGACATCAGAACGGAACAAACATAACAAGCGGACAGAAATGTCCTCCGAGATATCTATAATCATCAAACACAGAGAATATACTTTCTACCCAGGCACCCCATAGGAACATTCTCAAAAGTGACCACATCACTGGGACACAAGAACCTATCAACAAAGACAAAAGGACTGAAAATTTCCTTCAGCATTCTCTCGACCCAAGTCCCATAAAGTCAATATTAACACCATGGTGAAAGCACTATAGACTACACTGGCGACAACAACACAAACTGCAACATGTGGTCAGAGACAGTAAATAAAGACCTGAAATTACAAGCTTCTGGGAACCTAAAAATGAGAATGACAAACAATCCACAACCAAAACCTGTGGGACACATTAAATAGAATCCTAAGATGGAATTTAAACCCCAAAGTGACCACATTAAATAAACAGGAAACGAGAACAAGTAAATGATCTAACCTGCAGTAGAAACCCGTGAGACCATCCCACAACATGATGCGTAACCCAACAGACAGGAGACCCCTTAACAAAAATCAGAGGCAAGCACTAACAATGAAATAAACCAACAAAGAAAACAAAAATCCACTGATCCAAAAGCTTGTCTTCTTTGAAAAGGTTAACACAAATAGAAGCAGACATTAGCCCTAACAAAGAAAGAAGAGCACTCCAAATCAATAGAATTGTTATGAAAGGGAAAATATCACNCCACTAATTTAGTTTCTATTTGCATTTTGGTCTATGTTTGTATTTCCACAGTTATACCTTCATTAATTACTTTCTTTTCCTGCTTGGGAACAGTTGCTCCTTTCCTCTGATCTTTGAATTGCCTCATATTTTCTGAAGAATTGGTTTTCTGGACATGTATTCTTTCATCTTGTTTATGTCATGAAAGCTTTTTCTATTTCCTTAAACTTTAACAGACATTTTTTGCTGGGTAAAATAACCTGGGTTGTCATCTACAGTCATTTAGTTCTAGGAATATTTTGGTCCATGTTCTTCTGGCTTTTATCGTTTGCATTGAAAAATCAGCTGTAATTCTGATGGGTTTCCCTTTATATGTAACTTGTTTTTCCTCTTGAGGCTTTCAGTATTCTGTCTTTGTTTTGAGCATCTAGCATTTAACTATGATATGGCATGGGGAATTTCTTTTCTGATCTTGTCTATTTGGTGGTCTATGTGCTTTTTGTATTTGTATGGTCATATATTTCTTGAATTTGGGGAAATTTTCTTCTATAATTCCGTTGAATATCTGGTCAATACCATTATCCTGGGATTCTTCTCCTTCCTCTATTCCTATGATGCATATGTTTAGTCTTTTCATCATGTCCCACATTTCCTGATTATTCCACTCATGATATTTTTAAAATTTTCATAATCTTTGTGTGAGCATTCCAGTTCTTCCATGTTATCTTCCAGGCTTGACATTCTGTTTTCTGCTTCATTCATTCTGTTACTGAGGCTTTTTCCCATCCTTCCTTGTTAAATGGATGAGCGTTAGTTCTCACCCTTCTATTGTGGAGCTTCTCTAGAGGCCCAGGACAGGTAACAATCAGGTCAGCTTGAACCTACTCCATGTGATAGGAGCCTACCGGTTCCCCAGGGCTGGCTGTAAAGGTCTGGGTCTGAGCCTAGGCCCAGGAAAGCTTCGCTTGGCCCCAGGATAGTGTCCTGAAATGTTCTGTAGCTACATAGTTTGGATTTAGAAATATTGCCAGTGCGGAGCTGTATTGGCCTCTGGGCTTCTGTCTCGCCTGCTAGTTGTTGCATGTTTTGTGTGGGAGTCTGGACTCAGGGTAGGTGAGTGGGGCTGTGTCTCTCCTCTCAGGAGTTGGAGCTGGAACCACCAGGAGCTGAGCCAGAGCTGGAGATGTGGTGCATGCGTGGGCTTCTGGGTGAGTGGGTGTGCTTGTCTTGCTTCCTGGGAGCAGGCAACAGAAACAGATGCACACTTGTGTGTGCCAGGCTCTATCTTATCCCCCCAGGAGTCAGGAGGTGGGTGATGGGCACCGGATCCCTAACCATGTAAGCTGGAGTTGGAGTTACAGGGCATCTAGAGCTGGGTTTCAGAGCTGGTTGTTGGGTACCTGGGGCCGAGCTGGAACTGGAGCTCTCAGGAGCCCGGAGCTGGGGTTTGGGACCAGGGTGCTGGGCACTGCTTGCTGCTGGGTCTCTGCCTGCTCTGCCTGCATGGGCCCACCAAGGCGGGCCACTGCTCTGGTATCTAGAGACCTTTTTTTGTTTTTTTGGTCTTTTCGAGACAGTATCTTCCTGTAGCCCCAGCTGTCCTGGAATTCGCTCTGTAGACCAGGCTGGCCTTGAACTCACAAAGATTCTCCTGCCTCTGCCTCCCAAGTGCCAGGATTAAAGGTGTGTGCCACACCGCCCAGTGGTATCTAGAGATCTTAACGAAGGTCTACTCTCCTTCACTTAGCATCACATCCGTTTTCAAACTGTTTCCAGGCTGCCCATTTCCCTCTCTCCACTCTGGGTCCTTGTCTGATTGAATTGGCATGGGTCCTGTGCTTGATGCCACCATTGTAAATAACAGAGTATTTTTAAGACAACACCTTTCTCTTTAGAGGAAGAGAATGTGAGAAATAGAGATGCACTTTGCTCACACTGTTGCATCTCCTGTTCTTCACCAGTGCAGCACAGTCCCAGGGCTTTCAGTACTGGTGTTGGTTTCATCACTTATTTCAGTTAAAATGTTCCCATGGAAAGGTCATAGTAATGCCAGGATTCTCCTTTTCCTTGGGGGAAGGACTTTAACGTCTATGAATAATTCTCTATAAACATGACCCATTCTGCCCTCATTCCAGCCTTATTTAAATTTCACAAAGGAGAAACTGATAAGTTCAGTGAGGTTGAATAAGTATTGTAAGGATGCACAAGTCATAACTTGTGGACATAAAACTGAAATTCAAAGTAGCTCTCTTAGCATTCCCCTCTTGTTCTTTTACTCTCCAAAATACTGAAAATGAAGAGTTTTTATTAAAAAGTCTATATATCATTTGAAAAGTCAGAAGAATTGCAAATGTCAAAGACTTGGTGCCATACACGTTAATGGACAAAGCAGTTGATAGAAATGCTCAGAGGGGCTGGAGAGATGGCCTAGCAGTTAAGAGCGCTTATTGCTCTTGCAGAGGACCTGGGCTTGATCCCCAGCACCCACATGGCAGCTGAGAACAGTCTTTGACTCCAGTTCCAGGGGAATCCAACACCCTCTTCTGACCTCTGAGGCATTGCGCGACCAGGGTGCACAGACCTACATGAAGGCAGTACATTCATACACATGGAAAGTAGATAAAATAAAAAAAAATATTCTCAGAAAACAATTGTGGAAGCCAAATAGGATCAAGTTTCTACATGGCATATTTTTATAATTATAATGTATTTTCACTATTTTTCTTGGAAATATTTTCTGATGTAAATATTAGGTCTCATAATTGAGTGGAATTTTCAAAGAAATACCACAATGTCCTGGGGATTAACCTTGTGGTGGGTCTTGATATGGCGTCTCATTCTCTATAGTTGAGAGAGTGCCACCATCAATGCAGTTGTCTTTGGAATTTCATAGGAATGATGAGCAAATACAGAAAAATAGCTATTACTACCATAAACAACTTTAGACCTGGCATTACCTTTGGCTTTATGATGCTAAACTTAATTATTTAGGTAATGCTAATGAGACGTTATTACCTCATAATATCTGCAAAGCCTTGACAGACATTGAGGGGAACATCAAAATGGGGTTGGACTCTGTCTAGGTTATAGTGGCTGTAAGAGAGCTGCTAAAGAATGCACTTGGGAGAAAATTGCTTCTCAGTACAAAGTTAATTACATCTTTGAGCACATTGACAGTACTGACATTGACAAGAATGGAGAAGCATACGGCCATGGAAACAGTGCTCTTTACTTAGATGGAGAAGGAAATAAAGGGCAACATATCATGGGATTGTCTCACATCTCTGTACCTGCTTTCCTTTGGTCTTATCTGCTCCTAATACTGGAATAAGCAGAACTCTTGGCTGGGAAAATTTCAGTTTCATTGAGTAATACTTTTAGCATTTATCATGCACTGGGAATAACAGGAGCTTAGAAATTATTCACTAAAAAATGGATTACCTCATCATAGCCAAAGTGTAGTATTTTTGATGCTTTTCAGATCGACAGTGGGATAGAATATGGCCATTTTTTGTACTCTCCATTGTGGACGGCAGCAGACAGAGAGGGCCTTCCTGACTAAAATAAGTCCTTTTCATGCTTTAAATACAATACCAGATAGAATTGGCAGTGCTTCCTTGAAAATGAATTCAAAGTGTACATAACTATTATAAGGGGTTCATTTATATTAATATACTTTCTGAAACAGATAGCAGCAACTTACATAATAATACTGCAGTGATGATAAAGTACTTTTGGTCTAGTATGATAGCATATATTTATGGAATACTGCTTTGAAACAGGAACCATTCTTAACAAATATTAACTCATCTTTTCCACTCAACAATCCCTTTGGGTAGATGCTTTATTATTTTGCCTCTTTTATAAAAGATAAAATTAAGACAAAGAGAAGTTAAGGTCCTTCCATGTTACACACTAGTCATATACTGGAAACCAGGATTGAATATAGGTAATCCATTTCTAGAACTTAGTATCTTGAATACTGCCTCTCTTAGATACAAATTATTTCTCTGCAATTTACATTAATTTTTGTAATTACAATAGATTACTTACCAAATTGTTTGTTATGGATAGTCAAGTTTTATATTTGTAGCACTATTCATTCTGTTTTATTTTCCTCCCTAGAGGACAATGTTGCAGAGTATTCTAGAGTGAAATGCACAAATATTAAACACAGCAGGAACATGTAAGAAAGCAAGAAAATTTGAAATCCCTTATATAGTGCTTTCACATGAAACTCACGTAATTTTAGTGCATCATCTTAGCTCCTGAGAAGGCTATGTTATCAGTTTTACCACAAAGAAACATTTTTCTTACACATGCCCAATAATATGAACACATATTCTCAATCTGCTTCTACTGAAGTCATATCATATTTCTGATAGCTTTGTTGGTAGTTATATGGGCTGTCCAGCAGAGCATGAAAATCTTGGGCTCAGGTTTTGGCTTCTATCTCAAGGACAGCATTTACTAGTTACTTAATCTTTGGAAGTTACTTAATTTCATTGGATTATGATTTAGCTATCTCCACAGTGGTGATAAATCTGATCTTGCAGAGTTTCTGAGGATTGAGCTTATTAACATGAGTTCCTACAACACAGTAGTTGCTTATTTAGAAGACAATAGTAGCAACATAATTGAGATAGATACTTCAGAGAGCAAGCTGGTCCTGTTGCTAATGCATCTGTGTATGGAAGTCAATCAAACTATATTTAAAAATCTGCAACTTTGCTTTGTAATAAAACAAACAATTGGCTAAAAGAACTTGATTTGAACTCAGAAGAGGATTAACAAAGATTTTTGTTTGCTTTGTGAGACAGGTATCCCAAAAGGACCTTGAGTTTAGAATCCTCTTGCCTCTACCTCCTGGGAGCAGGGGTCACAGAAGAATACTACCACATCAAGCTAGAAAATTTATTTTCCTATGGTTCTGTACATGAACTTAACATTTTACTATAAAACAAATCACTCTGTACTACTTTGAATTTCTTCATATATAAGCCTAACAGATGAATCTGAAACTTTTTTAGGTCTTTTGAGACAAGGTCTTCCTGTAACCTAAGGTACCCTGGAACTGACTGTGTAGATAAGGCTGGGCTTCATCTCAGAGACATGACTGCCTGTGCTTCCTGGAATTAAAAGTGTGTGTCACTACATCTGGCTTGTAAAACTCTTTAAGAAGAGAAACAGCCTGTCTTCACAGTTACAGAATGTATCACACTATGTACCACAGAGTAGGTGCTTCTTAAATGACTTTATATTAAGTTAAGAAACTAATTTTAAATACGTAGCCTAGATGTAAGACAAAATGCTGTATTATTCTGGAAAACAATGATTATCACTTTAGTGCTGCTACATTCAAACAATCACATTTGACCAAAGTGAAAAATGCTTTGGACATTCTCCTTTTCCTTTATCTTTTATGAAAACAGTTCTATAGGCATATCTATTTTAAATAATATGGTTGTAACCTTCTGAGTATAAATTAATCCATTTCTGTAGAGTCATATAAATAGAACAGTAGCAGTAAGTTTCTAGAAGTAAAAGCACATAATTTCATTATTTAACTTAAACTGTCATTGTATTTTCTTGATAGTGGAACCAATGATAATTCCTTTTATAATATAAGTAATGATTCAAAGGCTTGACAACTTAGTTATGACCTAAGAGGTAATGATTCTCTCTCTCTCTCTCTCTCTCTCTCTCTCTCTCTCTGTTGAAAAATTATCTCATATATGCTTCTGGCTTTGAACTGACTACATGGCAGTGGATGATCTTGAACTTCTGATTACCCCAGCCTTCATATCTTCATAAGAATACAGGTATGTGCCATATTATCCAGGTTTTTGTGCTGCTGAAGCTCATACCTAGGCCTCCTGCATACTAGGCAAGCACTGTAATCAACTGAGCCACATCCTTACTCCATCCTTTATCTGGTATGAAGTTTATCAAAGAAGAATATATATATATATATATATATATATCTGTGATGCTATTCTGTCACAGCCCTGATGACCATGGAGTGTGTGATTGTTTACACCCCCCCACCACACACACTGCTACTTTAAATTAGTGGCTTTGGAGGAAATAGTTTTCAACTTCATTATCCTCTCTGAGAACCCATCTCTCAATTAGTGAGATGAAGATCCATTATCTTCCTCTTGCTTTCTCCTGCGGCCCATTACCTTTGGTCTACTTGCATTGAAGAGAACATTCTGAGATTTGTGGCAATCTACTGAAAATTTTATAACCTGAATTGACTTTTCAGGTTCAGGCAGTGACACTCAGGATATTAAACTGACACTTCTGAATCTCCCAGAGCTGCTGGCACACATCTGCTATTCATTTCTACAATTTATAAAGTGGATGTTTTCCAAGTCACAGGGGTCTACAGAAAGTTGTTACTGACAGGATCCTTGAAAAGATTAGTAAAGGTATAACATATGCTGCAGTACTGTGCATGGTCCTGATGGTGTTAGCAATCCAACTGTCTAGAGACTCTTCCTCATCACTGTCAGACTGCCTTTCAATCTGTCTTCAATGATGTCGGCAATTCAAACAGAAGAGATGTGAATCACCAAAGAAATGGCAGACAGAAGCAGACAGAGCCTGCCTGAGGCATGCTCCAGAAGGAAGGATGTGGAATATATTATGGTCTAAATGTCTGCTTCTATTTTGAACACATTGTTACACTGGTAAGACTCAGCAAACTAGGTTAGTTTCCTAGACTAGACCTCAGAAGACATTTGAAGCTGTAGTGGAAAACTGCATTTAAAATAAAAAGTGTAGAAAATATTACTAACATCATGTTTCTGAACAGGGAAATTGAGTGGAACAATGGCTAAAACTTTGAGATTTGTTTTCTCAGCAGTTATGTGATGTTGGACATGTTACTCAGTACTTCTTGATTTCACCTATAAAATAATAATGAGAAAAATGCCTCAGGGATTTGTTTTTTTTTTTCAGGAGTCAACAAAGGACAATTCCTGGAGCATTCAAAACATTTTGATAATTATTTTGTAGTTGGCATCAGGTTATTTTCTGTAAAGAGAAGAAACTGTGGATTTGTTCTAAGTTTTTCAGAGAGTTAATGGAAAGAATGTATTTGCTGAGTCACTAAGGTCCACATCTACACAAAGAATAGAAAAACAGATTATAGTATGTAGGAGGAATCGATAAAGTCCAATTTTACTTAGTTAAGTAATGGACTTATTAATATTAACAGAACTTTTAGAGTGGTAGTTTGTTTCTAGGAAGTCCTATTAGTTCAATATGTTTCCTTGGTTGCTAAATAGGTAATACTTTGGGCGAATTACCTTGAAGATGTTACCAACTTGAAGGGACAATCTTTGAATGCCTTTACCGGAAAAAAATGATCAGCAAATCTATGAGATCCTTTTTGAAGATTCAATAAACACTTTCCTCCCCAGTTGGTGTCTGTCAGAGTGTTTTGTCACAAGCAGTGGAAGACAAACTAGAACACCAGGGGATCTGGTAGACCCATATCATGACCTGTGAGGCTCAAGCCAACTGTCAAGATTCTTGGAGAAGCTCCAGATGAGAAGAGCAGGAGTTAGTTGATCCTTCTAATAGATAAACAAAAGTAAAAACCTGAAACCTAGACCAGCCATCCCTTTGTAACCAATAAGAAGAAAACAAAGGCAACTTAAGAAAACAAGAAAGGTAAGCCTTGAAGGCAGCAAGAAACACTTGAGTTTTGCATCAGAATACAAACAAAAAATAAAACCACTTGCTAAAAGGACAACTATAAAACAACCATTTGAAAAGCAAATAAAAATCCCCACCAAACTTTACACTCTAAGAAACTCCAACAATAAGATCTCCCCAGAGGTAACCCAGGATAGAGATCTTTTTTTTTTTTTTTTTTTGTCTTTTGAGACAGGGTTTCCCTGTAGCCCCAGCTGTCCTGGAACTCTCTCTGTAGACCAGGATGGGCTTGAACCACAAAGATCCGCCTGCCTCTGCCTCCTGAGTGCAGGATAAAGGCGTGCGCCACCACGCCCGGCAGGATAGGATCTTAAAAGAAAATATAGACATACTCAAAAGAATAAAAGAATATAAAAACACATGAAAAACAAATCATAGACATCCCTCAAAGAAATAAAAGAATATAAAGGACACATAGAAAAACAATTCAAAGAACAAAGGGGAAAAAGGACAAACGCTGGAAGGAACTAGAGGGAGAGAATGACATACTCCAGAAGAAGGGGAAATATTGAAGAATCCTCAACAAATAAAAAGAAACTGACAACAAACACAAGTGAATCAAAGAAGAGGCTAGAATGACAAACTCCAGAAGGAAGGGGAATACTAAATAAATCACAGGCTGAAAGGAAAACCCTTGAGAATTAAGCTGACTTTTTAATTCAAATGATGAAAGAACAGAAGAGCTTGGGACAAATTATTCCCAGTTCTAATTACTATAGATGACAACCAATGCTACTTTCCCCAGCAAAACTGTCATTTTTGTTGAAGGAGAAAGTAGAATCTTTTTGACATAAACCGATGAAAGAACACAGGTCCAGAAAAACCAACCCTTCAGAAAACCCAAAGCAATTCAAAGGACAGAGGAAAACAGCAACTATCCCCAAACAGCTAGAGAAAATATAATTACAGAAATTCAAACCTAGACCTAGAATGCAAACAGAAAAATAATAAAAAAAAAAAAAAAAAAAAATATAACCTTAAATATTAATGGCTGACTCCCCCAATCAAGAGAACCAGACTGGGGGACTGGATAAGAAATGAATCAATCTTTTTGTTGTCATATTCTTCAGTTTCAGATAGCTCTCTGTTTATTCTTTGACCAGTTACCTGTCCAATGGGCACAGTAGGGTATTGAACTCCCCCAATATTAGTGTGCCCTATATTAATCTGTGCCTTAAAGTCCTATAGAATTATGCGTTATGAAGTTCGGTGCACCAGGGTTCAGCGTGTGTATATTCATAATTGTGAAATCTTAATGTTAATGGCCCCTTTGGTAAGTATGTAGTGACCCTCCATCATTCTATTTTAATTGAAGTCTATTTTGTCTAATATTAGAATAGCCTTTTTCTTCTTTTTGGTGCCATTTGCTTAGAATATGTTTTTCCATATTTTCACCTTAAGATGGGCCTGTCCTTGAAGGTGGGATGGGTTTCTTGTAGACAACAAAAAGATGGTTTCAATTTCTTAATTTCATCTCCAGTCTGTGTCCCTTGATTAAGGAATTAAGACCATTAATACTTGAGGTTATTATTGAGAAATGTATATTGCTTCCCACTAATTAGTTTCTATTTGCATTTTGGTCTATGTTTGTATTCCACAGTTATACCTTCATTAATTTACTTCTTTTCCTGCGGTGGACAGTTGCTCCTTTCCTCTGATCTGTGAATTGCCTCATATTTTCTGAAGAGTTGGTTTTCTGGACATGTTTCTTTCATCTTGTTTTATGTCATGAAAGCTTTTTCTATTTCCTTAAACTTTAACAGACATTTTTTGCTGGGTAAAATAACCTGGGTTGTCATCTACAGTCATTTAGTTCTAGGAATACTTTTGGTCATGTTTCTTCTGGCTTTTATCGTTTGCTTGAAAAATCAGCTGTAATTCTGATGGGTTTCCCTTTAATGTACTTGTTTTTCTTTCTCTTGAAGGCTTTCACGTATTCTGTCTTTGTTTTGAGCATCTAGCATGTAACATTTATGGGCATGGGGAATTTCCTTTTCTGATCTTGTCTATTTGGGGTCTATGTGCTTTTTGTATTTGTATGGTCATATATTTCTGAATTTGGGGAATTTTCTTCTATAATTCCGTTGAAGATCTGGTCATACATTATCCTGGGATTCTTCTCTCCTTTCCTTATTCCTATGATGCATATGTTTAGTCTTTTCCTCATGTCCCACATTTCCTGATTATTCCACTCATGATTTTTTTTAAAAATTTTCATAACTTTGTTTGAGCATTGATTCTTCCATTGTCTTCTAGCCTTGACATTCTGTTTTCTCTTCATTCATTTGTTACTGAGGCTTTTTCCCATCCTTCCTTGTTAAATGGATGAGCGTTAGTTCTCACCCTTCTATTGTGGAGCTTCTCTAGAGGCCCAGACAGGTAACAATCAGGTCACTTGAACCTACTCCATGTGATAGGAGCCTACCGGTTCCCCAGGGCTGGCTGTAAAGGTCTGGGTCTGAGCCTAGGCCCAGGAAAGCTTCGCTTGGCCCCAGGATAGTGTCCTGAAATGTTCTGTAGCTACATAGTTTGGATTTAGAAATATTGCCAGTGCGGAGCTGTATTGGCCTCTGGGCTCTGTCTCCCTGCTAGTTGTTGCATGTTTTGTGTGGGAGTCTGGACTCAGGGTAGGTGAGTGGGGCTGTGTCTCTCCTCTCAGGAGTTGGAGCTGGAACCACCAGGAGCTGAGCCAGAGCGGGAGATGTGGTGCATGCGTGGGCTTCTGGGTGAGTGGGTGTGCTTGTCTTGCTTCCTGGGAGCAGGCAACAGAAACAGATGCACACTTGTGTGTGCCAGGCTCTATCTTATCCCCCCAGGAGTCAGGAGGTGGGTGATGGGCACCGGATCCCTAACCATGTAAGCTGGAGTTGGATTACAGGGCATCTAGAGCTGGGTTTCAGAGCTGGTTGTTGGGTACCTGGGGCCGAGTGGAACTGGAGCTCTCAGAGCCCGAGGCTGGGGTTTGGGAGGATGGGCCGGAGGGGGTGCTGGGCACTGCTTGCTGCTGGGTCTCTGCCTGCTCTGCCTGCATGGGCCCACCAAGGCGGGCCACTGCTCTGGTATCTAGAGACCTTTTTTGTTTTTTTTGGTCTTTTTCGAAGAACAGTATCTTCCTGTAGCCCCAGCTGTCCTGGATTCGCTCTGTAGACCAGGCGGGCCTTGAACTCACACAAAGATTCCCCTGCCTCTGCCTCCCAAGTGGCCAGGATTAAAGGTGTGTGCCACACCGCCCAGTGGTATCTAGAGATCTTAACGAAGGTCACTCTCCTCACTAGCATCAATCGTTTTCAAAACTTGTTTCCAGGCTGCGCCTTTCCCTCTCTCCACTGCTGGGTCCTTGTTTGAGGAATTGGCATGGGTCCTGTGCTTGATGCCACCATTGTAAATAACAGAGTATTTTTAAGACAACACCTTTCTCTTTAGAGGAAGAGAATGTGAGAAATAGAGATGCACTTTGCTCACACTGTTGCATCTCCTGTTCTTCACCAGTGCAGCACAGTCCCAGGGCTTTCAGTACTGGTGTTGGTTTCATCACTTATTTCAGTTAAAATGTTCCCATGGAAAGGTCATAGTAATGCCAGGATTCTCCTTTTCCTTGGGGGAAGGACTTTAACGTCTATGAATAATTCTCTATAAACATGACCCATTCTGCCCTCATTCCAGCCTTATTTAAATTTCACAAAGGAGAAACTGATAAGTTCAGTGAGGTTGAATAAGTATTGTAAGGATGCACAAGTCATAACTTGTGGACATAAAACTGAAATTCAAAGTAGCTCTCTTAGCATTCCCCTCTTGTTCTTTTACTCTCCAAAAACTGAAAATAAGAAGTAGTTTATTAAAAAAGTCTATATACATTTGAAAAGTCAGAAGAATTGCAAATGTCAAAGACTTGGTGCCATACACTTTAATGGACAAAGCAGTTGAAGAAAAATGCTCAGAGGGGCTGGAGAGATGGCCTAGCAGTTAAGAGCGCTTATTGCTCTTGCAGAGGACCTGACGTGATCTCCCAGCACCCCATGGCAGCTGAGAACAGTCTTTGACTCCAGTTCCAGGGGAATCCAACACACTCCTCTGACCTCTGAGGCATTGCGCGACCAGGGTGCACAGACCTACATGAAGGCAGTAATTCATACACATGGAAAGTAGATAAAATAAAAAAAATATCTCAGAAAACAATTGTGGTAAGCCAAATAGGATCAAGTTTCTACATGGCATATTTTTATAATTATAATGTATTTTCACTATTTTTCTTGGAAATATTTTCTGATGTAAAATATAGGTCTCAAATTGAGTGGAATTTTCAAAGAAATACCACAATGTCCTGGGGTGTGGGATTCCTTGTGGTGGGTCTTGATGGCGTGCGCGTCATTCTCTATATGTGATGAGAGATGGCCACCATCAATGCAGTTGTCTTTGGAATCATAGGAATGATGAGACAATCAGAAAAAAGCTATTACTACCAAAACAACTTTAGACCTGGCATTACCTTTGGCTTTATGATGCTAAACTTAATTATTTAGGTAATGCTAATGAGACGTTATTACCTCATAATATCTGCAAAGCCTTGACAGACATTGAGGGGAACATCAAAATGGGGTTGGACTCTGTCTAGGTTATAGTGGCTGTAAGAAGCTGCTAAAGAATGCACTTGGGAGAAAATTCTTCTCAGTACAAAGTTAATTACATCTTTGAGCACATTGACAGTACTGACATTACAAGAATGGAAAGCATACGGCACTGGAAACAGTGCTCTTTACTTAGATGGAGAAGGAAATAAGGGCAACATATCATGGGTGTCTCACATCTCTGTACCTGCTTTCCTTTGGTCTATCTGCTCCTAATACTGGAATAAGCAGAACTCTTGGCTGGGAAAATTTCAGTTTCATTGAGTAATACTTTTAGCATTTATCATGCACTGGGAATAACAGGAGCTTAGAAATTATTCACTAAAAAATGGATTACCTCATCATAGCCAAAGTGTAGTATTTTTGATGCTTTTCAGATCGACAGTGGGATAGAATATGGCCATTTTTTGTACTCTCCATTGTGGACGGCAGCAGACAGAGAGGGCCTTCCTGACTAAAATAAGTCCTTTTCATGCTTTAAATACAATACCAGATAGAATTGGCAGTGCTTCCTTGAAAATGAATTCAAAGTGTACATAACTATTATAAGGGGTTCATTTATATTAATATACTTTCTGAAACAGATAGCAGCAACTTACATAATAATACTGCAGTGATGATAAAGTACTTTTGGTCTAGTATGATAGCATATATTTATGGAATACTGCTTTGAAACAGGAACCATTCTTAACAAATATTAACTCATCTTTTCCACTCAACAATCCCTTTGGGTAGATGCTTTATTATTTTGCCTCTTTTATAAAAGATAAAATTAAGACAAGAGAAGTTAAGGTCCTTCCATGTTACACACTAGTCATATACTGGAAACCAGGATTGAATATAGGTAATCCATTTCTAGAACTTAGTATCTTGAATACTGCCTCTCTTAGATACAAATTATTTCTCTGCAATTTACATTAATTTTTGTAATTACAATAGATTACTTACCAAATTGTTTGTTATGGATAGTCAAGTTTTATATTTGTAGCACTATTCATTCTGTTTTATTTTCCTCCCTAGAGGACAATGTTGCAGAGTATTCTAGAGTGAAATGCACAAATATTAAACACAGCAGGAACATGTAAGAAAGCAAGAAAATTTGAAATCCCTTATATAGTGCTTTCACATGAAACTCACGTAATTTTAGTGCATCCTCTTAGCTCCTGAGAAGGCTATGTTTACAGTTTTACCACAAAGAAACATTTTTCTTACACATGCCCAATAATATGAACACATATTCTCAATCTGCTTCTACTGAAGTCATATCATATTTCTGATAGCTTTGTTGGTAGTTATATGGGCTGTCCAGCAGAGCATGAAAATCTTGGGCTCAGGTTTTGGCTTCTATCTCAAGGACAGCATTTACTAGTTACTTAATCTTTGGAAGTTACTTAATTTCATTGGATTATGATTTAGCTATCTCCACAGTGGTGATAAATCTGATCTTGCAGAGTTTCTGAGGATTGAGCTTATTAACATGAGTTCCTACAACACAGTAGTTGCTTATTTAGAAGACAATAGTAGCAACATATTGAGACAGGTAGATACTTCAGAGAGCAAGCGGGTCCTGTTGCTAATGCATCTGTGTATGGAAGTCAATCAAACTATATTTAAAAATCTGCAACTTTGCTTTGTAATAAAACAAACAATTGGCTAAAGAACTTGATTTGAACTCAGAAGAGGATTAACAAAGATTTTGTTTGCTTTGTGAGACAGGTATCCCAAAAGGACCTTGAGTTTAGAATCCTCTTGCCTCTACCTCCTGGGAGCCGGGTCACAGAAGAATACTACCACATCAAGCTAGAAAAAAAAAAAAAAAGAGGGCATTCATGTGCAGAAAAAGCAATTCAATCATAGATGGGGTAGGAACAAGTATCTGTATAAAGTGCAGCCTTTAAGAATAATTTTAAAGATTTTTATTTTATGAATATCAGTGTTGTGCCTGTATTTATGTATGTGCACTACATGCATATGCCTGGTGGCCATAGTGGCCAGAAGAGCATGTCAGATCCTCTGGGACTGACATTCCAGATGGCTGTGCTCCACCAAATGGGTGCTGGAACTTCTCCTAGGTTCTCTGCAAGAACAGCAGGTGTGTTTAACAGCTGTCTCTCCAGCCCTTGTGAAGCACTTAAAGCCACTAGAAAAAATGCTTGAGAAGGATAGAGGAATGAGTCTTGATATGTGCTAAATACTTA
The DNA here is from genome assembly GCA_009823505.1 of Rhizomys pruinosus. Lineage (NCBI taxonomy): Eukaryota > Metazoa > Chordata > Mammalia > Rodentia > Spalacidae > Rhizomys > Rhizomys pruinosus. The sequence goes on along the minus strand of VZQC01007706.1, from coordinate 1,306,908 downwards.
ATATCTATATTTATTTGAATTAGGCTTTTGGAAATGATATTTTGGTGTTGGAGTCATATTATTACTTATTAGACTTGTTACCTATATTTTAATTTTCCTATTTGAGGACAACAGAATAAGAGCCAGATGTTTTCCTGTACATACTGGGCTCTGCATTCTATATGAGAACACTGAAATTAAAAATCTGAGGATTTCTAAAGAAGGGAGATCTTTCTGAGAGATTAAAAATTATTCTTATGTATAAATAAATTATTCTAAGGAATGATTCTGTTTTGTATTGTGGAGTATAAATATAGGACTCTAGCAGAAAAATAAGGGGTCTAGCATCCTGAATTTACAACTTAGGGAATGTTTAGAGTTTTATTCCTCTTTGAAATGTGAATACTTAACTCTTGGGAGGTAAATTTTTACTATCGATTTACTTTAATTTAGCTTTATCTTTTAGCTCAGGTAAGTATCAGTAAAATGTGCTCAGAAAACACTAGCCATGCAAAATATTAATAAATTATTATATTATTATTAGAGTACCACAATATGACACTAGGCAACACTGGGTTTGAAAGATAAATGGAGTAATATTTGCTAAGGTGATAGCAACAAAATGCAAATTTTCAGGGAAGAGAAAGTTCATGATCAAGTTTATCGCCATTGCTTTAGAGTTTGTAAAAAACGGAACACTAGGGAGCCAGCCATCTGGCAGGGAAACCTGCTGACCTATCCAGCATCACTGCACAGCAGAGGAGGGTGGAGTCAGCCATCTGGAAGGAAATCCACAACCTACCCAGTGCTGCCATGCAGAGCTGGCTCCTAGCAAGTCTAGATCACCTCCCAACAGACCTGACACAAAAACCAGTGGCCCCAGCTCCTACTCCCAACAGACTTGACAGAACAGCCTGGCCTAGACAGGTCCCCAGAGGTAAGCTGAACCAACTAGAGCTCTGTAAACATCCACCTATGTGACCAGGTCCAGTAAACCCAGCACAAACAAGCTGAACCAGGTGGAACTCCAAGACCACTTGGAAGAGAACCCAGGAGAATGGCCTGGCTCAAGCAAGTCCAAGCAAGCAGCCAGGTGGGCTGGCCCCTTCAGGACACTGCAGAAGCTTACAGCCAGACCAGGTGTGATGGTTAATCCTGGGTGTCAACTTGACTGGACTAAGGATGAACACATAAGAGAAAAAGGATCTTCGGATTGGCCTACCTCAAGCCGGATGGCCCAGCCCAAATGTGGGCATTACCTTCTGCCAGCAGGCAGTATAAAAGACCATGGCAGAGGGAGCTGGTCCCTTTTTTCCTGTGGCTTGCCTCTCTCTCACTGGTGAGTTTGTCTTGCTGCTGTGATCAACCCTTTGGATCCCAGTGTGTACTGAGACCAGCAGATCTCCTGGAATCCATTGGGCCTTCAGCACCAGATTGGGACTACTGAGACATCCAGCCTTGTGGACTAAGTTCCCTGGATTCTCAACCTCTCCAGTGTGGCACAGCTATTGTTGGACTCCTTGAGCTCTGTCATGTGAGCAAATCAATTAAATTTGTATATAGCTATATATTCATCCTGTTGATTCAGTTTCTTCAGAAAACCCTGACTAATACAGATTCTGAAAAGGGACCAGCTCTCTCTGCCATGGCCTTTTATACTGCCTGCTGGCAGAAGGTAATGCTCACATTTGGGGTGGGCCATCTGGCTTGAGGGAGTCCAATCCAAAGATCCTTTTTCTCTTATTTGTTCATCCTTAGTCCAGTCAAGTTGACACCCAGGATTAACCATCACAAGTCCACTCCTTGTCAATTTGACACACCTAGGTTGAGGGAGCCTCAATTGGGGAATTGGTTCCATTGGACTGGCCTGTGGCCATGTCTGTGGAGTATTATCTTGATTGTAGAGCAATGTGGGAGGGTCCAGCCCACTATAGGTGGTGCCACCCTGGGCAGGTTGTTGTGTACTGTATGAGGGCAGGCTGGGCATGGGCCAGGAGAGCAAGCCAGTAAACAGCATTCCTCAATGGCCTGTGCTTCAGCTCCTGCCTCTGGGCTACTGTCCTGAGTTCCTGCCTTGGGCTCCCTAAGTGATGAAGTGTGACCTAGGAGATGTAAGCTGAATAAACACTTTTCTCCCCAGTTGGTGTCTGTCAGAGTGTTTTGTCACAGCAGTGGAAGACAAACTAGAACACCAGGGGATCTGGTAGACCCATATCATGACCTGTGAGGCTCAAGCCAACTGTCAAGATTCCTGGAGAAGCTCCAGATGAGAAGAGCAGGAGTTAGTTGATCCTTCTAATAGATAAACAAAAGTAAAAACCTGAAACCTAGACCAGCCATCCCTTTGTAACCAATAAGAAGAAAACAAAGGCAACTTAAGAAAACAAGAAAGGTAAGCCTTGAAGCAGCAAAGAAACACTTGAGTTTTGCATCAGAATACAAACAACAAAATAAAACCACTTGCTAAAAGGACAACTATAAAACAATACCATTTGAAAAGCAAATAATAAATCCCCACCAAACTTTACCACTCTTACAGAATACTCCAACAATAAGATCTCCCCAGAGGTAACCCAGGATAGAGATCTTAAAAGACAAATCATAGACATACTCAAAGAAATAAAAGAATATAAAGAACACATAGAAAAACAAATCATAGACATCCTCAAAGAAATAAAAGAATATAAAGGACACATAGAAAAACAATTCAAAGAACTAAAGGGAGAAAAGGACAAACTCTGGAAGGAACTAGAGGGAGAGAATGACATACTCCAGAAGGAAGTGGAAATATTGAAGAGACCACACACTAAAATAAAAAAGGAAACTGACAACACACACAAGTGAATCAAAGAAGTAGGCTAGAATGACAAACTCCAGAAGGAAGTGGAAATGCTAAATAAATCACAGGCTGAAAGGAAAACCCTTGAGAATTACAGCTGACTTTTTAATTCAAATGATGAAAGACAGAAGAGCTTGGGACAAATTATTCCCAGTTCTAAATTACTATAGATGACAACCAATGCTACTTTACCCAGCAAAACTGTCAATTTTTGTTGAAGGAGAAAGTAGAATCTTTCTTGACATAAACTCGATGAAAGAACACATGTCCAGAAAACCAACCTTCAGAAAATCCTCAAAGCAATTCAAAGGACAGAGGAAAACAGCAACTATCCCCAAACAGCTAGAGAAAATATAATTACAGAAATTCAAACCTAGACCTAGAATGCAGACAGAAAAATAATGAAAGGAAGCAATATACTTCTCTCAATAATAACCTTAAATATTAATGGTCTGATCTCCCCCAATCAAGAGAACCAGACTGGGGGACTGGATTAAGAAATTGAATCAATCTTTTTGGTGTCATATTCTTCAGTTCAGATAGCTCTCTGTTTATTCTTTGACCAGTTGACCTGTCCAATGGGCACAGTAGGGTATTGAACTCCCCCAATATTAGTGTGCCTATATTAATCTGTGCCTTAAAGTCCTATAGAATTATGCGTATGAAGTTCGGTGCACCAGGGTTCAGCGTGTGTATATTCATAATTGTGAAATCTTCATGATTAATTGCCCCTTTGGTAAGTATGTAGTGACCCTCTTCATCTATTCTATTTTAATTTGAAGTCTATTTTGTCTAATATTAGAAAGGCAACTTTTTCTTTCTTTTTGGTGCCATTTGCTTAGAATATGTTTTTCCATATTTTCACCTTAAGATGGTGCCTGTCCTTGAAGGTGGGATGGGTTTCTTGTAGACAACAAAAAGATGGATTCAATTTCTTAATTCATTCTCCCAGTCTGTGTCTCTTGATTAAGGAATTAAGACCATTAATACTTGAGGTTATTATTGAGAAATGTATATTGCTTCCCACTAATTTAGTTTCTATTTGCATTTTGGTCTATGTTTGTATTTCCACAGTTATACCTTCATTAATTACTTTCTTTTCCTGCTTGGGAACAGTTGCTCCTTTCCTCTGATCTTTGAATTGCCTCATATTTTCTGAAGAGTTGGTTTTCTGGACATGTATTCTTTCATCTTGTTTATGTCATGAAAGCTTTTTCTATTTCCTTAAACTTTAACAGACATTTTTTGCTGGGTAAAATAACCTGGGTTGTCATCTACAGTCATTTAGTTCTAGGAATATTTTGGTCCATGTTCTTCTGGCTTTTATCGTTTGCATTGAAAAATCAGCTGTAATTCTGATGGGTTTCCCTTTATATGTAACTTGTTTTTCCTCTTGAGGCTTTCAGTATTCTGTCTTTGTTTTGAGCATCTAGCATTTAACTATGATATGGCATGGGGAATTTCTTTTCTGATCTTGTCTATTTGGTGGTCTATGTGCTTTTTGTATTTGTATGGTCATATATTTCTTGAATTTGGGGAAATTTTCTTCTATAATTCCGTTGAATATCTGGTCAATACCATTATCCTGGGATTCTTCTCCTTCCTCTATTCCTATGATGCATATGTTTAGTCTTTTCATCATGTCCCACATTTCCTGATTATTCCACTCATGATATTTTTAAAATTTTCATAATCTTTGTGTGAGCATTCCAGTTCTTCCATGTTATCTTCCAGTCTTGACATTCTGTTTTCTGCTTCATTCATTCTGTTACTGAGGCTTTTTCCCATCCTTCCTTGTTAAATGGATGAGTGTTAGTTCTCACCCTTCTATTGTGGAGCTTCTCTAGAGGCCCAGGACAGGTAACAATCAGGTCAGCTTGAACCTACTCCATGTGATAGGAGCCTACCGGTTCCCCAGGGCTGGCTGTAAGGGTCTGGGTCTGAGCCTAGGCCCAGGAAAGCTTCGCTTGGCCCCAGGATAGTGTCCTGAAATGTTCTGTAGCTACATAGTTTGGATTTAGAAATATTGCCAGTGCGGAGCTGTATTGGCCTCTGGGCTTCTGTCTCGCCTGCTAGTTGTTGCATGTTTTGTGTGGGAGTCTGGACTCAGGGTAGGTGAGTGGGGCTGTGTCTCTCCTCTCAGGAGTTGGAGCTGGAACCACCAGGAGCTGAGCCAGAGCTGGAGATGTGGTGCATGCGTGGGCTTCTGGGTGAGTGGGTGTGCTTGTCTTGCTTCCTGGGAGCAGGCAACAGAAACAGATGCACACTTGTGTGTGCCAGGCTCTATCTTATCCCCCCAGGAGTCAGGAGGTGGGTGATGGGCACCCTAACTATGTAAGCTGGAGTTGGAGTTACAGGGCATCTAGAGCTGGGTTTCAGAGCTGGGTGTTGGGTACCTGGGGCCGAGCTGGAACTGGAGCTCTCAGGAGCCCGGAGCTGGGGTTTGGGACCAGGGTGCTGGGCACTGCTTGCTGCTGGGTCTCTGCCTGCTCTGCCTGCATGGGCCCACCAAGGCGGGCCACTGCTCTGGTATCTAGAGACCTTGGTATCTAGAGACCTTTTTTTGTTTTTTGGTCTTTTCGAGACAGTATCTTCCTGTAGCCCCAGCTGTCCTGGAATTCGCTCTGTAGACCAGGCTGGCCTTGAACTCACAAAGATTCTCCTGCCTCTGCCTCCCAAGTGCCAGGATTAAAGGTGTGTGCCACACCGCCCAGTGGTATCTAGAGATCTTAACGAAGGTCTACTCTCCTTCACCTAGCATCACATCCGTTTTCAAACTGTTTCCAGGCTGCCCATTTCCCTCTCTCTACTCTGGGTCCTTGTCTGATTGAATTGGCATGGGTCCTGTGCTTGATGCCACCATTGTAAATAACAGAGTATTTTTAAGACAACACCTTTCTCTTTAGAGGAACAGAATGTGAGAAATAGAGATGCACTTTGCTCACACTGTTGCATCTCCTGTTCTTCACCAGTGCAGCACAGTCCTAGGGCTTTCAGTACTGGTGTTGGTTTCATCACTTATTTCGGTTAAAATGTTCCCATGGAAAGGTCATAGTAATGCCAGGATTCTCCTTTTCCTTGGGGGAAGGACTTTAACGTCTATGAATAATTCTCTATAAACATGACCCATTCTGCCCTCATTCCAGCCTTATTCAAATTTCACAAAGGAGAAACTGATAAGTTCAGTGAGGTTGAATAAGTATTGTAAGGATGCACAAGTCATAACTTGTGGACATAAAACTGAAATTCAAAGTAGCTCTCTTAGCATTCCCCTCTTGTTCTTTTACTCTCCAAAATACTGAAAATGAAGAGTTTTTATTAAAAAGTCTATATATCATTTGAAAAGTCAGAAGAATTGCAAATGTCAAAGACTTGGTGCCATACACGTTAATGGACAAAGCAGTTGATAGAAATGCTCAGAGGGGCTGGAGAGATGACCTAGCAGTTAAGAGCGCTTATTGCTCTTGCAGAGGACCTGGGCTTGATCCCCAGCACCCACATGGCAGCTGAGAACAGTCTTTGACTCCAGTTCCAGGGGAATCCAACACCCTCTTCTGACCTCTGAGGCATTGCGCGACCAGGGTGCACAGACCTACATGAAGGCAGTACATTCATACACATGGAAAGTAGATAAAATAAAAAAAAATATTCTCAGAAAACAATTGTGGAAGCCAAATAGGATCAAGTTTCTACATGGCATATTTTTATAATTATAATGTATTTTCACTATTTTTCTTGGAAATATTTTCTGATGTAAATATTAGGTCTCATAATTGAGTGGAATTTTCAAAGAAATACCACAATGTCTTGGGGATTAACCTTGTGGTGGGTCTTGATATGGTGTCTCATTCTCTATAGTTGAGAGAGTGCCACCATCAATGCAGTTGTCTTTGGAATTTCATAGGAATGATGAGCAAATACAGAAAAATAGCTATTACTACCATAAACAACTTTAGAACTGGCATTACCTTTGGCTTTATGATGCTAAACTTAATTATTTAGGTAATGCTAATGAGACGTTATTACCTCATAATATCTGCAAAGCCTTGACAGACATTGAGGGGAACATCAAAATGGGGTTGGACACTGTCTAGGTTATAGTGGCTGTAAGAGAGCTGCTAAAGAATGCACTTGGGAGAAAATTGCTTCTCAGTACAAAGTTAATTACATCTTTGAGCACATTGACAGTACTGACATTGACAAGAATGGAGAAGCATACGGCCATGGAAACAGTGCTCTTTACTTAGATGGAGAAGGAAATAAAGGGCAACATATCATGGGATTGTCTCACATCTCTGTACCTGCTTTCCTTTGGTCTTATCTGCTCCTAATACTGGAATAAGCAGAACTCTTGGCTGGGAAAATTTCAGTTTCATTGAGTAATACTTTTAGCATTTATCATGCACTGGGAATAATAGGAGCTTAGAAATTATTCACTAAAAAATGGATTACCTCATCATAGCCAAAGTGTAGTATTTTTGATGCTTTTCAGATCGACAGTGGGATAGAATATGGCCATTTTTTGTACTCTCCATTGTGGACGGCAGCAGACAGAGAGGGCCTTCCTGACTAAAATAAGTCCTTTTCATGCTTTAAATACAATACCAGATAGAATTGGCAGTGCTTCCTTGAAAATGAATTCAAAGTGTACATAACTATTATAAGGGGTTCATTTATATTAATATACTTTCTGAAACAGATAGCAGCAACTTACATAATAATACTGCAGTGATGATAAAGTACTTTTGGTCTAGTATGATAGCATATATTTATGGAATACTGCTTTGAAACAGGAACCATTCTTAACAAATATTAACTCATCTTTTCCACTCAACAATCCCTTTGGGTAGATGCTTTATTATTTTGCCTCTTTTATAAAAGATAAAATTAAGACAAAGAGAAGTTAAGGTCCTTCCATGTTACACACTAGTCATATACTGGAAACCAGGATTGAATATAGGTAATCCATTTCTAGAACTTAGTATCTTGAATACTGCCTCTCTTAGATACAAATTATTTCTCTGCAATTTACATTAATTTTTGTAATTACAATAGATTACTTACCAAATTGTTTGTTATGGATAGTCAAGTTTTATATTTGTAGCACTATTCATTCTGTTTTATTTTCCTCCCTAGAGGACAATGTTGCAGAGTATTCTAGAGTGAAATGCACAAATATTAAACACAGCAGGAACATGTAAGAAAGCAAGAAAATTTGAAATCCCTTATATAGTGCTTTCACATGAAACTCACGTAATTTTAGTGCATCGTCTTAGCTCCTGAGAAGGCTATGTTATCAGTTTTACCACAAAGAAACATTTTTCTTACACATGCCCAATAATATGAACACATATTCTCAATCTGCTTCTACTGAAGTCATATCATATTTCTGATAGCTTTGTTGGTAGTTATATGGGCTGTCCAGCAGAGCATGAAAATCTTGGGCTCAGGTTTTGGCTTCTATCTCAAGGACAGCATTTACTAGTTACTTAATCTTTGGAAGTTACTTAATTTCATTGGATTATGATTTAGCTATCTCCACAGTGGTGATAAATCTGATCTTGCAGAGTTTCTGAGGATTGAGCTTATTAACATGAGTTCCTACAACACAGTAGTTGCTTATTTAGAAGACAATAGTAGCAACATAATTGAGATAGATACTTCAGAGAGCAAGCTGGTCCTGTTGCTAATGCATCTGTGTATGGAAGTCAATCAAACTATATTTAAAAATCTGCAACTTTGCTTTGTAATAAAACAAACAATTGGCTAAAAGAACTTGATTTGAACTCAGAAGAGGATTAACAAAGATTTTTGTTTGCTTTGTGAGACAGGTATCCCAAAAGGACCTTGAGTTTAGAATCCTCTTGCCTCTACCTCCTGGGAGCTGGGGTCACAGAAGAATACTACCACATCAAGCTAGAAAATTTATTTTCCTATGGTTCTGTACATGAACTTAACATTTTACTATAAAACAAATCACTCTGTACTACTTTGAATTTCTTCATATATAAGCCTAACAGATGAATCTGAAACTTTTTTAGGTCTTTTGAGACAAGGTCTTCCTGTAACCTAAGGTACCCTGGAACTGACTGTGTAGATAAGGCTGGGCTTCATCTCAGAGACATGACTGCCTGTGCTTCCTGGAATTAAAAGTGTGTGTCACTACATCTGGCTTGTAAAACTCTTTAAGAAGAGAAACCGCCTGTCTTCACAGCTACAGAATGTATCACACTATGTACCACAGAGTAGGTGCTTCTTAAATGACTTTATATTAAGTTAAGAAACTAATTTTAAATACGTAGCCTAGATGTAAGACAAAATGCTGTATTATTCTGGAAAACAATGATTATCACTTTAGTGCTGCTACATTCAAACAATCACATTTGACCAAAGTGAAAAATGCTTTGGACATTCTCCTTTTCCTTTATCTTTTATGAAAACAGTTCTATAGGCATATCTATTTTAAATAATATGGTTGTAACCTTCTGAGTATAAATTAATCCATTTCTGTAGAGTCATATAAATAGAACAGTAGCAGTAAGTTTCTAGAAGTAAAAGCACATAATTTCATTATTTAACTTAAACTGTCATTGTATTTTCTTGATAGTGGAACCAATGATAATTCCTTTTATAATATAAGTAATGATTCAAAGGCTTGACAACTTAGTTATGACCTAAGAGGTAATGATTCTCTCTCTCTCTCTCTCTCTCTCTCTCTCTCTCTCTGTTGAAAAATTATCTCATATATGCTTCTGGCTTTGAACTGACTACATGGCAGTGGATGATCTTGAACTTCTGATTACCCCAGCCTTCATATCTTCATAAGAATACAGGTATGTGCCATATTATCCAGGTTTTTGTGCTGCTGAAGCTCATACCTAGGCCTCCTGCATACTAGGCAAGCACTGTAATCAACTGAGCCACATCCTTACTCCATCCTTTATCTGGTATGAAGTTTATCAAAGAAGAATATATATATATATATATATATATATCTGTGATGCTATTCTGTCACAGCCCTGATGACCATGGAGTGTGTGATTGTTTACACCCCCCCACCACACACACTGCTACTTTAAATTAGTGGCTTTGGAGGAAATAGTTTTCAACTTCATTATCCTCTCTGAGAACCCATCTCTCAATTAGTGAGATGAAGATCCATTATCTTCCTCTTGCTTTCTCCTGCGGCCCATTACCTTTGGTCTACTTGCATTGAAGAGAACATTCTGAGATTTGTGGCAATCTACTGAAAATTTTATAACCTGAATTGACTTTTCAGGTTCAGGCAGTGACACTCAGGATATTAAACTGACACTTCTGAATCTCCCAGAGCTGCTGGCACACATCTGCTATTCATTTCTACAATTTATAAAGTGGATATTTTCCAAGTCACAGGGGTCTACAGAAAGTTGTTACTGACAGGATCCTTGAAAAGATTAGTAAAGGTATAACATATGCTGCAGTACTGTGCATGGTCCTGATGGTGTTAGCAATCCAACTGTCTAGAGACTCTTCCTCATCACTGTCAGACTGCCTTTCAATCTGTCTTCAATGATGTCGGCAATTCAAACAGAAGAGATGTGAATCACCAAAGAAATGGCAGACAGAAGCAGACAGAGCCTGCCTGAGGCATGCTCCAGAAGGAAGGATGTGGAATATATTATGGTCTAAATGTCTGCTTCTATTTTGAACACATTGTTACAATGGTAAGACTCAGCAAACTAGGTTAGTTTCCTAGACTAGACCTCAGAAGACATTTGAAGCTGTAGTGGAAAACTGCATTTAAAATAAAAAGTGTAGAAAATATTACTAACATCATGTTTCTGAACAGGGAAATTGAGTGGAACAATGGCTAAAACTTTGAGATTTGTTTTCTCAGCAGTTATGTGATGTTGGACATATTACTCAGTACTTCTTGATTTCACCTATAAAATAATAATGAGAAAAATGCCTCAGGGATTTGTTTTTTTTTTCAGGAGTCAACAAAGGACAATTCCTGGAGCATTCAAAACATTTTGATAATTATTTTGTAGTTGGCATCAGGTTATTTTCTGTAAAGAGAAGAAACTGTGGATTTGTTCTAAGTTTTTCAGAGAGTTAATGGAAAGAATGTATTTGCTGAGTCACTAAGGTCCACATCTACACAAAGAATAGAAAAACAGATTATAGTATGTAGGAGGAATCGATAAAGTCCAATTTTACTTAGTTAAGTAATGGACTTATTAATATTAACAGAACTTTTAGAGTGGTAGTTTGTTTCTAGGAAGTCCTATTAGTTCAATATGTTTCCTTGGTTGCTAAATAGGTAATACTTTGGGCGAATTACCTTGAAGATGTTACCAACTTGAAGTGACAATCTTTGAATGCCTTTACCAGAAAAAAATGATCAGCAAATCTATGAGATCCTTTTTGAAGATTCAAAAATTCAAAAATACTTTCATAAAATGCTAATAAATAATTGTTTTCCTTTTTATTTCTATCACAATGGCACAACATTATCTCCCAGAAGCCATATGATGTTCATCCTGAAATAAAACAAGTACAGAAGAAGATAGTCTTTTTCTTTTTTAGCAAGCTAGATATTAAGGCTTATGCCATGCCATTGTGATCCCTAAGTTTTTGTTTTATTTTGTAAAAAAATTAAAAATACCACCTGTTATAAAGTTACTGAAATCTTTTAAAAAGGATCAAATAGTTTTAAAGCTCCAAGCTGTAATACACATTATGAGAAATGATGAGAGATACACAGTTCGACAAACAAAAACTCTTTAAGGATTTCAGTAAAATTTAAAAATGTAAAGTAGTTTTCTTTGTTTCTATTTCATTGATTTCTGCTGTGATTTTTGTTATTTCTTCCTGTCTGTTGAGTTTGGGGTTCATTTGTTGTTGTCTCTCAAGTGTTTTTAGCTGCAGTGTTAGATCATTTACTTGTTCCCTTTCTGTTTTCTTGATGTGGACACTTAGGGCTATAAATTTCCCTCTCAAGACTGCTTTTAAAGTATCCCACAGGTTTTGTTGTGTTGTATTGTCTTTTTCATTCAGTTCCATGAATACTTTTATTTCATTCTTTATTTCTTCCCTGACCCATTCGTTGTTCAGGATTGTGTTGTTTAGTCTCCATGTGTTCTTGTAGGTAAATGGACTTATTCTGGTGTTCATATTGAGCTTTATTGCACTGTGGTCTGATAGAATGCATGGAATAATTTCTATCCTTTTGTATTTATTGAGGTTCCTTTTGTGCCCCAGTACATGGTCGATTTTGGAGGATGTTCTGTGAGGTGTTGAGTAGAAAGTATATTCTCTGGTATTTGGGTGGAATGTTCTGTAGATGTCTGTGAGGTCCATTTGGTGTATTGTATTGTTCAGCTCTGATGTCTCTCTCTGGTTATTTTTTGTCCTGTTGATCTATCCAAGGGGCTCAGTGGGGTGTTGAAGTCTCCCACTATTAGTGTGTTAAGATTAATCTGTGTCTTGAGGTTCTGCAGAGTTGTGTTTATAAAGTTAGCACTAGAGTTTGGTGCATAGACGTTTAGGATTGTGAAGTCTTCATGGTTCATTGTTCCTTTAACAAGGATGTAATGGCCCTCTTTGTCTCTTCTGATTAATTTTACTTTGAGATCTATTTTGTCTGATATTAGAATAGCCACTCCAACTTGTTTCTTGGTACCATTTGATTGGAATAGTTTTTTCCATCCTTTCACTCTAAGGTAATGTCTGTCCTTGAGGGTGAGATGGGTTTCTTGTAGACAGCATATGGAAGGGTTCAGTTTCCTAATCCATTCTCCCAGTCTATGCTTTTTGATTGGGGAGTTTAGACCATTAGTATTTAATGTTATTATTGAGATATGTGGGTTGCTTCCTTTTACGTTATTTTTGGTTTGCATTCTTGGTCTAGGTTTATATGTACTCTGTTATAATTTTGTTGCTTTCTCTCTTTAATTGCTTAGGGATAGTTGCTTCTTTCCTCTGTTCTTTGGATTGCTTTGAGGATTTTCTGAGGTGTTGGTTTCTTAGACATGTATTCTTTCATCTTGTTTAAGTTGTGAAAGATTTTTATTTTTCCTTTGACTATAATTGATATTCATAGTCTGGGTGGGGTGGGGTGGGGGGAATGAAAGGGGAATATGCCTGAACTTACTTGAGAAACGATGTATGAAATACACAAAACATCAATAAAAATTAAAAAAATAAATATAAAGATATGATAAATAAAAAAATGTAAAGTGGTCCTGGACTAAAGTTTTAAGAACTGACCTTATAAGCAAATACCTGTGGATGCAGGATATGTAGTTATGGAAGCTTCTAATCAGGCCAGAAAGGAAGGTGTTACCTGGAAGCCGGATGGTATCTGGGTCCACAGTCATGTTTACTGAAGCTTCACTGTACCTCTTTAATAAACCTGGCATTTGGTTAAATGACCAAGAGACCTGTTTGAAAGAGACTTTCATTATTGCTTCCAGAAGCCATCTGTTGCCACATGAAGTTGGAGCCTTTTACCTATTTCCTCACATCAATGCTGGGAATTTTCTGGTTTGAGTTTGCATGGGATTTATGCATGCTGCTGCTGTTGCTGTGGCTTCATATGGGTAACTTCCTAACTGTCTGGAAACACTGCTTCCTTGTGGTTTTTCACTACCTCTGGCTCTTACCACTTTCAGGCCCACTCTTCAATAATGATCCCTGAGGTTTAGGGGACAGAAGTTTGGTATAGGTATCTGTCGGGTCAGTGTCTTCGAGTCACATGAGACCACATACCACACGCTGTCCTTCCCTTCCTGGCTCAGCTCCAGGACTTGTCTCCTGCCTGCAGGTTGACAGTCACTGGGCTTCACTCCTGGAAGAAGGGGGGAGAGAAAACTGCAGGAGATCACCCATAGGACAGAATGAACTCATACACATGCGTGGAGAGCCAGGGAGGATAGGAACTCTGTTTATTTGCTGTCAGTGAGGTCTATATGTTCAAGACTACAGTGATTTGGGAAAGGAAGTGGGGAGCAGGTGGAAGGGAGGGGTGAGACATCTTGGTTCTAATCGGGGGGGCTGCAGAGCTCTGGTTCGTGCAACAGTAACTAGAGGTGTGACATTTTGCTCAATGCCTCAAGGGAAGGGGCCTGGAACTTTGCAGAGATAGGGCAAAGCAAGAATCATTGTAATACCCCAAATCTTCTGGCTACAGACAACTCTGGAAGCCCACAGAGATATCAGATAACTGGAGATCTCCTGGGACAGGCCTTACAAGTTCTTGCTTCAAGCCACACACAAAGTTTCATTCCCACATCCCATCCTTTGTTTTTTAATTAAAATGGAGCAGCAATGTCAAGGTCCTCTAGGCACTCCCCTGGGAAGGCCTGGTATTGGACTAGAACAGTCTTGGCTGCAACCTCAGTGACTGTGTTGATTCGGTTTTTGATAAACCAGAGGACACAGGGTGCGATAGTCAGGAGGACTCCTAGGGTGAAATGGGTCTCAATAAGGGGAGCAGCCAGGAAACCAGAGGGTTAGAAAACCACGGGACAGAAACTTGTGGGGAGTGTCTATCACGGAGTTCTTTCCTGAGATCCCTTAGAGTTTTAGCATTTTGCTCAACAATACCAGACTCATTTAAATAAAAAGCAACATTCCTCTCCCAGGAACACGCAGGTTCCCCCATTTTCTGCAGTTATCGAGTCCAAGGCTGGCTGGTTCTGCATCACCACCTTGGCCAGAGAAGTTATCTCTCTCTTCATTCAAGGCTATTCGTCATGGACGCCATTGCCTCATCAAGCTTAGTTTGAAAGTCTGCTCCCATGCTGTAAACCTTCGCTAGGGCTCTGCCAACAGTTCCCATTGCTGCCATGGAGAGAGCGAGGCCTACGCTGACCAGAACCGGGATGAAAATATCTCTCTTTGGATGGTCTGGGTCTGGTCGCAGCATCCAAGCGACTTCTGAGGAACTAGAACAAGCTGCCACAGGGTGCCAGGCGTTGCTGTAAGAGTAGAGTTTTCCCTGTACTCCAGCTCTCCAGTACTCGCTCTAGGGGTCCTGTATATTAATTTTAAACTGGTTATTTTGGATTTGAAGCAGGCTTCTGGGGCTGCGAGCACTCTCCAATGTGCAAGACCAGAATCTGCAACCACCAGAAGTATCAGCTTCCTGCAAACACCTTTTTTGTTAAGATGGGGGAAACAGATAAAGGGTGCCTGGGAGGTAGTGGTGGAATTGGGAAACACAGTAATTGTGACTGCCTAGCTTCAGCCTTGCAAAGGACAGTTGCTGGTTCCAATTACCTGATTTCTTCCCTCCCAAATTTCCCTGACAAAAATCACCAGACATGAGTCCAGGTCAGAGGTCTGTTCTCAGGCTGGGCAGAGATGGAGTTAGTTTGAACTATTATCAGAGCAGCTAAAAGGATGGCAGACAGGGGTGCAGAGGGGGGAACACATGGATTTTGCAGAAGTGAGGGGTTTTTCAAGTTTCTTCCAGAGTGACAGGCATGCCATCTTTTTGGTCCACAGGGATGAATCTGACATTTATGGCCAGAATCCAGATGGGTCTGGTACAATCCTGTGGGAAGATGCAAGCAAAGCCCCTCCTAGTTGTAAACAGTGGATCGGGTCCTTTCCACTGATTGTCTAGGGGGTCTTTCCATTTGGCAAGTATTTGAGGTACAGTGCTGGGTGTCTGCCAATGTTTGACTATTGCTGGACACTTTGAATCTCCGTAAATGTTAAAGAGGTTTACAGTTGCCAATGCCATGGCCAGATGGATGTTAAAAGGGTATTTCCCCAACTTTTGTTTTAAGAATTGATTTTTTTAGGACCTATGGGTCTGTTCTATGATGCCTTGTCCCTGTGGTTTATGAGGGATAACCGTATGATGTGCAATATTATGTGCAATATTCCATAATTGACAAAATGATTTAAAGTGAGAGCTAGCAAATGCTGGCCCATTGTCCATTTTAATCTGTTTGGGGATGCCCATGGTAGCAAAGGTAGAAAGTAGGTGGGCAGTGAGGTCCTTGGCTTTCTCTCTTGTATGGAGAGTAGCCCAGATGATTTTGGAATAAGTGTCTATGGTGACAAATACATATTTTTGTCTCCCAAAAGAAGCTATGTGTGTAATGTCAATTTGCCAGAGTGCATTGGCTTTCAATCCCCTGGGGTTAATTCCCAAAACCTGTAGTGCAGGTGTTTTAATTAACAGTAGAACAGAAAGAGCAAGTTACTGAAAAAGCAAACCACTTGCAATCCTCAGTGTGGAGGGGAATAAAAAAAAAACAGTCTTTTATATCCAAGGCTAGCAGAGGGGTGTTAGCTGGAATAGCAGAGGCAAGGGGGAGACCCCTCTGTGGAGATCCTCATATATGCATAGTTTTGTTAATGGCTCACAGATCTTGTAAAAGACGGCAACCTCCTGCTGCCTTTTTTATGACAAACACAGGGGTGTTCCAGGGATTGTGAGATGGATGGATGCATCCCAATGAAAATTGTTCCTTGACTAAGTCTTAGAGAACTTGTAATTTCTTCCTTGGTAAGGGCCACTGCTCAATACAGACTGGATCATCTGACTTCCAGTCCAGACAATGGGGAGAATACTCTGCAGTGACTCTCAGGATTGGGGGTGCTTTTTGCTAAGATGATGGAGGCATTTCCCCCCAGTTAAATGGTCTGTCTGGGCATGGTTGTTCTCATTTGGAATGGCAATAACCACATACAAAGCCTCTAAAATATCTCGCTCTAGCAGATTGATATTAAAGAGTGCTATTAATGGGCAAATCTGACCTGTGTTTCCATCAGGGTCTTCCCACGTGTAAACAGTTTTAGTTATGTAAGACTGTGACGGCCCTCCTATTCCTAGAAGTTTAGGTCCTGGGAGCAAGAGCCAGTCAGGGGGTATTTCTTGCTGTTCTATAATGGCTTTATCTGCCCCTGTATCTATCAAACATTTAAAAGACCTCCTCCCCAATTTTAATCGTCAGTGCAGGATGGTGAGCCTTCTGAAATTGGCTCTGCCCAGAGGGCATGCAGACTCTTCCCCCCCCCCTTTTTTTTCCCCTGGGCTAGGGGCTGCCTGTCTAGGAGTTTAAAGGTGGCAATATTTTTCCCATCTTTATCATAGCTTGAGTGGCAATCTTTCCTCCAATGATATCCTTTTTTTACACTGGGGGCAGAGAATGTGTAGGGGGCATTAGGAGGCCCTCTGGGAGAGACTGGTGCTTTCAGCCACTGTCTTTTCCAATGACCTCTGTCTCCACAGTTAAAACATTTCTCATTTGTGGTGACAGCAGCCGCAAAGGCTTGAGCTAGGTAATTAGCTTTGTGGGAGGCTGTGCCCACGTCCTGAGTTGCCACTATCCATCTGTCATAATGGTCATCTTTTAAGCCCTGGCATGCTTGTCTGCACTCCGAATTCATTCCCTCCCAAACAATATTTTTGAGGAGTATCTCTCTGGCTGTAAAGTTGGGGATCTTCCTCTCTAGGCTGCTTTTAGTTCTTAAGATAAAATTAGATAGGAGTTCCTCAGGTTTTTTGCATAGGAAATAATAATTAGGAACTGGCCTGAGAGTCAGTGGGTGGTGTAATTCTATCCCAGGCCTGTAGGGTGCAAAGGCAGACGTGGTCAAAGTACCCTGGGGCCAGCCTGGCCTGTTGCCTCCCTGTGCTAAAATCTTCTTCTCCAAAGAGCTGCTCATAACCCCAGTCTATGTTAGGCTGCCCTTGATTTCTTGGAACCTGTTGGAGACATTTGTCTCTGTATAGTGCTTCCCATTGTAAAAATAGCAGACCTGGGAATGAAGACCTACAAATATCTCTCCAGTCCTGTGGAGTGTTAAGAGAAGCGCAAAAGCTCTGGAGAATGGACTTTGTCCATGGTGCCTGGACGCCATCCTCTCTGACTGCTTGCCTGAGTTCTTTCAACTCTCTTGCCTGGTATGGGTACCAGTTTAGAGGGCAACCCCAAGTCGGAGCTAAATTAACAGGGTATGCCTATAATTGAAGATCTGGGTTATCCCAAATCTGGCACAGTTTTTCTGTAGCAGAGAGAGAAGAGGTTGAGGGTGAAGGTGTTTCTGGTCCCTTGACAGGGAGTGGCTGATAATTAGGGGAATGGTTAAGGCTAGCCACTTGGATATTTTTATTATCCTGTTCTATTTTTACTGGGTCTGAAGCTTGGGAGCTTTCAGAGGGAGTTTTATTGGAGTTCTCAGGGGGAATTTTAGCAGGCTCTTGTGAGGAGGGGGTCTGCGATTTAATTTTGTTGTTTTCCTTTCCTGGTGTGTTTTGGTGAGAATGCCCTAAGCATTGTCTCACCGCAGCTAGTAGTGGCAAGAACGTGAGAGATGCCGGAGTATTTTCTTGCTGTCTAGCGTTCTGTGCCACATGCATCCAGGATTCTGAACTCCATAAGTCTTCAGGGGACATCCACGGGGCAATATTGAGAGTCTCACTCCTAAAGGAGGCAGCTTCCTGTGTGGAAATTTGAACTCCTTGACTCTTGAGGAATGTTTTTATTTTCTTAGCCTGTGGGTCTTTTTGGAATGTCTGTTTGTTACCCATGATAAAAAGAGATAGGAAATGCTGGTGGTTAGGGAAAGAGACAGTTTAAAAGACTAATCTCACAGGAAGAGAGAATTACATGGAGAAGTGCCACAGCTGGCTGTATAGAGGAACAGAGACTTATAAAGAGAGATAGGAAATGTTAGTGGTTAGGGAAAGAAACAGTTCAAAAGACTAACCTCATGGGAAGAGAGAATTCCATGGAGATGTGCCAAGCTAGCCATATAGAGGACAGAGACTTATAAAGAGAGATAGGAAATGTTAGTGGTTAGGGAAAGAGACAGTTCAAAAGACTAACCTCACGGGAAGAGAGAATTCCCCAGATATGTACCACAACTGGCTGTATAGAGGACAGAGACTTAAAGCAGATTCAAAGATTAACCTCTCGTGGGAAAAGAGTTAAATTCCACAGAGATATACCATAGCTGGTCGTGACTACCTTAGTTGGGGGGTTATCTCCTTGTCTCTATGGTAAAACCCTCTGTGATTTCCCTTGAGTGGGGGAAATCAGGGGCTAAGAGAGAGCCGGAGAAATACCTTGTTTCCTCATTCCTTTGGTGGAAAGTCAAGCCCCATGTTGGGCACCAGTTGTTGGGTCAGTGTCTTTGAGTCACGTGCATCACATTCCACATGCTGTTCTTCCCTTCTTGGCTCAGCTCCAGGACTTGTCTCCTTCCTGCAGGCCGACAGTCTCTGGGCTTTGCTCTTGCAAGAAGGGGGGAGGGAAAACCACTGGAGATCACCCATAGAATGGAACGATCACACACACACACACACACACACACACACACACACACACACACACAGACAAACACACACACGTGTGGAGAGCCGGGGAGGATAGGAATTCCATTTATTTTCTGTCAGTGAGGCCTATATATTCAAGACTACTGTGCTTTTGGCAAGGAAGTGGGGAGCAGGTGGAAGGGAAGGGTGAGCCATCTTGGTTCTAATCAGGGGGCTGCAGAGCTCTGGTTTGTGCAACAGGTAACTAGAGGTGTGACATTTTGCTTAATACCTCAAGGGAAAGGGCCTGGAACTTTGCAGAGATAGGGAGAAGCAAGAATCATTCTAATATTCCGAATCTTCCAGCTACAGATAACTCTGGAATCCCACAGAGATATCAGATAACTGGAGATCTCCTGGGACAGGCCTTACAAGTTCTCGTTTAAAGCCACACACAAAGTTTCATTCCCACAGGTACCCTAGTCAGGGATAAGTACTTTGCAGTCTCTTATTCTCTGTATGTTGGCCAATTGTGGGTTTCTGTGTTAATTACCATTTTTGCAGAAGGAAACTTTTCATGTCAGAGTTGAGAAATAGATTGGTCTATGAACATAACATTAAGTAATTAAGAGTTAGTATAATATAATATAATAATTCTGTAGTAAAAAGATAATGTTATCTTCTCCTTTATGTCCTGTGACCTGTTCTAGGCCTGATATTGATATCAGGAATGGGTTCCATTCTCAGAAGTGGACCTTAAACCAACAACCGTGGTTGGTTACTCCCATAATATTTGTGCCACTATTGGACCAATGGGCATATGCTGCCAGGCCAGTTATCACAGGATACATTGCTGGGTAAGTTTGATGATCATTTTTTTTCGTCCAGAAGCATGCATAGCACCTTTCAGCCCTATGAGCACTAGGCAGTAGAGATGAGGATCTGAAGTCACCACTACATTGATTTCTCCTTGTTTTTTCTATAGCCTACATATGTAGAGTCTTCAATAATAGATTCTTTCCATATAGTCCTGGTGGGTAACCAAGAACATAGGCAATGGCCAATATTGTTTGAAGGCTCGTACAAAAGCTTCTAGAGCAGGAGTTCATTTGTGGCATTGAGGTTTTATTATTTTTTTAATTTTCACTATCCTATGATATCTAGAAAGGGTAATGTCCCTGTTATAGGATAACTCATTTTAATCTCTTTTTACAATGTATATGTATATTCTTTAATAAGCTTCTCTAATGGTTTCCATATGGCTTATTCTAAAGGCCTTTAGTGCTACTTGTCCCTGCTCTTACTCCCTCCTCTCCCTGATGCTCCATTCTCCACACCATTTAACCATTCTTAGTTTAATATCACCCTTCCCAGTTCATATCACTGTATTCTACCACAAGTCCTAGGAAGTCCCCCCCCCACCACTTCACTCATCTATGGACCTTTATTAGTTTCTTGATGTTTCTGAATTTTCAATCAAAAAATGATTATCTAGACTTTCAGAGCCAGAATCCAGGTATAAAATAAAACATGTGACTTTTGTCTTTCAGAGTCTGACTTATCTTATTTGGAATGATTATTTCAAAGTCCATCTATTTAAATGCAATTTTCATAATTCCATTTTTTAAGAGTTGAATAATGTTCCATTATTCATTCACCAGCTGATGGACATCTAGGTTGCTTCCAATTTCTGGCTATTATGAAATGGTAGCAGTTAGCATGGATATACAGGTATCCTTACAGTAGGGTGTAGTCTTTTGGGTATATGCTCAGACGTGGTATATATGGTAGATCAATTTCGATGCTTTTTAGGAATCTTTATATTGATTTCCATAGTGGTTGTACCAGTTTATACTTCCAGCAGTGAACAAGGGTTCTCCTTTCTCCACATTCTCACCAGCATTTGTTATTATTTGTTTTGAGATCTCTGTCTTTTTGAGATGGGTAAGATGAATTCTCAAAGTAGTTTAAATCTGAAGTGTCCTGATGAACATTTTTAAGTATTTCTCAGTCATTTGTGTTTTGTTTTGAGAGAACTCCCTGTTTAGCTTTTTGCCCCACTTTTTAATTAAGTTTTTGGCTTTTGGATGGTAAGTTTTTTGAGTTCTCTGTGTAGTCTAGACACTAGCATTCTGTTAGAATGTAGCTGGTGACAATTTTCTCCCATTCTGTAGGTTGCCTCTTCACTTGAATGATGATGTCCTATGATGTTCAGAAGCTTTTTCATTTCATGTGGTCTCATTTGTCAATTGTACCTAATGCTTGTGCTATAGGAGTTCTGTTCAGAAAGCCATTTCTCCTCTATCTGTTTAAGGGTATTTCATCTTCTGATGAGGTTCTTTGTTCATTTTGAATCGAGTTTTGTGCATGATGAGAGACAGGGATTTATTTTTATTCTACATGCCATTATAAAGTCTGACCAGAGCCATTGTTGAATGTGATGATTTTTCTCCAGTGTTTATTTTTGTTTCCTTTGTCAAAAATCAGGTGACTGTTAATATGTGGATTGAAATCTGGGTCCTTAATTCTATTCCACTGATCCATTTGTCTATTTTTAGGCCAGGACCGTGGTGTTTTTATTATTTATAGCTTTGTAGTATAATTTGAAATCAAGGGTGGTAATGCCTCCATCAGTTTTTTTTTATTGTTCCAAATTATATTGGCTATCTTGCTATTTGTGTTTCCATACGAAATTTGATATTATCCTTTCAAATTCTGTGACTAATTGTGTTGGAATTTTAATGGATGTTGCATTAAATGTATAGATTGCCTTTGGTAGAATGGCCATTTTAACAATTTTAATCCTGTGCTGGAGAGATTGCCTAGTGGTTAAGAGTGCTGACTGCTCTTGCAGATGACCCGGGTTCGATCCCCAGCACCCACATGGCGGCTGAGAACCGTCTGTAACTCCAATTCCAGGAAAACTCCAGTTCCAGGGGAATCCAACGCCCTCTTATGACCTCTGCAGCATTGCACGACATGGGTGCACAAACTTACATGCAGACAATGCATTCATAGACACAAAATAAATAAATAAAATAAAAAAAACTAAAAAAATGCATAAAACAACAACCACAACAAAAACAATATTAATCCTACTGATCCTTGAGCCTGGGAGGTCTTTACATCTTCTGGTAAATTCTCTAATTTCTTTCTTCAATGTTTTCATATTTTTATTGTACAGGTCCTTCACTTCCTTTGTTATATCTAGTCCAAGATCTTTTATAATATTTGAGGCTATCTTGAAGGAGATCATTTCCTAGATTTCTTTTTTTGTATGCTTGTTGTCACTGTACAGGAAGGCTACTAATGTGGGCATGATAATTTTATATCATGCTACAATTTTGAATGCATTTATCATGTCTAGGATTTTTCAGGTAGAGTCTTTGTGATCCTTTATGTATGGAGGCATATTGTTTGCAAATAAAAGTACTTTGACTTCTTCCTTTCCAAACTGTATTCCCTTTATTTCCTTTGTTTCTCTTATTGCTATAGCTAAGACTTCAAGTACTATTAAACAGGAATGGAGAGAGAGTTCATCCATGTCTTGTAACTGATTTTAAGGAAAATGCTTTCATTTCTTGTTTAAGCCTGAGGTATATTATCCTTATTATGTTGAGATATGTTCTCTGTATGCTTAGATTCTCTATGACTTTAACATGAATTGATGTTGGATTTTCTTCCAAGGCCTTTTCTGCATCTAATGAGATCATCATGTGGTTTCTGTTCTTGAATCTGTTTATGTGCATGATTGCATTTATTGATTTATGTATGTTAAACTGTCCCTGAATCTCTGAGATGAAGCCAAGTTGATGATAGTGGATAATATTTTTTCTTTCTTAATTTTCTATTGAGCTTTTGTATGTTTCATACAGCATTTTTTAATCCAAGTTAGACCCCTTCCCCCATCCATGCTCCACCCCCACCAGAACTCATGCATTCTGCCATACATGTTAAATCTTGTCTTGCATTTTTTCTCAATCTTTTTAAATGTTTTTTTTTAATGGAGAAGTTTGCTATTTTTATCTGTTCTTTGGACAAGTCTTTTTTTTTGTTACCTTTAATTTTATATTCCTCCAAAATGTACACATACCACATTAATTGATATTAATATAGCTATAGCTGGAAGTTTATAACTCCATTTTCCTCAGTTCCTAGATTTTTGAGAAGGATAATATATTTTTTTAATTTTATTTATTTATTTTCTATGTGTATGAATGTACTGTCTGCATGCAGGTTTGTGCACCCGTGACGTGCAATGCCGCGGAGGTCAGAAGAGGGTGTCGGATTCCCCTGGAACTGGAGTTCTCCTGGAATTGGAGTTTCAGACGGTTCTCGGCCGCCATGTGGGTGCAGGGGATCGAACTCAGGTCCTCTGCAAGAGCGGTTGGCGCTCTTAACCACTAGGCCATCTCTCCAGCCTGAGCAGGATAATATTTGAGTGCCCATCCCATTTCAGTTTGGTGGCGTATTTCATTGCGCCTACATCCCTGTTCTCCGGGCTCGTCTTTTCTCACTTTTTTTTCTGCTCGGTCTTGCTGTTTGTCATTAGAGTCATACTGGCCCACCAAGAAGTTCTTCTTCGCCTGGTTTTCTTGCTTTCTTTTTCGGCAGATTGCAGGACGCACCCTTCCTTTATTTTCTCTCGTGCTTTGCCTCGCCGTTCTTTGCTTCCTGGTCCTAGGCTTCTTTTTTTTTACATTACGTGCCTTTTTTCTTTTTATTTTCTTTCTCCTTTTCTCGTTTCACACACACCGACCATCCCCTGGTGGCTTTTCCTTCCTCTCTCTTGCCTTTCTTGGTTTTTTTCGATCTCCTTGTCCTTGGCTTTAATTCTTGACGGTCGAGTGCTCGCCCACCCTCTTTTCGTGCCCTCCGCCCACACTAAATGATCTATCTTCTCCTTCGTGTGGAAACTCCAATTGTTTTTTTTTTTTAAAGTATATTTTATGATTTTCTGAATTTTTCTGTTATAAATGTTTTTGTTTGCATCTTTGATTTGCTGATTTGGGGCAACTCAAACTTCTCCTTTTGGTTTAAAGGCTGTCAATCTTGTACTAATCTTTGAAGAAGAAGAAAAAAAGAATTAGTGTCTTCATCTCATTTTTTTCTCCATTCTCTATTGTATCAGTTTTATTTTCTCACTTGTTTGTACAAGTTTTTATTTCATAATTAGCTGTTCGATTTTATTTTAATCATAAATTTTCAGCCTTCCGAAGCTACTTTAGTTATTTCTCCAGGTGTACCGATTGGCTACTGTGTTGTCGGCAGTGTTCGCATTGAGTTGTGTTTCAGCTGTTCTTTCTGTGTCATTAGTTTTATATGAGTGATGTTTCTGAATTTCTGGTGTAACATATAATAATTTTATGTTAGGTATGTGAGTGTACGTATTGTAGTAGGTCTTAAGTGTTGCACTATGTTGTAGCACAGTGCTTAAGTGTGGTGGTGTAGTCGATGTAATGAGAGTCGTTGCATATTCTCACTCTGTTTGCATGTAGGTTGGTGCAAGCGTACTGGATTTTGAGGTAAAGACGGTTCTTATGTCTGGCCCACGTGGGTGGTTTAGAGAAGATAATCAAACCTGGGATCAATCTGCAGGAGCAGTGACAGCAATATTCTAAAATGTAGAGTCATCTCTCCATCCCTTTTCTGTTATACGCAATCTTCCTCCTCCCCCTTTTTGGCCCTTCCTCTACCTTCCCCCCTCCGTTTTTCTCTTTCCCCTTTTCCCTCCCCCCTGCCCGCTTTTCTCTTCCCTTCGTTACCCCACCCACCCTGATTCTGTCCCCTGTGTTCTTTTCTTAGATGCCAGCTGCGCCGTGCTGCAGATATCCAACCCTACCTTGGGTCCTCTTGAAGAGCATGTCCGCCATTTAAATGCTTACAATCTCTCCATCCCTTTTCTGTTATACGTATTTAATGCTATAACATTTTCCCATTGTAATGCCTTAATTATGCCCTAAAGGTTTTGGTATGATGTGTTTTCATTTTCATTCAATTCTAAGAAATTTTTTATTTGCTTCTTGATTCTGCCATGATCCGATTTCTACTCAGTAATGTGTTGTTTAGTTTCTATGAATTTGTGTATTTTCCCTATTTTTTTGTTTTGATATCTAACTTTAATGCTTTGTTGTCTGATAGGAAATGAGAGTGATATTTCAATTATTGTAAATTTGTGGAGTCTTGCTCTGTGTCCTAATATGTAGTCAATTTTGGAAAATTTTCCATAGGCTACTGAGAAGAAAGTATATTCTTTGGTGTTAGAATGGAATGTTCTGTAGATACCTGTAAAGTCCATTTGATTTATGGTGTCATTTAAATCCAGGGTTTCTCTTTTAGTTTTTGTCTGATTTACCTGTCTCTTTGTGACAGTGAGGTATTGAAATAATTAGGACTGTAATTTCTTCTTGGTGGATTTTTTTCTTTAATGATTTCAAAGTGCCCTTCCTTGTCTCTTCTGACTAGTTTTAGTTTGGACTCCTTTTTGGTGGATGTTAAGATAGCTATTCCTATCATATCATCTGCAAAAGGGGATAGTTTAACTTCCTCTTTTCTGATTAGTACTCTTTAATTTCATTCGCTTGTCTTATTGCCCTAGCAAGCATTTCAAGGAATTTTTTTATGTGTGTACTTTTATTGCTGTTTTGTGTATTTCAGACATTGTTTCTCAATTCAGTTCAGGCAACACTCCTTTCCATTCCCCCATCCCACTCCAGATAGTGGCATTCTTCCATAACTGTCTCGTGCATCTTTCTCCGTCTTTTTTTTTGCTTAGAATTCACTTCCTTCATAATTTATTTACTCTTAAAATATGGATACATACTCTCCACCCATATACAGTAATTGCAGAGTCTGAAATATGAAATAATGGTTGGTGGGTAGATTCTAGAGCCCATTGGGAAATTCACATTATATGTTGAAAGTATTGGCAATAAGGGGCAGCCTTGCTGGGTTCCTGGCTTTAAGGGGAATGCTTCCAATTTTTCTCCATTTAGGGTGATGTTGGCAGTGGGTTTGCTATATATGGCTTTGATCATGTTGAGAAATGTTCCTTCAGTCGAATTCCCTCTAGAAATTTAAATATGTAAAAAAAATAAAAAAAGAAATGTAAATATGAAGGGATTTACTGATGATATGATAGGTTACCTAAGGGATGCTAAAACCTCCATCAGAAAACTAGAAATGATAGTTTCAGTAATGTGGTGGGATGCAAAATTAACCTAGAAAATATATAGTAGCCATTTCTTTACACCACACAAAAAATAGTTGATAGGAATATAAGAAGACTTTTTCACTCACAAATAGCCTAAAAAAATACCTGGGAACAAACATAACCAAAGACACCAAAGATCTATACCAACAAAATTTTAATATCCCCTGAAGTGAGATTGAGATGACATCAAAAGATGAAAAGCCATCCCATGTATGTATTCAAAAATTAATATAGTAAAAATGTCCATTTTGACCAAACCCAAATTGATATACAGATTCAACTGCAATCCAAATCAAAATCCCCATGAATTTTTTTCACAGAATTGGAAAAAAAAATCCTTAAATTCATATGGAAAAACAAAAGACCTGAATAGCCTAAAGCAACCCTGAGAGAAAAGTGCAATACAGGGGGCATTGCTTTACCAGACTTCACGCTTATATTCAGGGCTATAGTCATATAAAGACAGCATTAGTACTGAAAACACAAAAAACAGACCCATTGACCAATGGAAAATTGAAGATCCAACTTGAGCTCATACAATTTTATCCACCTCATATTTGACAAAGGGGCAACAAAAAAAGCTCAATGGAGAAAGGATAGCATCTTCATCAAATGGTGCTGGCAAAATGGATCTCCATTTGCAGAAGCCAAAAATTATACCCCTAACCTCACCCTGACAAAAATCAATCTCAAATGGATCAAAGATCTCAATGTGAAACCCAAAACTCTGAAGGTGAGAGAAGAAAAAATTGGCCGCAACATTACACGATCAGGTGTAGGTAAAGACTGTTTCAAACCAGAGACAGCAGGCTGGCAGGGAAATAAGTCACCAGTTGACAAATGGGACCTTATCACTACTCAAAAGCTTCTGTCCGTAGAGAGAAACAATCAAGCAAGTGAAGAGAAACCACCCCAGTAGAGTGGGAGGAAACTATCAGGACCAATGAACACTGGACAGAGCCATTAATCATCCAGAAGTATATGAGAGGACGCCTGCAAAAAACAAAGAAGCCAGAAATAAAATGACCAACCGACTAAAATGGGAAAAGAGCGCACAGAGACTTCACCAGAGATGGAAATAAAGATGGAGCAGCGACAACATCTTACAAAGTGTTCAACCATCACTTAATAATAGGAATGCAAATTAAACCAATCCCAGATGTCATCTTCCCCTGATTAAGGACTGGCTAAGATCAACGAAAACAGAGACACCAAATGCTGAAAAGATTGTGGGGAAAGGGGAACTACTCAATCACTGCTGGTAGGATGTAAAAACTTGTACAAGCATTCTGGAAAGCCAGTGTGAGAAACCTTTTGAAGACTCAAAATGTGCCTACCACCTGACCCCGTCATCCCACTCCTGGGTATATACCCACAAGACTTCCTTCATCCTCTGCAAAGATACATGCACCTTCTACATTTATTACACCACTCTTCACAATAGCAAAAGAGCTGTGAACCAACTCACAATGTCCCTCAATAGAAGAGTGGGTAACAAAATTGTGGGTACATCTACACAATGGAGCTCTATTTCAGCAGTTAAAGAAAGATGACATCATGAACTTTGCAGGTAAACGATGGAACTAGAAGCCCATTATGCTAATGTGAAGATTAACAGTCCAGAAAAACAAGCATGACAAATAATTTTTTTTTTGGGGAATTGCTAAACAACAAATCACCCGTTTGAAAGGCAAGCTGAACTGAAAAACATTATTGTTATATTTCTTTTATGAAAAGCAACGTGTGTTTGTTTAATGTAAATCTCTTTTGGGCTTAGAATCGAATCCACCACTTATTTCTCAGACTACTGTAATTAACTGAATATAGGCTGGAGAGGTATGATTCATATTTTTAAAAAAAAGTAAAATAAAATAAGGGAAATGTGAATTCCTTAAACATATTTGTGTAATTTAACTATAGTTTATTTTCAGTAGAGTCTATAATTTGATAGCATATGTGATGGTTATATAGGCACATTTTGGAAGACAATACAAGGGGAGGAAAACAACACGTAAAACTGGGTTGAAGAACTGAATGATATGGTTAAACTCTTCCCAAAACAACAAGCCTTTGGATTTGAAAATAACTTTGGAAGTAAAAACTAGAGAAAGATGAGCCAAATATATGGCAGAACGCATGAATCGGTGGTGGGTGTGGGGACAGAGAGAGGGAACTATGTCTAAATTGGATTGAAAGATAATGAATTTAAAAATAACTCAGGGAAAAACCTCGCGGAAGAGGGTGGCGTGTAGTAGAATGTAAAGTGCTCCCGATTGGGGTGAATGGTGAAACTACAGTGATGTCGTCTGGACATCATTTGATCCACTTGATTGAACAAACAACACTGTCCTACCCCACTGGATGGCGCGGGCTTGGCCGGGCTTGCGACACAACAGTCAGTAGATTGGTTTTGCACGAGGATGCTTGTACTCATGGATTATCACTTATAGCTAAAAAAGGAAACAAAAACAAAAAAAAAACAGAAGAAAGAGCATCGTTATGGCAGAATACATGTTCTGGGATGGGGGGTGGGGGGTGTGGGGGGGAAAGGGAAGGGGAAAGGGGAACATGTGATCTGAATTGGACACTGATTGTATGAAATGACAAAGCATCAATAAAAAATTAAAAAAAAATACACTAAAAGTATTTAAAAAATTTAAAAAAGATAGGTATTCCTGCTTTTGTCTTGGTTACATTTGCTTGAGATTTATTTTTCTATTCTTTTATCCCAAGGAAGCCTCATTATTGTTAAGATGTGTTCCTTGGAGGAAGCAGATTGAAGGATCCTTTTTTATAATCTGATCAGTTAGTCTTTTTTTTTAAATTTTATTTTATGCATATGAGTGCAATGCCTGCTTGTAGGTGGGTACACCCTTGATATGCATTGCCCATGGAGGTCAGTAGAGGGCATTGGATCCCCTGGAACTGGAGTTACAGAGGGCTGTTAACCACCATTTAGATGCTGGGAATTGAACACATGTCCTCTGCAAAAGCAGCCAATGCTCTTAGCTGCTGAGCCATTTTCTGGGGAGTTGAGTCTATTAATATTGAGGGCTATTATTAACTAATGTTTATTAATTCTTGTTATGTTGGTGTTGAGATTTTGTATTTTTTTTTAGACTTCTTATGGTTGACTGTTCTCTAATAATTTATTTGTCCTTTGTGCCTTCTTGAGAGTGTTTTATCTTCTCTCTGGGTGAAATATTCCATGGAGTATTTTCTGTGGAGCTGGATTGGGGATAAAAATTCCTTAAACCTGTTTTATCACAGAAGGCTTTTCATTCTTCTTTCAATTAAAGCTGAAATTTTTTTTTTGAAAGTTTTGTTTGGTATAGTAGTTGGGCTTGAATCTGTGGTCTTTCATGATTTATATAACATTGGTCCATACCCTTGGGCTTTCATAGTATTCACTGAAAAGTCAGCTGTTATTCTGATGGGTCTGGCTTTATGTGTGACTTCTTCTCTCTCACAGATTTCAATATCTTTTCTTTGTTCAATATAGATCTATAATATGATCCAGGAATTTCACTCCTTGGCATATAGCCAAAGGATTCAGTATTCTACTACAAAGATTCTTCCTTAGGTATGTTTATTGTTGCTCTTTTCATGATAGGTAGGAAATGGAAAGAAGCTGAATGTCCTTCAATTGATTTGACTTATTATTAATAGTGAAAATGAGGTACATTTACATTATGGAGTTCTACTCGGCAATAAAACAATGAAAAAAAAAAGATATTTGCAGATAAACAGATGGAACTGGAAACTATTATAATGAGGAAGGTAACGCAGACTCAGAAAAAAATGAGTGACACATCTTTATCATTTGTGCATACTAGCTCAAAATCTTTAGATCTGACTTTATATTCTGATATAAAAGGATATAAATGAGCCAAGAAAATGAAAAGTAACAAAGGAGAAAAGTGGAGGAAGGAGCTTGAGAAAGAAGGATAGTAGGAAGCAGGAGTTATCAAGGTAGAGGGAAGAGGGAGATCTATACAGGGACAGAGAATGGAAAGAAAGATCTGTTTTGCCAGCACCAATTGCCGAAGTGTTTTTGGCCCCTTTGTCAAATATCAAGTGGCTGAAATTGCATGTACTCAAACTTTTTTTAAAATTTTATTCTGTTAATCTACAGGTCTATTTTTATGCCAGTACCGTGCTAGTTTTATAACTATAGTTCTGTAGAAGGGATTGAAATCTGGTATAGGAATTACCCTGCATTACTCTTTGCTCCTAATTTTGTGAGTCAGCTTATATCATACATGAAGCTGCTTCATTGGTCTGCTTGAAGGGGGTTATAGCTATAACTGTCCATTGATTCTGGCTGTCACCTAGTTGTGAACATATGGCACTAAGCTTTATGTGTAGTATCAAAAAAGTCTGGGATCCAATGCTCATGAACTTTTCAGGACTCTGTTTACAGCCTCACACTGGCCAAAGTAAAACTCATGACTAATCTGAAGATCTATGTGGGAAAGGCAATTCAAGAATTCAATGATGGAAAGAGGAAATCAGTGGGGATTGTAACAAAGACCAATTTAGTTAATGAATGTTACTGGGGTGTTAAAAGGAATATGAGTATACTTAAATAGATAAGGATGACTCAAAAACAGCTGCATTACTGAAAACTGCACCCTCGCCCCATGGACAATGACTGAGAAAAAATTCATGAAGCTCTCTACAAGACCTGCAGCTGCACAGGTGGAAGAATTCACCTCTCAGCAGCTCAGCTTGTCAGAGTCTCCTATCCCAGCAGTTGTTACTGCTTCTGTAACTTTCTGGAGAGGTCCCGGTGGATCTTATGTTTTAGCTTTCTCATGTATGTGAAGTTTCTGTACTTTCCATCATGAGGATCCCTCTTCCTTCCTGGAGGAATTGCTTCAATTTGGAAAAGCTGCTATATAAAAGTCTCGACTGCCCTACTTCCTCCATCTAGGCCCCATGTTCTAATAGCCCAATTATCTGTAATCTCATAAATAGATGAATCAATTGATGAAGTTAGGACACTCACAGTTCAGTCACCTCTCAATAGCTCTACCAGGTAGGGACAAAGCAAGACCTCAATACATGAGCCCTTTTGTAGCACACTTCATATCCAACCTTGTGGGCATTTGGAAGCTATTTGTTTAGTTTTAAATACAGACTTTAACCAATGTGATTCCAGCTTTATATCTTCTCGCCTGCTGCCTGATGCTTCCTGCTCCCTCTATTTCTTCCTATCTCCTGGGTTCCAAAGGAACCACCATGCCTCCAGTCAATACTCTCCTCTTTTGACAGATTTGACCATTTTCTGTCTGCAAATGTGTTTACCATTCTTCAGTGAGTTCAATTTATATTCCACATTTTGGCACTATAAATATTTCTAGGTTCACTGAAGATAGAGTAGACATTTTACTTTGTCCTTAAAATTTGAAGATGGCTTTTGAGAAGAAGGGTGAAACAACCTTTTATTAAATCCAGGTTTGTTAATTTTAATGGTAGAAAATAAGTCCCCGAGCACTGATATGGGCCTTCATGATCCCATACTCTCCCACCTACCCAGCTTTCTCAGATTATGTGGTTTTCATAGGCATTTTAATCACTTGTACTCTGTGTTCCAGTATTTTTTTTTTTTTTTTTT